>CATIWC010000826.1:0-352500 GCA_948472305.1 Vicia faba | reverse complement strand
GCGAGTGTGTTTTGCAAGTTTGATCAAGTAACTAAGAGTTGTCTACCCTAAATTTACTCAAAGATCTTTCCTTATGTTTTTAACCCTTTTAACAGTGTTGTTTCACCATTGTATTTGGTGAACAACCTTGGGTTAGGATGTTAACGGGACGAGCGCGGGTCATCGTTTAGACCATGAATGCAATAGTGCCAAGTGTCTTTGGCAATTTTTTTCTTTAAGGGACTTGATCATTTTTTAGGCAACTTGAGAAAGCGTCATCGAGGGACTATGATCATTTTATTTGTTTTTGTTTTGCCAAAGTACTTGACATGCAACATGGCCCATTTTTGAAGGCAACAAGCGGGATTACCCTAGGGGTGCAAGTGTGAATTGTGTATTGATTTTCATGCTTTTGTCTTTGTATTAGGTTATCTAGCGGTTGATTTTGAATCTTCGCATACAAACCCTAATTACTATACAGTATATAGAAAGCGATAAATTGCGGGAATTTAAAGTCTAAGCTATTACAAATAAGTATCCGGGGATGGGGGTACAAATGTTTACAAATGGGGATGAGTCTTATCAGGACAGTAGTGTCCAAATATTATTTACAACCAAATCGAATCATCGCATTCTCAATGTAAAAATATAACAACGTATAAGAATCAAAGAGAAATAAAAGTATGTAAGATGCACATGATTATTTACAAGTGATGCAAGTTAAGTATTATTATTTATTTTTGTGTTTTTTGTTAACTATACAAACAAGGGTTTTTAAAAAAATCTATTGTTTATGTATTTTGTTAATGTTTCATATACAAGGTTTAATTTAAACAAAAAAGGTTTTAAAGAGAAAATCAATTAACTTAATAAAATCTATTTTTTATGTATTTTTGGTTTTTATATATGAACAAAAGTTTTAGTTAAAAAAGGTTCTAACACAAGAAACTTAGTAAACTCTATTTTTATGTATAAAAAGGTATTTTAAGAAAATTTTGTACAAAGCAAAATAAGTTAATGTATCATTTTTATTTAACAAAAAATATTAGTTTAAGTTATATATAAAAAAAAAGGGGGGAAAAGGAAAAAAAGTAAAGTGATAAAAAATGGTTGATTTGTAAAAAAAAATATAAAAAAAAGGTTTAAATGGGCCCTAGGGATTATGTACATGGCCCACACAAAAAACAAATAGATTTGCAAAGGGGGTGTAGGCGCCAGAACTGAAATGGGCTTAGTGTGGTTTTTTCCAAAGGGACAGGCCCATGCGTTTTGACAATGTTTGTTAGGGTTAGAATTAGTTTGCTTCAGAGTTAGGGTTACAGTTTTGAATGAACGGCGCCGCTCCCTTCTTCTTTCTTCGTTCTCTTCCTCGCTCTCTTCCTCGCTCAAACCATGGCTTCTGACTTCCTCTTCCACGCCTGGCTACTGGACGCCACCTCCATTTCCCCTCTCTCCATGATTGTACCAAGTGGTGACAAGAAAAGGTATGGTTTCTGTCTTCAAATACGTTTTAGGTTTTGAACATCCGCGCATGTTTTTAGCTTTTTCATATTCTGATCTTTTGTATTATTTATGGTGTGTGAGGTGTTAAAGAAAAGGGAGGAGTTACTACCTTTGTTGGCTTTTGGAGAAGAGGCAGAGAAGTGGACAAGAGGCGTCTCCGGTGGCCAAGGCGAGGGAGTATGTGATACTGGCTTTGTTCTGGTAACCTCGTATCTTTCTTTTGACTGGTTTTGTGATGAGATTAAATCTTGAAAACCCTGTAATAGTTGCTTCTGAGTTCCTTCTTCTCTTTTGCTTATCTGAATGCTTGCCCGTTTCTGAGTTTGATGATGTTGTTTGAATATGAGATGCTTGTTTTATTTGCTTCTGATTTCTGATGAACTTTGTTGTTCTTTTATAATGATGATGATTTCGAGTATGAGAGTTGCTTCAGTGTTTTTGCTAGCTTCAGTCGCTTTTCCTCTCTTTGGCTTTGTTACTCGATGATGAACTTTAGTTCTGAGAGCTTGGATTTGTTTTCTCAATGATGATGATATTGAAACTGAGAGTTGTTTGCTTATGATTTGAGATGCTTGGACTTGCTTGAATTTTGATGGTAACAAGCCTCAAGGTTTTTAGAGGTTTTCTTCTAGTACAGTTTTATGTGAAGGTTTTATGAAGGCAGGTTGAATGTTTGAGTTGTTTTTCTTTGATTTGAAGGCTTGCTTCAGTTTGTAATCTTGAAGGCAGGATGAAACAGGTTTGAAGTTTGTTGGAGGTTTGACAATGAACAAGCTTTTAGGCTTGTTGTTCAAGCAGGCTGGGGTTTTATTGGTTTTTAGGCAGGTTTGTTGAAGCTTATGCAGGTTTGTATGGCTTTGGGCAGGCTGTTGGTTATGCAGGTAGTTTGGAGCAGGTTTGGAAGTTACATGCCTGAGCAGTTTGAAGCAGGTTTGGAAGTTACAAGCCTGAGCAGTTTAAAGCAGGCTTGTGCTTAACAGGCTTGGGGGGTTTATACAAATTTTGAAACTGAACAAGCTTTGGTTTGTTGTTTAGGCAGGCATGAGGCTTGAAGCAGTTTTGACAGGTTTGTGAGTTTGTTGTTTGAAGGCAGGTTTGAGAGCTTGTTTTGAAGTTACAGCTTAAGAGCTTGTGTTATATTTTTTCTATGTGGTGTTCTGCCCGCCTTTGAACTGTTCTGATACTCTTTATTTTATATCTCTTTGTCTTAAGCCTGCCCACTGTAAGAGCCTTCTACTTCTCTCTCTCTTTCTCTCTCCACAACAAAGTATATTTAATTACTTAGACTGTCCTTTTCTGAAAAGGTTTTTGGCTGGGAAATGATGATAAATGTATCTTTACAAGCTTGCTTGCATTTTGTCTTTCCTCTGCATCTTTCCAGATTTCCTGCATTTGCTTTTGTGTACTTGTTGACAACTTTATGACAGTTCTTTTGGGCAGTTCTGTACTTGTGACTTAGTTTGCCTCTTTGACAATTTGGTTTGCTTCTTTGGACAGTTTTGACAGTTTAGTTGACATTTTGGACGTGGGTAACTTGTTTTTTTCCAGTTTGAACTTTGTAATTGTTTGGCATTTCAGTTTGCACTTTGCAATTTGAATTTATGCAGCTTTGTGCATTTTGCAAAATAATTCATATGCTTGTAAAACATTTAATTTCCCTCTTTGTGAACCAAGAAGAGACATCTTCTTGCGATTTGCAGAGAGGACGAACAAACTGATTCCGGCCAAAACTTTTAATGATGAGTGTGATACGGTGGGAGAACTGACTTGAGGTTTTGCGTTTGTTTTCGCAAATGTTTCGGTTGAGCAAGAGTCGCCACCGGCTTTTTATTTTATCCTAAGGAAAGGTTAAAAAGCACAGCAAAAACCTTTTGAGATGTTTTCTCGGGTTCGGGGAGTAGATTATAGAAAGGGAAGGTATTAGCACCCTTTCTATCCATGGTTATCCATGGGCTCTTAGTTACTTGCTTAGATCACTTGCCTTTTGTTTTCAATTGTTTGAAATGGTGCTTGTGTGTGTGTGTGGGTTTGAAAATATTTTGAAAAGAAGCCAATGTGGTGGCAACCTTTGTAATGATCCATGTGGGGATGTATACAAAGGTGTATGTCTTTTGAAAAAGGTTTTCATTTGTTTTTGAAAGTTGTTTTGAAAGTGTAGTGATGTGTGGTTTAGGAAATAGGCAAGTGTTTTGTTTTTGCAAGTTTTGATTCAAGTAACTAAGAGGTTATCTACTCCTAAATTTCTCAAAGTTTATTGCTATGTTTTAACCTTTTTAACAAGTTTGTTCCACCATTGCATTTGGTGGACAATCTTATGTTAGGATGTGAAAGGGACGGGCACGGGTCATCGTTTAGACCATAATTGCAATGGTGCCAAGTATCTTTGGGCATTTTCTTTAAGGGACTTGATCATTTGTTTTGGAAGTATTTTGAAAATGTTATCGAGGGACTATGATCATTTGGTTTGTTTGTTTTGCCCAAAGAGACTTAACATGCAATATGGCCCAATTTTGAAAGGCAACAAGTGGAGTACCTTAGGGGGTGCAAGTGTGATTTGTGTGTCCATTTTCATGCTTGTTTGTCTTGAGATTAGGTCATGACTATTTTGTCGTTTTTCGCATACAAACCCTAATTCTAACATGGCATAATTAGAAAGCAATAAAGCGCGAAAATAAATTTACTAAGCTATTACAAAACCAAATATGGGAAGGGGGGTACAAATGTTCAAATGGGAATTTTGACAAGTAATATAAACCCTAAACTATTACATCAATATTGAATATTTACAAGACCATTAATTTACATATATTAGATAAAATAAGACAAATATGCAAGAATGTAAAAAGAATTTTTTATATGTATGAAAAAAAGAATTATTTATAAAAGGAAAATAAAAAGGTATTATTTTTTTGGAGTTTTCATATTTAGGGTAAAAACCCTAATTCTATTAAATAAAATGTATTATTATTTGATTTAATATAAGTATTTATTTATTATGTACAAAAATAAAATAAAGTGAAGTATTTGTCAAAAATGTATTTTTATATTAAATATTAATAATAATAATAAAAAAAAAGAACAAAAGTGTATATATTTTGTATTTACCCTAAATATATTAATAAATATATGTATATATGTATTATTTTAAATATGTGTTATATGTATAAATAATAATAATTTTTTTAATATTTGTAAAAAGGTATTTTTTTATGTAAAATATTTTCAGAAGGTAAAATAAAATAAAAATGAAAATAAAAGTTTTTTTACATATTTCTCAATATTTTAATGAAATGTAATATATCCATTTATTCATGTATTAATCAAAAGAAAATAACATAAATACCTAATAAATTAAAAAAATGGTGAGAAAAAAGATTTTTATATTTTTAATAGCATGAGAAAAATAAATGAATCAATCAAAAAAAAGAAAAAGTCAGAAATCATTAAAAATAAATGAAATGGGCTCAGGGGGTGTAAAACAAGAAAAGTGGTGTGAAAAGAAATAACCAAACAGGCCCAGCCCAGAAAACTCCTTCTTCAACCTCCAGACTGTATGAACAACAATGAACACGCGTTTTCTATCTTCCAATTCCTGGACTTTTAAGCAAAACTCATAACATGAAAAGTGTAGAGCATGAGAAGACGAATTCAACCATGTAAAGAACTTGACTTAACTCTCTAAGATGAGGGAGAATTTCTTCTCCCCCAATTTCTGACCTAACTTTTATGCCATGTTCAGACTCAAAATTCTTGCAGCACACATAACATAAATGAAATCTAACTATATGGTCATGTTCAGGGCTATGATTGTGACATATTTCCTTCACAAACCTAAAGCTAACAATGTCTATACTGAGAGATAGAACCTCATGAAGATACCTGTTCAGTTGGAATCGTGCTTTGCAATGGAGGAGTTTTCAGAGCAAGATGATGATTTGTATAGCTTCCTTGAAGTGTGAGGATGTTATTCCAAGTTCTACTTTGTCTTGAAACTCCCTGAATCGTGCTGGAGAACTTCAACTGCAAAACAGAAAAAACAAAAATGGTGAAGTGGCTTGAAGGTGTTACAGATCGTGCTTTAGCTTTTGGATAGCTTGCATAGGTGGTAAGGAAGGTATGTGAACTGGTTTGGGCAAGAATGCTTGAAAGGATTGAGAGTTGGAACTCAATCTGCAGAGGTTGCTCTGTTTGAGCAGTTTCAAGGTGATTCTGAGTTTTGGGAGGGATTGGAGGTAAAAGGCTCGTGCAATAGCTTGGTTATCTTTGGAAGGTGTTTGATAACTTTGTCTAAGTGTGTGTAAGCTGAGATGGAAGTTGGTATTGAAAAACCGGTTTTCTGGTTTTTTGACACTTTTTACACTATACTTCCACCAGTGGAAGTTGTATTGAAAAACTGGTTTTCTGGTTTTTGATACTTTTTACACTATACTTCCACCAGTGGAAGTTGTATTGAAAAACTGGTTTTCTGGTTTTTGACACTTTTTACACTATACTTCCACCAGTGGAAGTTGTATTGAAAAACTGGTTTTCTGGTTTTTTGACACTGCTAGCAGGTTAAAAGGCTTAGCCAGTTTATGCTTGCTTAGCAGTTTTGTATATTTCTTTGGTGTTTTTTTTTTTACAGTTATGCCATATTTCTTGAACTTGAAGCAAAACAAAAGCCACTTGATCATTCTAGCCTGTACAGGCCCTCACACTATGCTGCATCTTTTTGTCTTGATCAGAGTGTTATGTCCATGAATCTTGTGTCCAAAGATATGCATTGTACCATTTGATTTGCAAACTTGACATAAAGTTCTTCTTTTCAAAAATGGATAAACCACTTTTTCCAATTAAGGCTTAATTCCTTGTGTAATGACTATATGAACAAAACAAAGCTAAAACACAATGGATTGGAATTTAATTATTGAGTAAGAAATGGATTAGAGGCCTGTAACTAGCTTGCCCATGCTGATTTGAAAAATTGCAAAGTGTATGAACATGTACATGGCCATGAATCCAAGTGACTTTTGCTCATTTTGCAAAATTCGATTCTCCCTAACCATGAGGTTGTTTGAGAATTTCTTGGACATTTTGGAAAGCTTGGAATGTGTAATACAATCCATCTTTGAAATGAAAATTGAAATTCCAAGTGGAAGTGTATGGAAAATGGCCTTGAAGTTAGGTAGAAAACCTTGTCAAGATAGGTCAAATTTTCACTAAGTTATGAATGGTTTAGTGCCCTTATTCAAAAATTTGTAACTTGAGAAACAAGCCTCAAATTGGAAAACTTTGTGAATCAAAGTTGTATATTATGCAACAAGCTACAACTTTCATGTTTTGACTTTTGTTTGAATCCAAATGAATCTTGGTGAAAAAGTGGGGCAAAGTTGGGGGAAAATTAGGGTTTTCCATAACTTAGAAAAATTCTAAGTTATGAAAAATTCCATTTCAAACCCTAATTTGCATTTCTTGGTTTCTTGGTGAACAAGTTTCATGATTTGGCATGTTTTGATGAAAAATGAATCTTGACTCTTGATTTTGACCAAAAAGTCAAAGTTTGACTTTTCAGTATACAGTCAAAATGGATCAATTGACTGGGAAATTCAACTGTCAATCTTGTGTACTTGGGATCTTTTGAGTTTGTTGAGAATGTCAAGACAATTCCATGGGGTCCTTGAGTCCATATGTGAGCTTGGTTTGCCATTGGCTAGGTCAAACAGTCAAAAATTGCCTTTGTGCAGTCAAAACCCTAAAAATGACCATTTTGCCCTTTTGGTGATCTGATCAAATTTCTTGTGGAATTGTGATCCAAACTTGATCAAATGGTCCATATGAGTTCATAATGTTGATGTGTGTCAATTTTCATGAGATTTTACTATCAATTGGCCACAGTTGACTTTTTCCCCAATACAGTTGATTTCTATGTCAACTGTCCAATTGACTGGGCAAAACTTGGAATCAAGACTTGAAACTTGGTATGGATAAACTTGGGAGTCCAACATGAAGCATTAAAGTCATCTTAGGAATTCTAGGTTAAAACATCTTTGTTCAAACACAAACCCTAATTTGAGTCCACAGTGCAAGGAGAAGTCTTGAGCAGAGGAAACCCTAACTGGATTTTGATCTTCAAAGGTCTTGTGATGAGAAAATGTTGAGGAAATGGGAGGGCAAATTTTGGGGTACAACAGTTGCCCCTGTTCAATCTTCTTAGACCTGAGGATATAGATTGGCTTGCGTGCCTTTCGTGATCCGAAGGTGGAAGATGATTGAACACTAGAGTGCCCAGAAATTTGCACTCACATAGTGGAGTATCAGCAATGTGATGTCGGGAATGGGCTTACAGATGCCATTTGGAGAGATGGTGGATAGGGAGATGGGCTTATAGATGCCATCTGGAGACGTGACAGAACTTTGTCGGGAATGGGCTTATAGATGCCATTTTGGAAGTGTTGATCGCATAAGAGATTCCTCAGCGAGAACTTGTGTTTTTGAGAAAGACAGATGTTTTCCTGGCTTGTTACAGGTGTTTGATCTTCAATCTCCTTATGCAGATATGCCCTGGCTAGATACAGGTGTCGAGTCTACAATTGGTTGCTCACAGATGTGCCCTGGCTGGATATAGGAGTCGAATCTGGAAATAGTCGTCAATAGATATGCCCTGGCTGGATACAGGAATCGAATCTTCGAACTCTTCAGACGTGCCCTGGCTAGATACAGGAGTCGAGTCTGGAAATGTTGTAGTTGAGAGATGTGCCCTGGCTGGATACAGGAATCGAATCTTCGAACTCTTCAGACGTACCCTGGCTAGATACATGAGTCGAGTCTGGAAATGATCACTCTCAGATGTGCCCTGGCTAGATACAGGTATCGAATCTGGAATCGTGACAGTTGAAGGTAGTTGTCTTTGGGATTGTCTTTTTCCCTGAAAAGGCAAAAACATAAGTTGTATGCAATGTCATGATGTATGATATGTATGATGTCATGATGTTCAACATGAGATTGTGTTGTATGCACTTTATCATGTATGTAAGTAAGATGTATGAAAATGTGAAATGTTTATGAATGTAATTTCGTCTTAGGAAAATAAATCCTTGACGACCGGCCGGGGAATTGCTCTGTGGAAGAGATACTTTGCCGAAGTTTTGATGAGAGGCCTGCTGAGGACTTTAATGATGGATTCCGCTGGGGATAATGATGATAAACTCCGCTGGGGATACCAAAGATAAATTCCGCTGGGGATAGAAAGAACTTTGCCGAGAGCGATCTTCCGTGGCAATTAGCTGAGGATAACCCAGTTATAAGCCCTTGTGAGGAATAACTCTGAATAAAGCTCGGGAGAGACGTCCGTATCCTGTAGGGAACAAGCTTCCAGAATCTAACGGGGATGAGCTTTAAGACCTGCCGGGGAATGTTGTGCCTTTTCAGGATTGACAGGGAATCAACTCCGCTTGGGGAAAGTATTGCTGAATCTTGTCTTACTCTGCGGGGTGTTGAGATGACTTGGTCATATTCTTCGGTCGAACCTACCTTGGTACCTTGTCGGACAAAGCAACCAGACTGCATCAGACAACTTTACATTGCCCCTGTCTCTGATGTCACCTGTAGTTAATCTTTTGTTTTATATGCAAAATATTTATGAATCAGCAATTTAATGTCAAATGCATATATCAAAATGAACATTGGACGTTTTTCGCAAAACAAAACAAAAAAGAAAAAACAATGGCAATCTGTATGGACAAGTGAATTTGTATTGATTTGAACTTTGCCTGTGAATAGGCGTTTTTGTACAAGAGGCTGACATCCTAGTAAGAGGATGCCGCCAAATAACATAGGATTTACAATTTTGAAAAAGAAAACAAAACAGCTATGTGAACAATCCCACTGGGTTCCAACTCTGCTATCGCCTTTATGTCTCCAAGCGTCTCATCGCTTTGCTGCCTAGTTGAAGATGAAGCTGATTGGTCGATGCCGAAGTCTGAGCCAGATAGTTGATGCCGAATTCCTGATGCGAAGTGATCCAATGAGACATAGTGTTAGGCTTTATCCCTAACTTTTGCCTGGACCGCCCTTTCGGGTTTTCAGTCCACCGGGATGCCCATTTTTGCCCAAGCCACCTTTTCAGGTTTTCGACTTGCCGGGTGTACAATTTTTCATTTCATCCCTTATTTTTGCCCGAACCCTTTTGGTTCGCCGGGAAACCCTTATTTTTGCCTAGGTATGTCAACCTAGCGGGTCTTTTATTCATGCGTAGTATCTTTTCACTATGTCTGCGTTGGCGGGGTGAGGAAGGTCGTCACCATCCATGGTGGTTAGGATCATGGCTCCTCCTGAGAACACATGTTTAACCACAAATGGCCCTTCGTAAGTAGGGGTCCATTTGCCCCGGGGATCACTTTGAGGAAGGATGATGCGTTTGATTACCAGGTCCCCAACTTGATACTCTTGTGGTCTGACTTTCTTGTTAAATGCCCTGATCATCCGTTTTTGATACGTCTGACCATGACAGATAGCGGTGAGTCTCTTTTCGTCAATCAGATTTAATTGATCAAGTCGAGTCTGGATCCAGTCATCTTCACTCAAGTCTGCATCCTTCATTATCCGGAGAGAGGGTATCTGGACTTCAATTTGCAAGACTGCCTCCATGCCATAGACCAAGGAGAAAGGAGTTGCCCCTGTTGACGTCCTTGCTGAGGTACGGTACCCATGAAGAGCGAATGGCAACATCTCGTGCCAATCTTTATAGGTCACTGTCATCTTCTGCACAATTTTCTTGATATTTTTATTAGCTGCCTCTACAGCCCCATTCATCTTTGGCCGGTAGGGAGAAGAATTGTGGTGTTGTATCTTGAATTGTTCACAGAGTTCAGTGATCATCGTGTTATTGAGATTGGTACCATTGTCCGTAATGATTCTTTCCGGGACGCCGTACCGACAGATCAGATTATGCCGGATGAAACGTGCCACAACACTCTTGGTTACCGTTGCGTAGGAAGCTGCCTCAACCCACTTCGTGAAGTAATCGATCGCCACTAAGATGAAACGATGCCCATTGGATGCCGTCGGTCGGATCTCACCGATCATATCGATGCCCCACATTGCAAAAGGCCAAGGTGCCGTCAGGACGTTCAAAGGAACCAGAGGGATATGCACCTTGTCAGCATAGATCTGGCATTTGTGACAAGTTCGGGAGTGTTGGTAACAATCAGCTTCCATTGTGGACCAGAAATATCCTGCCCGAAGGATTTTCTTAGCCATGGTGTGTCCACTGGAATGTGTTCCGAATGTACCTTCATGCAGTTCTATCATGATCTTCTCTGCTTCAGCCTTATCCACACAACGTAGTAGAGTTGAATCATGATTCCGTTTGTAGAGAATGCCGTTGCTGAGGAAGAATTTTTCCGCAAACCTCCTCATGAATTTCTTGTCATTGACAGAGGCACCTTCAGGGTATTCCTGAGCTTCCAAGTACCTCTTCACCTCATGATACCAGGGTTTTTCAGTCACCTTCTCGGCCTCGAGATCGCAGCAGTATGCTGGTTCATCCAACTTCCAGATAATGATTCGGGGAGCCTCATTGTCCCATTTAACTTTGAACATTGAAGACATCGTAGCTAGTGCGTCCGCTAGCTGATTCTCCTCTCTTGGGAAGTGCTCAAAAGTTATTTCTTCAAAGTGGGGAAGCAAGGTTGACACATACTCCTTGTAAGGAATAAGATTTGGGTGTTTCGTATCCCACTCGCCTTTGATCTGATTGATCACGAGAGCGGAATCTCCGAAGACACTCAGGAATTTGATCCTTAAGTCGATTGCGGCTTGTAGACCCATGATACATGCCTCATATTCTGCCATGTTGTTGGTGCAGTTGAAACATAATCGGGCAGTGAGTGGAGTATGAGTTCCTTTGGGAGATATGATTACAGCGCCGACGCCGTTACCCAAAACATTGGAGGCTCCGTCAAAATGCATAGACCATCGGGATCCTTCCTCAGGTCCTTCATCCGGTCCAGGTACTTCACAGTCAGTTACCACCATGATGTCTTCGTCCGAAAAATCAAAGTTCAATGACTGGTAATCATCCACAGGTTGGTGTGCCAAATGATCTGCCAGTACACTTCCTTTAATTTCTTTCTGAGTTGTATACTGGATGTCATATTCTGTTAAGATCATTTGCCATCTTGCTATTCTCCCAGACAGAGCAGGCTTTTCAAATATGTACTTGATGGGATCCATCTTTGAAATCAATAGAGTAGTATGAGTCAACATATACTGTCTCAGCCGGCGAGCAGCCCATACTAGAGCGCAACAAGTTTTCTCAAGCAGTGAGTAACGAGACTCACAGTCGGTAAACTTTTTGCTCAAGTAATAAATAGCGTGCTCTTTTCGGCCAGACTCGTCATGCTGCCCCAGCACACACCCCATTGAATTATCAAGTACTGTCAAGTATAATATTAGAGGTCTTCCTTCCACTGGTGGCATAAGAATGGGTGGCTCTTGGAGATATTCCTTTATCTTTTCAAAGGCAGCCTGACATTCATCGTTCCAGCGTACTACTTGATCTTTCTTCAGTAATTTGAAGATTGGCTCACAAGTAGCAGTCAGATGTGAGATGAATCGGGCAATGTAATTCAGTCGTCCCAGGAAGCCTCTGACTTCTTTCTCTGTCTTTGGAGTCGGCATCTCTTGTATGGCTTTTACCTTGGCAGGGTCCACCTGAATACCTTTGTCACTTACGATGAAACCTAGCAATTTTCCGGATCTTACCCCAAAGGTGCATTTGTTGGGATTCAACCTCAGCTTGTATAACTTGAGTCGGTCAAACAACTTCCTCAGATGGTCAAGGTGCTCCTCCTCAGTTTGAGACCTTGCAATCATGTCATCAACATATACCTCAATCTCATGATGGATCATATCATGAAATAAAGCAACCATGGCGCGTTGGTAGGTTGCCCCAGCATTTTTTAATCCGAATGGCATGACCTTGTAGCAGAAGGTGCCCCACTGAGTCACAAAGGTGGTCTTTTCCATATCCTCCGGAGCCATCTTGATCTGATTATACCCTGAAAAACCATCCATGAAGGAGAACACCTTGTGTTGTGCAGTATTGTCAACAAGAACATCGATGTGAGGTAAGGGGAAATCATCCTTGGGGTTTGCTCTGTTCAAGTCCCTATAGTCGACACACATTCTGACGTTACCGTCCTTCTTCGGCACTGGCACCACATTGGCAACCCACTGAGGGTAAGAAGTCACTGCAAGAAACCCGACATCGAATTGCTTCATAACTTCCGCCTTGATCTTTTCAGACATCTCTGGGCGCATACGGCGGACCTTTTGCTTTACCGGAGGGCAATCTTCTTTGGTTGGCAGGTGATGAACTACAATGTCGGCATCCAAACCAGGCATGTCTTCATAGGACCAAGCAAATATCTCCATGTAATCCCGTAGCATCTGCATCAAACGTTGCTTCACGCTGAGCTCTAGATTAGCCCCAATCTTGACCTCTTTCCTATCTGTCTCAGTACCCAGGTTAATCGTTTCTACCGGCTCTTCATGTGGTTGAATAGCCCTCTCTTCCTGGAGTAGCAGTCTTGCAAGTTCACCAGGCACTTCGCAATCATCTTCACCTTCGTCTTCGGCCAAGTTGATCGGATTCTCTAAGTCATAACAGGCGGTAGCAGAGCTGTTACCAGTGAGATCCAGAGTGGATTGAAACCTGTATAAGTGAGTGTGTGTAAATATAGCTGTTTTGCAATATATATAACACAGAAAGAAAAAGAGCACAAGATTTGAAATGCAACAAACGTCCAATGTTTTGATTGATGATATATGGAAATGTCATACAAAAAGCCCTCACAAATGGAGCTACGATGCCCCGGGTAGGACACCGAGCCAACAAAGTTTTAACATATTGTTTGTTACAAATTGGAAATCAAAAGAAATTAATTACTGCGTGACAAATGTGATAGGTGTAAAATCCTTTGCCGTCCAGTTGCTCGGTCCGTTGCTGGTAGTCGGGTAGATCCAACTGTCAAACTCTGCTTCCTCTACATCCTCCTCGATGGCATTCACCCTTGGGTTGGAGATAAACACCGGAGCCTTTCTGATCTTTTCCTTGCGCACAGCCCTCTGAGCCTCTGCAGTAAAGCCCAGCCCAAACTTGTCGTTCTTTTGAGTGAAGTCAGGAAGCTGACCCCAGTTTGCACAATTGCCTCTCTCGATTACTGCCCGGGCATCCTTCAAGGACGCCATCTTCAACGGAAAATCTTCTTCAACTACTGCCTCAGCCGATGCCAATACTGGAGGTACTTCCTCAAAATGCTGAAAGGGGGTTTCGATAAATTCCCCGTCCATCTCGATATACCGGAATGAATTCAAGTGACTAACCATGTATTCCTCCTCACCCTGCACAGTAACAATCTTCCCTTTGACAGGGTATTTGAGCTTTTGGTGTAGAGTGGATGTTACTGCCCCAGCTTTGTGAATCCAGGGTCGACCCAACAAGCAGGAGTAAGATGGACGAATATCCATTACATAGAACGTTGAGTTGAAAACTTGGGAACTCACACGAATGGGGATGTCTACTTCATCGTGCACCATCCTCTTAGAACCGTCGAAGGCTCTAACGATGATGTTACTAGGTTTCAACTCCAGGCCCTCACAATCCAAGCGATCCAATGCTTTCTTGGGCAAAACATTCAGGGAAGAGCCGGTATCCACTAACACGTGTGCGAGAGTAGTGCCCCTGCATTCTATGGAAACATGCAGGGCATCATTGTGATTTTTCCCTTTGGGGGTGAGGTCAGCATCCGAGAACCCCAATCCATTGTCAGCCGTCAAATTAGCCACACAGTCAGTGAATTGATCCGCGGAGGTCTCTTGCGGCACATGGGCCGTTTTCAGAAATGAAATCAGGGCTTTTGCATGGGCCTCTGAGCATAGCAGTAGTGATAACATAGAGATTTTGGAGGGCGTATGCCCCAACTGTTCAACAACATTAAAGTCACTTTTTCTGATAATTTTAAGAATTTCCTCCATTTCTTGTTGGGAGGCTTCCACAACAGTCTTCTTTTTTGGTGCCTCCGTCCTGGCAGGCGAATCGGTAGCAACTTCTTTGCCCCGAGTATCAGAGGACTCGGCGGCAGTAGTAGACACAGGAATTTGAACTGGAACATGCACACTTGCGGGTGTGATGGTGAGAGGTTTTCGGATAACTGGCGGTGCAATGTCAGGCGAGAAGAGCCTGCCACTGCGGGTAATCTTTGCGGGACCAGTGATATTACTGATACTGGTATTGGTGTTGAACTCCTGCTTCACCCCAAGCACATATACGTCGGCTCCATAATGCCATGGAACAGCTTTATCAGACTCATACGGGAGAGGCCCCGGGACAGTAATAGTGATGGGTGCAACATACATAATTTGGACTGGTTTCTTTACGGGAGCTTTGGCAGGATTGTGAATTGTGACAACAGATATTTCTTCAACGGAAACAGACGGAACAACAGTTTTCTTGAATAGAATTTCCTTGCTATCCATCAGGCTTTGGATACCTGATTTCAGCAGTGGACAACCGGTAGGGATAACAGCGCACAGGAGGCAACCCTTACTACAACCCGGAAATAAACCGGCTAGTAGTAAGTTCCTCTTAATAGTCAAAAGAGGGGTAACAACTTCATTCACCGAAACATCATACAACTCTTCCTCAATGGCATTTACTCTATGCTGGGGCATAGGAGCAGTTACAACATTCGGTCTCTCAGGCGCTTCAAACTGAATTTCCTTCGCGTCGATAAGATCTTGCACTTTGTTTCTCAAGGCCCAGCAATCGTCAGTAGTGTGCCCGGGACTATCAGAATGATAAGCACACCGGGCATTTAGGTTATACTTAGGAGACGCAGTGTTGACGACCTTAGGAGCTTCTTTGAGGGTCACCAAGTTGGTTGATAACAGTTGGGGTAAAATTTGAGATAAGGTCATACTCAGCCGAGTATACTGCCTCTTGGGCCTTTCACTTATTTGTTGATTGTACTGCTGAGGAGCAGCAACAGGTTTTGAGATGACCAAAGCATTGACGACTTGGCGACTTTCGGGTTTGACTTGTCTTCTAGGACCATAGACGGCACTTGCTTCTTTCTTAAACGGCCTCCTCTCAGTACTTGTAGAGGCATCCTTTTGTATCTTGCCTGACCTGATGCCAGCTTCAATTCTTTCTCCTGTCAGTATTAAATCCGTAAACCCAGCGGATGAGTTACCAACCAAATGATTGAAAAATGGACCAGACAAAGTCCCTAGGAACATATCAACCAGCTCACGATCAGTCAATGGAGGCTGCACCCTGCCAGCCAAATCTCTCCATTTTTGTGCGTATTCTTTGAACCCTTCACCCGTTCCTAGAGACATACCCTAAAGTTGGGTACGCGTAGGAGCGAGATCAGAATTGTATTGGTATTGTCTGTAGAATGCGGTTGCCAAATCTTCCCAGTGTCGGATACTAGTTCCATCTAATTGGTAGAACCATTCAAGCTGTGACCCCGAGAGGCTATCTTGGAAGAAGTGAATCCAGAGGTTCTTATCTGCCGTGTAAGGTTGGATCTTCCTTACGTACGACCTCAGATGCAGCTTTGGGCAGGAGACCCCATCATACTTGGCGAAGGCAGGCGCCTTAAACTTGTGCGGAATTACTACCCCATAAGATAACCCCAGATCTCCGAAATCCAGTCCCGACACATTCTGAATTTCCATGGCGCTCAAGCGGTCCTCCAATTGCTTGTATCTGTCAGCAGCAGGTGGGTATTGTTCATCATTATAGTCCGTCTCGTTGTCGGAGACTGCGGGACTAGGAGCTCCTCCCCCTTGGGGACTGTTTTTCTCAGCAGAAGAAGTAGTTGGTTCAGCTTCATTATGGAGTGTGTTCCCAAATCTGCGTCCGGTGTTGAACAACGCAGTCCTCTTTTTCTTCTTCTTCTTCTTCAAGAGTAGAGTCTTCAACTCTTGCTGACCTTGGGCTAGGCTTAGGACCATTTCTTGAAACTGTGCACTTTGGGCCTGAAGGGCCTTGATTGCTTGCTCACTGGAGGAGTCTGGATTCATGATGACTGTTCAAAATAAACAGCGAAGGAGATTAAGCAACCTGTGAAATAGGGTACCTGCTATGCATATGGTGCAATGGAATGCGTATGTTTTATGTTTTCAAAGACAAACAAGATTCAACTTTGTAGACAAAAAGGGAAACACACTTCATTAGATTAAAATTTTCAATTGTTCAATAATTTGCCTTTAGGCATTACAGGAATGAAAAATACTGGAAAGGAAATAAAAACTATAAAAGGAAATATCCAAAGCTCATCAATGTTCCCATGGCCTCCTTTTCTCAGTGCCGATGTAGTTGTTCAGGACCCGTTCTTCCTCCAATTGCTTAGTCAGCCTCTGGATCTTCCGTTCCTGCTCGTTGAATTTCTCCCGATAGAAATCCCGCTCTTCCTTTAGCTGCGCCCAAGATCTCTTCATTGTGTCAAAATCAGTAGGTATCTGAGGAGGGAGGACAGTCGGAGGAACCCCATCTTCATCAGGAGATTCAAGAATGATTGGTCTGACAGATTCGTATGGCATACCTAACCTCTGAGCACGGATGCGGACCCATTTGCAATAGGGCTCCATTGGTAGAGAAGTCTTCGGTCCCAACTCATGTGGGTCAGCTTTGTGAATTCTGTCCCAAGCTCTAATGAATCCATGGCGTAGTTTGTCACTATCTGCCTGAAACTCAAAATGAAAGTGAGGAACCAGCATTTCATGAGGCCCATCTCCTCTGGCTCTTCCAAACTGACGGAGAGCTAAGCATGAATTGTAAGAGATTCCTCCTTGGATACCAATCAACGGAACATTAGGGTATTCTCCGCAACGGTCAATAACAGCTACCTCATCCAAACCTCTGAGAGTCCAGGTGATGTCATTATCAGTGAGATACATTAACCTCCGAGCCCAACCTTTTCCTTCTTCATTCTTCAGCACGAACTTAGGAAGGTGCGAAATAAACCACCTTACTAGCAAAGGAGCACAACACCACGGAGTTCCCCGTTTTCGAGCAGTACGAGCATAGAGTTGTTGTAGAATATCACCCAAAAGAGTGGGTACAGGATTCCGAGACATGAAGATCCTTATGGCATGGATACTGATAAAGGTGTCAGGATTGGGAAACAATACCAGACCATAGATCAAAAGAGCCAGAATATCCTCGTACGCCTTGAAGTCCAAGTCATTCCAGAAATCATTAGCCTTGCCAACCAGAAATTTGACCAAAAATCCCTTAACTCCATTTCTAGTTTCCCAGTTAGCTAATACCTCTTCTTTGGTCAAGGGGAGAATTGCAGCAATCTCTTCAGGCCTAGGAGTCTTTTCCAAACCAGTGAATGGAGTTTGTTCCAAAACAGGGATCCCAAGCAGATAAGAGAATTCTTCCAGGGTAGGAACCAGCTGGAAGTCTTGAAAGGTGAAACAATGATACAGAGGGTCATAAAACTGGGTCAGAACACTTATCAGTTGTTGGTCCCATTTTGCAGTGATCAAGCCAAGGAGAGAACCATGTCTGTTGATGAAGGAAGAAGTGTTTGGAATCCTTCCAACCAAATCCTTGAGTAAAACTGGTGGTTGAACAAAGTTGAGCCGAACAGTATTCCTACGCACGGGCATCATGATGTCCTACAAAACAGAGCAAAGATGAAACTCTTTTGTCTTTGTAATGGGTTAGTCCTTTATACAGGATGCATGCAATGGTATGATGGCATGATGCTATGATGAAGCACACCACAAGTATTCACATAGGCAAGCATGGTAAGGCACACAAGTCACACAAGACACCCTTAGGTTTCAGGCCAGCATGAATTTCAGGTATTACCCTCTTTTAGTTTTGTTGGTTAAAACCTGTCTTATCAAAAGTAACCGGGTTCTAGAGGATCTCAAATCATTGGCTACCCTCAATCGGTGATAACTCTAGCATCGCAATCTTTTCTCGCGGCCAGAACCATCTCGAGAGTTTAGCCTCAATGAGTGTAGCATACTACTACTGTCCTAATAGTCAAGTTGGTCAATTTAGGGTTCTAAGGTTGGTTGGTGTTTAATGACTCCTTAGAAGACCTATATTCTCCCCGTTGCAACACAAGGGATATATGTACAGACTAAGATGCCACACCAACGTAGCCACTGCTTCACCCATGTCGGTCCACGCCGGACAGGTCCCTCACAGATTATGCTACCTAAAAGGGTATTTCCCAGATTCGGGTTAGGATCTATGAAACTCCGATGCAAAGCCCACAAATATAAAAGCAAACAAAGCAAACAATTGAAAACAAAGGTGATCTAATCCCTAAGGTTACTCCACTTTAAGTCCTCCCCAGCAGAGTCACCAGTTCTGTGATACGGTGGGAGAACTGACTTGAGGTTTTGCGTTTGTTTTCGCAAATGTTTCGGTTGAGCAAGAGTCACCACCGACTTTTTATTTTATCCTAAGGAAAGGTTAAAAAGCACAGCAAAAACCTTTTGAGATGTTTTCTCGGGTTCAGGGAGTAGATTATAGAAAGGGAAGGTATTAGCACCCTTTCTATCCATGGTTATCCATGGGCTCTTAGTTACTTGCTTAGATCACTTGCCTTTTGTTTTCAATTGTTTGAAATGGTGCTTGTGTGTGTGTGTGGGTTTGAAAATATTTTGAAAAGAAGCCAATGTGGTGGCAACCTTTGTAATGATCCATGTGGGGATGTATACAAAGGTGTATGTCTTTTGAAAAAGGTTTTCATTTGTTTTTGAAAGTTGTTTTGAAAGTGTAGTGATGTGTGGTTTAGGAAATAGGCAAGTGTTTTGTTTTTGCAAGTTTTGATTCAAGTAACTAAGAGGTTATCTACTCCTAAATTTCTCAAAGTTTATTGCTATGTTTTAACCTTTTTAACAAGTTTGTTCCACCATTGCATTTGGTGGACAATCTTATGTTAGGATGTGAAAGGGACGGGCACGGGTCATCGTTTAGACCATAATTGCAATGGTGCCAAGTATCTTTGGGCATTTTCTTTAAGGGACTTGATCATTTGTTTTGGAAGTATTTTGAAAATGTTATCGAGGGACTATGATCATTTGGTTTGTTTGTTTTGCCCAAAGAGACTTAACATGCAATATGGCCCAATTTTGAAAGGCAACAAGTGGAGTACCCTAGGGGGTGCAAGTGTGATTTGTGTGTCCATTTTCATGCTTGTTTGTCTTGAGATTAGGTCATAACTATTTTGTCGTTTTTCGCATACAAACCCTAATTCTAACATGGCATAATTAGAAAGCAATAAAGCGCGAAAATAAATTTACTAAGCTATTACAAAACCAAATATGGGAAGGGGGTTACAAATGTTCAAATGGGGATTTTGACAAGTAATATAAACCCTAAACTATTACATCAATGTTGAATATTTACAAGACCATTAATTTACATATATTAGATAAAATAAGACAAATATGCAAGAATGCAAAAAGAATTTTTTATATGTATGAAAAAAGAATTATTTATAAAAGGAAAATAAAAAGGTATTATTTTTTTGGAGTTTTCATATTTAGGGTAAAAACCCTAATTCTATTAAATAAAATGTATTATTATTTGATTTAATACAAGTATTTATTTATTATGTACAAAAATAAAATAAAGTGAAGTATTTGTCAAAAATGTATTTTTATATTAAATATTAATAATAATAATAAAAAAAAAAGAACAAAAGTGTATATATTTTGTATTTACCCTAAATATATTAATAAATATATGTATATATGTATTATTTTAAATATGTGTTATATGTATAAATAATAATAATTTTTTTAATATTTGTAAAAAGGTATTTTTTTATGTAAAATATTTTCAGAAGGTAAAATAAAATAAAAATGAAAATAAAAGTATTTTTACATATTTCTCAATATTTTAATGAAATGTAATATATCCATTTATTCATGTATTAATCAAAAGAAAATAACATAAATACCTAATAACTTAAAAAAATGGTGAGAAAAAAGATTTTTATATTTTTAATAGCATGAGAAAAATAAATGAATCAATCAAAAAAAAGAAAAAGTCAGAAATCATTAAAAATAAATGAAATGGGCTCAGGGGGTGTAAAACAAGAAAAGTGGTGTGAAAAGAAATAACCAAACAGGCCCAGCCCAGAAAACTCCTTCAACCTCCAGACTGTATGAACAACAATGAACACGCGTTTTCTATCTTCCAATTCCTGGACTTTTAAGCAAAACTCATAACATGAAAAGTGTAGAGCATGAGAAGACGAATTCAACCATGTAAAGAACTTGACTTAACTCTCTAAGATGAGGGAGAATTTCTTCTCCCCCAATTTCTGACCTAACTTTTATGCCATGTTCAGACTCAAAATTCTTGCAGCACACATAACATAAATGAAATCTAACTATATGGTCATGTTCAGGGCTATGATTGTGACATATTTCCTTCACAAACCTAAAGCTAACAATGTCTATACTGAGAGATAGAACCTCATGAAGATACCTGTTCAGTTGGAATCGTGCTTTGCAATGGAGGAGTTTTCAGAGCAAGATGATGATTTGTATAGCTTCCTTGAAGTGTGAGGATGCTATTCCAAGTTCTACTTTGTCTTGAAACTCCCTGAATCGTGCTGGAGAACTTCAACTGCAAAACAGAAAAAACAAAAATGGTGAAGTGGCTTGAAGGTGTTACAGATCGTGCTTTAGCTTTTGGATAGCTTGCATAGGTGGTAAGGAAGGTATGTGAACTGGTTTGGGCAAGAATGCTTGAAAGGATTGAGAGTTGGAACTCAATCTGCAGAGATTGCTCTGTTTGAGCAGTTTCAAGGTGATTCTGAGTTTTGGGATGGATTGGAGGTAAAAGGCTCGTGCAATAGCTTGGTTATCTTTGGAAGGTGTTTGATAACTTTGTCTAAGTGTGTGTAAGCTGAGATGGAAGTTGGTATTGAAAAACTGGTTTTCTGGTTTTTTGACACTTTTTACACTATACTTCCACCAGTGGAAGTTGTATTGAAAAACTGGTTTTCTGGTTTTTGACACTTTTTACACTATACTTCCACCAGTGGAAGTTGTATTGAAAAACTGGTTTTCTGGTTTTTGACACTTTTTACACTATACTTCCACCAGTGGAAGTTGTATTGAAAAACTGGTTTTCTGGTTTTTTGACACTGCTAGCAGGTTAAAAGGCTTAGCCAGTTTATGCTTGCTTAGCAGTTTTGTATATTTCTTTGGTGTTTTTTTTTACAGTTATGCCATATTTCTTGAACTTGAAGCAAAACAAAAGCCACTTGATCATTCTAGCCTGTACAGGCCCTCACACTATGCTGCATCTTTTTGTCTTGATCAGAGTGTTATGTCCATGAATCTTGTGTCCAAAGATATGCATTGTACCATTTGATTTGCAAACTTGACATAAAGTTCTTCTTTTCAAAAATGGATAAACCACTTTTTCCAATTAAGGCTTAATTCCTTGTGTAATGACTATATGAACAAAACAAAGCTAAAACACAATGGATTGGCATTTAATTATTGAGTAAGAAATGGATTAGAGGCCTGTAACTAGCTTGCCCATGCTGATTTGAAAAATTGCAAAGTGTATGAACATGTACATGGCCATGAATCCAAGTGACTTTTGCTCATTTTGCAAAATTCGATTCTCCCTAACCATGAGGTTGTTTGAGAAGTTCTTGGACATTTTGGAAAGCTTGTAATGTGTACTACAATCCATCTTTGAAATGCAAATTGAAATTCCAAGTGGAAGTGTATGGAAAATGGCCTTGAAGTTAGGTAGAAAACCTTGTCAAGATAGGTCAAATTTTCACTAAGTTATGAATGGTTTAGTGCCCTTATTCAAAAATTTGTAACTTGAGATACAAGCCTCAAATTGGAAAACTTTGTCAATCAAAGTTGTAGATTATGCAACAAGCTACAACTTTCATGTTTTGACTTTTGTTTGAATCCAAATGAATCTTGGTGAAAAAGTGGGGCAAAGTTGGGAAAAAATTAGGGTTTTCCATAACTTAGAAAAATTCTAAGTTATGAAAAATTCCATTTCAAACCCTAATTTGCATTTCTTGGTTTCTTGGTGAACAAGTTTCATGATTTGGCATGTTTTGATGAAAAATGAATCTTGACTCTTGATTTTGACCAAAAAGTCAAAGTTTGACTTTTCAGTATACAGTCAAAATGGATCAATTGACTGGGAAATTCAACTGTCAATCTTGTGTACTTGGGATCTTTTGAGTTTGTTGAGAATGTAAAGACAATTCCATGGGGTCCTTGAGTCCATATGTGAGCTTGGTTTGCCATTGGCTAGGTCAAACAGTCAAAAATTGCCTTTGTGCAGTCAAAACCCTAAAAATGACCATTTTGCCCTTTTGGTGATCTGATCAAATTTCTTGTGGAATTGTGATCCAAACTTGACCAAATGGTCCATATGAGTTCATAATGTTGATGTGGGTCAATTTTCATGAGATTTGACTGTCAATTGGCCACAGTTGACTTTTTCCCCAATACAGCTGATTTCTAGGTCAACTGTCCAATTGACTGGGCAAAACTTGGAATCAAGACTTGAAACTTGGTATGGATAAACTTGGGAGTCCAACATGAAGCATGAAAGTCATCTTAGGCATTCTAGGTCAAAACATCTTTGTTCAAACACAAACCCTAATTTGAGTCCATAGTGCAAGGAGAAGTCTTGAGCAGAGGAAACCCTAACTGGATTTTGATCTTCAAAGGTCTTGTGATGAGAAAATGTTGAGGAAATGGGAGGGAAAATTTTGGGGTACAACAATGAGTTTTTTGATTAACTGTCCGAAAATGCCTTTAATTCATCTGTACTGACTTCTTTCTTCTCTTTTTGCAGGTAACTATCAGTTGAGCAAAGGATGCGACGGTAGAAGATGAAGACTTCAAGAAAATTAGAATGTAGATTTAATTTATTTTTAATCATTGTAATAAATGTCATTGTAACACTGTAAATAAATTTACTGTATCAAATAAACATTTGTAACAACAATTGAAAATGAATAAAAAATCCTTTGTCAGTTAATTCTTTAATTCTTCTGCATTTATTTATTTAGTTACTTGAATTTCTTGAATTATAATTGTTGCACCCCAAAATTTGCCCTCTCATGTTTTCCAAAGTCTTCCCCCTGCCTGGTTGATCACAAACTCTTGCCTAAGGAAAAAGAAGATTTTTGAGTGGTACTTCAAATACCTTTCGATTGGCATTCTGAAGGAGTATTTCGATTGGAATTATGGACAAGCATTCGATTGGAATTATGTCAAGGCAATTTCGACAGGCATGTCAACTATGTCCTTCGATTGGCATGAACAACACATTTTGATTGGCCTGTTAGCAGAGCATTTCGATTGGAATCCTTCGATTGATATTTGGGCCAGGCCCATTCGAAGGGTACATAGGGAGTCCATTCGAAAGAGGCAAATCAGGACTAATCGAAGAGCATGGCCTGAAAGCACTCGAAATCCAAGCGTCCAGGTTCATTCAAGGGACACGAATGTTTCAAAAAAGGAAATGATTTAATGTGTTTGATTTTTGTCCAGAGCGTTAAAGGCCTATTTTAATGGTTGTCCCTTGCCATTTTCGTGCACTCCCACACTCCTATAAATAGGAGGCCAGTGACACATTACAACGGACAGAAAATTACACGAAAAATCACACGAAAATCATAGAACGAAAATTATACACACTTCTTCAAAAAATCTGCAGGAGAACAAAACATTGGAGAGACGCTGCCCAGAATTTTCCAAGCCAAAGCAGTCCCTCAGATCGAAGGTGCCCATGCCCAGAAGCCCTCAAATCAAAAGTGCCTACATCCAGGAAGTGCCCAGATCAGAAGTGCCTGCGCCCAGAAGTGCCCAGATCGAAAGTGCCTGCGCCCAGAAATCCCAGATTGAAAGTGCTCCCATCCAGCCAGTGCCCAAATCGAAGACTCAATCTGCAGGTAAGAAAGGGTAAATTGTCCAACCTTACATTTGCGTAAACGCATTATTACTTGTTGTTACCTTTGACTTGCCATCTTAGACAAGATAGAAAGGCCTGGGTTTGGCACCCAGGTCACATTTTTCGTGTGCTAACATTTGCTGCAGATTTAGCCCGAAGAGACCACAACAAGTGCAGGATCGAAGGGCCTGGGATTCAATACCCAGGCCCTGCATTTTTGTTTCGCTCACATACTTTTGCAGGTATAACATCCCAGATCGAAGGAGAGCCCTTCTCTGGATCGAACCCATTAGCGTGCTGGATCAAAAGAGGCATCTCATCCCTGGATCGAAAGCCATGACCTCCATGATCGAAGGGAAATCCTCTTCCCTGGATCGAAGGCTACTCACACCTTACTGTCTGGCCCAATCGAAAGGACCAGGACCCTCTCTGGACCGAAGCAGTCCATTCCCTCCCTGGGTCGAAACTCCTTTTTTTCCCTGGATCGAAGGATCCCTCCTGCACTTTATTTTTTTTTGTTTTTATTCTCATAGACTTCTTTTTATCTTTTAATTAACATTAAAATAAAAAAAATCACAAAAAAACATTAGGTTAGTTTTTATTCAAATTAATTTTGTAAATAAATTAATTAATTATTTTAACTTCATTTTATCAATTTAAAATAAACTAGACTTAGGAGTATTTAATTCAAATATCTTCTTAATCAAAAACAACCAAAAAGATTTTCTTATTTACTTAGAAATCTCTTAGACGTCTCTTTTCCTTGTTTTACGTGCGTCTATTTTATTGTAATTGCCTATTGGGATGTAATAGCTTAACTAAGACCCTTGACTGCTTTATTCCCCCCAATTTTGGACATGTAAATAATCCCCCTCCCCGAAAGCCTTGTAGTAGCGTAGGATTTACAATTCCCGCACTTTAAATTCCTGTACATATATTAAACTGCTTAGATGTATGCTTACTAGGATTGCACCACAAGATTAACTCTTAAACTTAAAATCAACAATAGCTCACCATGACATGCAAGAGTAAAGTAACTGAAAATTGACACACTTGCACATGCCACTCTTAGGGTACACCTCACTTGGTTGCCTCGAACGTGGTCATTAAGTATAGGATGTTTTAGAGGTTGTCCTTTGTCCCAAGATCATAAGTTGCCTCGAAATGGTCACCTCGATAAAAATGATCTAAGACATTAGGATTACCACTAAAGCGTCCTAATGTTGCTTTAGTGACCACACGTCCCTAAAATCGAATTGACCCGAAAACTCCAACGACGGTGCTACCTATTCCTCAATAGCAGGATAGTAATGTCTAAAGGACATTTGCACAATTAAATTCCCTTTTGAGTAGGTAGAGGTTTTTAAGTACTTGCTCTCTTTTAAAACAAAACGAAAACTTTTTCGCACTTACACTTTCTTCAAAAACAAAACTCTTTTCAAAACCCACAAACACAAAGAAAAGCAAACCTTTTGAAAACATAGTGAGCAAGTACCTAAGAGCCCATGTATAACCACAGATAGAAAGGGTGCTAACACCTTCCCTTTCTATAATCTACCTCCTGAACCCGAGAAACATCTCGAAAAGGAATTTTTCTGTGCTTTTGTCCTTTCCCTTGTTGGATAAAATAAAAGACGGTGGCGACTCTTGCTTACCGCGACACTTTGCAAAAACAAACGCGAACCAGCATTCAAAAAATAGTCAGTTCTCGTTCCCACCGACCACAGAACTGGCGACTCTGCTGGGGACGTTTAAATAAGTGAGGTGTACCTTAGGATTAGATCACTTGTGTTTTCAATGGTATTGCTTTGTATGCTTTTAATTTTGTGGGCTTGTATCGGAGTTCTATAGATCCTAACCCGGATCTGGGGTACCCTTTTTAGGTAAGTAGCAGTAAACTGTGAGGGATCCGTCCGGCATAGACCGACACGGATGAAGCAGTAGCTACGTTGGTGTGGCACCTTAGTCTGTACCGATATCCCTTGTGTTGAAACGAGGAGAATATGGGTCTTCTAAGGAGTCATTAAGCACCAACGGACCTTAGAACCTTAAATTGACCAACTTGGCCATAGAACAATAGCAGTATGCTACACTCATTGAGACTAAACTCTCGCGATGGTTCTGGCTGCAAGAAAAGGTTGCTAAGCTGGAATTATGACCGATTGAGGGTAGTCAGTGATATTGAGATCCTCTAGAACCCGATTACTATTTTTTTTAGGACATGTTTAAACCAACTAAACTGAAAGAGGGTAATGCCTAAACTCCACGCCAGCCTAAACTTAAGGCTATATGTGTGACTTGTGTGCCTTCAAACTTGAACTACTTGTTATCTGACAACAGGGGTTCCTTGCAGGTTTTGTTTACAGTCCTTATCCAACAAATTGGATTTATTGTAGGGCTCACTTACATCACCTCACTTTTTTCTTGAACGCATAGCATATACATCATAACATCATACCTTAACATTTCCTTAACCATTTCAAGGATCTCAAGGGTCTGTGATGCATGTTATGGTAAATCAAAAGTCTAGCAAGGGGCAAAGGGGATTTATTTTCCTCTAGCCAATACCATCTAGAAATCCAAGCACGATAACTTGAGTTAGGGGCTATGACCCACTCGATATGGTGAGCTTGACTCTTGAAGAAGGACTCTCGGCAACATGAAGTTCCTTCAATCAAAACTACCAGATTCAGATTCTAATAGTTTCTTGTTTACCCCGCGAGATCCTTGAAAACATTACATACATATATCATACATATCATAACAGGTCCTCCAATACAGGTCTCTCATGTTCTCGCTGTTTATTGCAGCAATGGCTTTCCAACCAGACAACCAAGATCTCCGGGCTCAAAACGCCCAACTTCAAGAAATGTTCTTGAACCTATCCCATGGGCAAGAAGAAATAAAAGCTCTCCTCACAAGGGGCTTGGTCCTAGGGAATCCAGGAGGCATCAGGAATGATCAGTTGGAAGGGCTACAAATTGAGTTGGCAACAATGAAGATCCAGGTGATGGGACAGCTGGTGGGCCAGATGGCTCTCATTCAAGACTTAGCTCAAAGACAAGAAGAGCTCAGGGTCCTCGTCAACAAGCTGCTTCAAAATAACCGAGTGGGGCAAACAACTAGGGTTGAAGATCAAGTCATCATTCAACCACCTTTGGGGCAAGAAGACAAGGGAAAAGCACCTCAGCTTGCTTCAGGGTCACAAGCCCAGCATCAACCTCACCAAAAGCAACGGGTTGACCGAAGGAAATTTACCAAGCTCAACATGCCGCTGTCTCAAGCTTTACAACACCTGTTAAGATTGAATCTGGTGACATTAAGGGACCCTCCTAAGAATCCCAACACAACCTCCCCAAGGTACAATCCTGATGCAAGGTGTGCATACCATTCTGACAGTCCTGGACATGACACCGACGACTGTCAGACTTTGAAGAACAAAATTCAAGACCTGATTGATGAGGGAGCATTGGAATTCACACAAGATGGTCAGGCTGAGTTCTTCTACCATCCCTCCAAGGTTCACCATTTGAAGTGACAAGTACTAAGACGAGAAGATTTTTGTTCATTTGAATTTTCAAGTTGTAATCTCTTTGTTATTCAAACAATTATCCATTAATGCCAAACTTTGTTTCATTAATGCATCGCATATGTTTGTCTTGATTTGATCCAATCATTTTCATTATATTTAAACTATGCTTTTTACTAATTCAACTCTTGCTAAAAGTTACAAGCCTTTAGAGGGAGAATGACGAAACAATGCCATAATCTCATACAATATGCTTTTGAACAGATCTTGCTGACGATGTACAGGCATTTCTTTCAAATCCTAAACACTGGAGTTATAAGGAAGATAATCCCTAGTCAACCCCTTCGAGCCAAAGAAGTAGGAGTTTTCTGTTCTAAACAAATTGAAACCTTTGATTTACACCTGGGGCGGGGTAGTCTCTCAGTTAATTCAAAAAAGATGCGCATTGAAGTCGCCAACTCTCAGTTCGTAATACAACGAACGACATCAAGAAAAAAACATTCCTTTGGAATCAAAAGACAGTGATGGTTCTCTATCTCATAGGCAGTCAATCTCACAAAAGAGAAAAACCCACTGAGCCAAAACCTACAAAGGAGGATTAAGAAAGCTGGGGCATCCCGCTGACTGTAATCTCGAAAACAGGAACAGTCAGGCAAAAGTTAGGGATAACAAATCAAAAGAACAGGTCATTACAAATCCTCAACAACATGAAAAATGTTGCAAAAAAAGAAGAGATGATGACTGCCTTCCAAAATTCAACTGATGTGAACCATCACCAAAAAGTCGTTCCAAACTCGAATGGAGTTCGACGTACAATTAACTGAGTTTAGGATTGAAGAACATCACGAAGAGCGGGTGGGTACAAATATACTTTGAGCCTTTATCCTTTGTTTCTTAAACCGTGAACCAAACCACGTTACAACCCTCCAAAAGTCCTAACTGAAGCATGGGTTAGTTCGAAAGCATACTGTTACAAAAGGTATCCTGACTCCTGTAAGGCTTTGCCCTAAATCTTGCATTGAATTTGTCTTATAAAAAAAAGTTTTCTGCTAAAAAACACACTTTTCAAAACTTCGAGACAAGCATAAACTTTGCATTATTTGAATATCACTGTTTGCATTTGGCTATTTGTTTGACAGTGGAGAAATTCATACAACGAATATCCGATGAATGAAAACCCTCTCAGTAAACAAAATCACTTCAAAAAGGATGACACTTTCAATCAAGGGGCGTGGCATGATCATTGTCCATCACCTGGGGCAGTCCAATCAAGATTCCAGGACATCTCTCAAAGAAGTGCAGAGTAACCAGGGGCAAATCTCCATCTCCGTCAC
This sequence comes from Vicia faba, assembly GCA_948472305.1. NCBI lineage: Eukaryota > Viridiplantae > Streptophyta > Magnoliopsida > Fabales > Fabaceae > Vicia > Vicia faba. Next base: position 323,174 of record CATIWC010000826.1, on the reverse strand, counting down.
TTGGGGCATTGAACATCAATCTCAGTGAAGGGTTACATACAGTCAAACATTTCCAGGCAGTGCCACAAACACCTGCTGCTAGGGGCAATGACAAATCTCCCCAGATCCTTCTCATAGGATGACTCCCAGCAAGGGTTTAATCTCTGAAAACCTTTCCCCAACTGAATCCACCTCAAGAATCCTCGAGGACTTCCCCCAACGAAGATGTCACCTCTCTAGCAGACTGATGACAGGGTTTATTTCCCCAACAACACCAGGATTCCCCAACTTGAGTTTGCCTCTCCGACTACTACAAATCAAAGGACCACAACTCCTCTTCCCCAGTAGACTACTCTGCAATCCCTAGCAAGTTACTGTGAAACCTGGACCCGACCAGATGTCAGTTTAACTTTGACTCCCCAATAGAGCAACGGACAACTGAGACTCCTGAACTTGTTCCCCAAGAACGAATCAATACTCTCCACAGAGTTCACAACTTTCCCCAACAGAGTTCTCCTCAACAAAACAAGGATCCTCAGTGGAAACATTCTAAGCAAAGTTTGAAGACATACCTACTCTTCAACAGCAGTCCAGGATTTAATAACTCCCCAACGCTTGTCAAGAATTTATTCTCCAAGACAAAATTACATTTCAACAACATTCATAACATGTGCATACAAAATGCATATAATATAAATCTCATTTATTTTGATAACATCATTACACAATGCATACATCATGACATTGCATACAACTAACTTTTTACCTTTTCAGGAAAGATCGATCAACAGATAAAAGTCATTACCTTTTGAGGTAGAAGTCGTCCAAGATTCCTTCACCATCCCGTTGAGGTAGTAATCGTCAAAGATTCCTTCATCATCCTGCTGAGGTAGAAGTCATCCAAGATTCCTTCACCATCCTGCTGAGGTAGTAATCGTCCAAGATTCCTTCATCATCCTGCTGAGGTAGAAGTCATCCAAGATTCCTTCACCATCCTGCTGAGGTAGTAATCGTCCAAGATTCCTTCATCATCCTGGTGAGGTAGAAGTCATCCAAGATTCCTTCACCATCCTGCTGAGGTAGTAATCGTCCAAGATTCCTTCATCATCCTGCTGAGATAGTAATCGTCCAAGATTCCTTCATCATCCTGCTGAGGTAGAAGTCATCCAAGATTCCTTCACCATCCTGCTGAGGTAGTAATCGTCCAAGATTCCTTCACCATCCTGCTGAGGTAGTAATCGTCCAAGATTCCTTCATCATCCTGCTGAGGTAGAAGTCATCCAAGATTCCTTCATCATCCTGCTGAGGTAGTAATCGTCCAAGATTCCTTCATCATCCTGCTGAGGTAGAAGTCATCCAAGATTCCTTCATCATCCTGCTGAGGTAGTAATCATCCAAGATTCCTTCATCATCCTGCTGAGGTAGAAGTCATCCAAGATTCCTTCATCATCCTGCTGAGGTAGTAATCGTCCAAGATTCCTTCATCATCGTGCTGAGGTAGAATTCATACAAGATTCCTTCACCATCCTGCTGAGGTAGTAATCATCCAAGATTCCTTCATCATCCTGCTGAGGTAGTAATCGTCCAAGATTCCTTCATCATCCCGCTGAGGTAGAAGTCATCCAAGATTCCTTCACCATCCTGCTGAGGTAGAAGTCATCCAAGATTCCTTCACCATCCTGCTGAGGTAGTAATCGTCCAAGATTCCTTCATCATCCTGCTGAGGTAGAAGTCATCCAAGATTCCTGCATCATCCTGCTGAGGTAGAAGTCATCCAAGATTCCTTCACCATCTTGCTGAGGTAGTAATCGTCCAAGATTCCTTCATCATCCTGATGAGGTAGAAGTCATCCAAGATTCCTTCACCATCTTGCTGAGGTAGTAATCGTCCAAGATTCCTTCATCATCCTGCTGAGGTAGAAGTCATCCAGGATTCCTTCATCATCCTGCTGAGGTAGTAATCGTCCAAGATTCCTTCATCATCCTGCTGAGGTAGAAGTCATCCAAGATTCCTTCATCATCCCGTTGAGGTAGTAATCGTCAAAGATTCCTTCACCATCCCGTTGAGGTAGTAATCGTCCAAGATTCCTTCACCATCCCGTTGAGGTAGTAATCGTCCAAGATTCCTTCATCATCCTGCTGAGGTAGAAGTCATCCAAGATTCCTTCATCATCCTGCTGAGGTAGTATTCGTCCAAGATTCATTCATAATCCAATTGTTGTAGTAATCGTCCAAGATTCCTTCATCATCTGTTTGGAGTAGCAATCGTCTCAGATTCCTTCATCACACATCATTATCAAAAAAGACCTCCTCTGGTTAGATTTATTTCTCCCAGTTAATGACCGGCAATCGGAGACCTTCAACAGTCCAGACACGATCCAGATTCGGATGTAATTTTGTCACTCATTCAAATACAGTCCAGGAATCGCCCCTGGATGGCATCTTTAAGCCCGTCTCCAATGATTATCCATTACCTCTCCTGCAGATGGAATCTATAAGCCCATCCTCCTACCAACCATCTCCAAATGGCATCTGTAAGCCCATTCCCGACGTCACAATGCTGATACTACACCATGCGAGTGCAAATTTCTGGGCACTCTAGTGTTCAATTATCTTCCACCTTCGGATCGCGAAAGGCTAGAAAGCCAATCTATATCCTCAGGTTTAAGAAAATTGAACAGGGGCAACTGTTGCACCCCAAAATTTTCCCTCTCATGTTTTCCAAAGTCTTCCCCCTGCCTGGTTGATCACAAACTCTTGCCTAAGGAAAAAGAAGATTTTTGAGTGGTACTTCAAATACCTTTCGATTAGCATTCTGAAGGAGTATTTCGATTGGCATTATGGACAAGCATTCGATTGGAATTATGTCAAGGCAATTTCGACAGGCATGTCAACCATGTCCTTCGATTGGCATGAACAACACCTTTTGATTGGCCTGTTAGCAGAGCATTTCGATTGGAATCCATCGATTGATATTTGGGCCAGGCCCATTCGAAGGGTACGCAGGGAGTCCATTCGAAAGAGGCAAATCAGGACTAATCGAAGAGCATGGCCTGAAAGCACTCGAAATCCAAGCGTCCAGGTTCATTCAATGGACACGAATGTTTCAAAAAAGGAAATGATTTAATGTGTTTGATTTTTGTCCAGAGCGTTAAAGGCCTATTTTAACGGTTGTCCCTTGCCATTTTCGTGCACTCCCACACTCCTATAAATAGGAGGCCAGTGACACATTACAACGGACAGAAAATTACACACGAAAATCATAGAACGAAAATTATACACACTTCTTCAAAAAATCTGCAGGAGAACAAAACATTGGAGAGACGCTGCCCAGAATTTTCCAAGCCAAAGTAGTCCCTCAGATCGAAGGTGCCCACGCCTAGAAGCCCTCAAATCAAAAGTGCCTACATCCAGGAAGTGCCAAGATCAGAAGTGCCTGCGCCCAGAAGTGCCCAGATCGAAAGTGCATGCGCCCAGAAATCCCAGATTGAAAGTGCTCCCATCCAGCCAGTGCCCAAATCGAAGACTCAATCTGCAGGTAAGAAAGGGTAAATTGTCCAACCTTACATTTGCGTAAACTCATTATTACTTGTTGTTACCTTTGACTTGCCATCTTAGACAGGATAGAAAGGCCTGGGTTTGGCACCCAGGTCACATTTTTCGTGTGCTAACATTTGCTGCAGATTTAGCCCGAAGAGACCCCAACAAGTGCAGGATCGAAGGGCTTGGGATTCAATACCCAGGCCCTGCATTTTTGTTTCGCTCACATACTTTTGCAGGTATAACATCCCAGATCGAAGGAGAGCCCTTCTCTGGATCGAACCCATTAGCGTGCTGGATCGAAAGAGGCATCTCATCCCTGGATCGAAAGCCATGACCTCCATGATCGAAGGGCAATCCTCTTCCCTGGATCGAAGGCTACTCACGCCTTACTGTCTGGCCCAATCGAAAGGACCAGGACCCTCTCTGGACCGAAGCAGTCCATTCCCTCCCTGGGTTGAAACTCCTTTTTTCCCCTGGATCGAAGGATCCCTCCTGCACTTTATTTTTTTTTTTTTGTTTTTATTCTCATAGACTTCTTTTTATCTTTTAATTAACATTAAAATTAAAAAAAATCACAAAAAAACATTAGGTTAGTTTTTATTCAAATTAATTTTGTAAATAAATAAATTAATTATTTTAACTTCATTTTATCAATTTAAAATAAACTAGACTTAGGAGTATTTAATTCAAATATCTTCTTAATCAAAAACAACCAAAAAGATTTTCTTATTTACTTAGAAATCTCTTAGACATCTCTTTTCTTTGTTATACGCGCGTTTATTTTATTGTAATTGCCTATTGGGATGTAATAGCTCAACTAAGACCCTTTACTGCTTTATTCCCCCCAATTTTGGACATGTAAATAATCCCCCTCCCCGAAAGCCTTGTAATAGCGTAGGGTTTACAATTCCCACACTTTAAATTCCTGTACATATATTAAACTGCTTAGATGTATGCTTACTAGGATTGCACAACAAGATTAACTCTTAAACTTAAAATCAACAATAGCTCACCATGACATGCAAGAGTAAAGTAACTGAAAATTGACACACTTGCACATGCCACTCTTAGGGTACACCTCACTTGGTTGCCTCGAACGTGGTCATTAAGTATAGGATGTTTTAGAGGTCGTCCTTTGTCCCAAGATCATAAGTTGCCTCGAAATGGTCTCCTCGATAAAAATGATCTAAGACATTAGGATTACCACTAAAGTGTCCTAACGTTGCTTTAGTGACCACACGTCCCTAAAATCAAATTGACCCGAAAACTTCAACGACGATGCTACCTATTCCCCAATAGCAGGATAGTACTGTCTAAAGGACATTTGCACAATTAAATTCCCTTTTGAGTAGGTAGAGGTTTTTAAGTACTTGCTCTCTTTTAAAACAAAACGAAAACTTTTTCGCACTTACACTTTCTTCAAAAACAAAACTCTTTTCAAAACCCACAAACACAAAGAAAAGCAAACCTTTTGAAAACATAGTGAGCAAGTACCTAAGAGCCCGTGTATAACCACGGATAGAAAGGGTGCTAACACCTTCCCTTTCTATAATCTACCTCCCGAACCCGAGAAACATCTCGAAAATGAATTTTTTTGTGCTTTTGTCCTTTCCCTTGTTGGATAAAATAAAAGACGGTGGCGACTCTTGCTTACCGCGACACTTTGCAAAAACAAACGCAAACGCGAACCAGCATTCAAAAAACAGTCAGTTCTCGTTCCCACCGACCACAATAATAATTGGAAATTATCCAATAATTTTAACTTAGAAATTATAAATAATCAATAAACGTCTGGCATTCCGAAATAACCAAAAGCATTGCACAGTTAAACAAACAGACGTCCACACGCCTTTTACCTCACTGATCAAACTAAAACTTCAACTTTCAATCAGAAGCCTCAACTGCTATCCCATATGTTTAGACCTTGAGAAACAAACAGAAATCTTGAGCAAGCGTCAAAGCAGTGTGACAGTCAATTTAGACATTGTGGATTCAAATTCTTCTGAGAATGCGCGTGCAAACCCTAATTCTTGATTTATTGTCAAAGAAGCGTCTGCTTGATCAAACCCTGAGCCAAACTCAACCAAATCACTAAAAACCCTAACAATCTGCTTGGACTGATTCAAAAGTTAATGGAAACCCTAATTTTGTCTGACTGATGAGAAAAGTCTGTTTGACCGATTCTTAAGCCAATCTAAAAAAATCAGGAAAAGCCCGAAGCTGTGATTTCTTGTGGAAAAGAGAGGGCAAATTTTAGGGTACAACAGTTGCCCCTGTTCAATCTTCTTGAACCTGAAGAGTTAGCTTGGCAAGTTTGTCGTTCGCGACTCAAAGGTAAAAGGAGATTGGACACTATAGTGCCCAAAAAATTTGCACTCGTCAAAGCGTAGTTTGAAGGAATGGGCTTAAATATGCCATTTGGAGATGGGCTTAAAGATGCCATCTGGGGATGTGACAGAATCTTGTCGGGGGATGGGCTTAGAGATGCCATCTGGAAATTGTTGGTAGGAGGATGGGCTTATAGATGTCATCTGAAGGTGATTGTATCTTGTTGGAGATGGGCTTGTAGATGCCATCCAAGAATGTTTGTTGAACTGTATGTCGTTGGTGAGTGGGTGAGTATCAGAAAGGTGTCCCTGTTTGGAACATCTTTGAATTGGGGGTCTGAATAAGCAATAGACTGACATCCATGTTTGGAAGCATCCGTAAACTATTTTCAAAAGTCTTGGATCTGAACAAGCGATAGGTTAACATCCGTATTTGGAGAACCCGTAAACTGTTTTCAAAAGTCTGAGCTTATCAATCTTATCCTGAAAAGGGTAAAATATTAGCTGAAACACAAAGTTATGTTGCATGAAATGTATGATGCAATGTATGTTATATCAATATTTATGATATGAAGGTAATGAATGCGCATGTAAGCTGATGAGTTGTCTTGCTGAGGAAGACGAATTCTAGATAATGAAATCTTTGACTGCTACCAGGGAAAGTAAATCCTTGACTACTGCAGGGGATTGAAAATCCTTTGATCGTTGAAAATGAGAAGTCCTAGGACCACTGTTGGGGAATCAGGAGCTTGGGTTGTATGCCAATCTACTGGGGATTCCTGTCTTGAGGAGATCTTCACTGGGGAATATCTGAATATCCTGTGAGGAACTGAGGATGAGAGTCTTCATTCTGCTTGGGGATTGATAGTTGGAAGTTTTAGCTCCGTTGGGGATTGCAAGAATCTTTTGATTGCTGCAGGTATTGATCTGGGATCTTGAAAAGGTTGGTCGGTGAGATAGTTGTCCTGTCTGGTTCCAGGTATTAATCTTTGACCTGAGAAAGAAAGATAGTTTTCCTGGCTTGATACAGGTATTAATCTTCAATCTCTTCATGTAGATAGTTTTCCTGGCTTGGTTTCAGGTATTAATCTACAATCAGTCGTCCACAGATAGTTTTCCTGGCTTGTTACAGGTATTAATCTGGAACTTGGGTTACACGCCACTTTGAGAATGAGAATCTTCATTCTGTTGGGGGTCAGAAATTAGGAGTATACCAATCTTCTGAGGTTTTAAGGATGAGAGTCTTCATTATGAGAGAAACAAATTTTTAGGAGCTTCAGTTGTCCGTTATCTTGTTGATGGTTGTAACTTCCAGCGGGTGATGAAGGAAATTTTTGATAATGACCGCAACTTCCAGCAGGTGATGAAGGAAATTTTTGAACGCTCTTGAATTCCAGCAGGTGATGAAGGAATTTTTGACGATTACTACTCTAAAATATGAAGGAATCTTTGACTACTACTCTAAAAGATGAAGGAACCTTTGATGATTACTACTCCAAAAGATGAAGGAATCTTTGATGATTACTCCAAAAGATGAAGGAATCTTTGACGATTACTACTCCAAAAGATGAAGGAATCTTTGACGATTACTACTCCAAAAGATGAAGGAATCTTTGACGATTACTACTCCAAAAGATGAAGGAATCTTTGACTACTACTCTAAAAGATGAAGGAATCTTTGATGATTACTCCAAAAGATGAAGGAATCTTTGATTACTACTCCAAAAGATGAAGGAATCTTTGACGATTACTACTCTAAAAGATGAAGGAATCTTTGACGATTACTACTCCAAAAGATGAATGAATCTTTGACTACTACTCCAAAAGATGAAGGAATCTTTGATGATTACTCCAAAAGATGAAGGAATCTTTGACTACTACTCCAAAAGATGAAGGAATCTTTGATGATTACTCCAAAAGATGAAGGAATATTTGACTACTACTCCAAAAGATGAAGGAATCTTTGATGATTACTACTCCAAAAGATGAAGGAATCTCTGATGATTACTACTCCAAAAGATGAAGGAATCTTTGACTACTACTCCAAAAGATGAAGGAATCTGTCGATCAATCTGCATATGTTAAGAATGTTGTTGAAATGTAATTTTGTCTTGGAGAATAAATCCTTGACAAATGTTGGGGAAATAAACCCATGACTGCAGGTCTGCTTAGAGAGGTGATGAACTTCTCAAGGACACTTGAATTTCTTTTCAGAAAGATTTCAGAGAGGTTTCGTCATTGCCCCTAGTATCAAATGCTTGTGATATTTCCAGGTCACTTGGACTGCACGTAACCCTTTGATGAGATTGACGTTTAAATGCCCCAAGTGATGGTGAGGGAGACTTGCCCCAGGTTAATCTGTAATTGAGAGATTTGTTGAAATCTTGACTGGACTGCCCCAAGTTAATTGAACTTTGAATGATTTGTTGAAATCTTGACTGGACTGCCCCAGGTTAATTGAACTTTGAAATATTTGTTGAAATCTTGACTGGACTGCCCCAGGTTAACTGGATAGTGACATGTCATGCCCCCTTGTTGATAGGAGATTTGTCGTTGGAAGTGTCATCCTTTTCGAAGTGATTTTGCTCACTGAGAAGGCTTTTGTTCACTGGATATTCATTGTGTGAATTTCTCCGCTGTCAAACAAATAGCCAAATGCAAACAGTGATATTCAAGCAATGCAAAGTTTATGCTTGTCTCGAAGTTTTGAAAAATGCGTTTTTTAGCAGAAAACTTTTTATAAGACAATTTCAACACAAGATTTAGGGCCAAGCCTTACAGGAGTCAGGATACCTTTTGTAACAGTATGCTTTCGAACTAACCCGTGCTTCAATTAGGACTTTTGAAGGGTTGTAACGTGGCTTGGTTCACGGTTTAAGAAACAAAGGATAAAGGCTCAAAGTATATTTGTACCCACCCGCTCTTCGTAATGTCCTTCAGTCCTAAACTCAGTTAATTGTGTGTCGCACTCTATTCGAGTTTGGAACGACCTTTTGGTGATGGTTCACACCAATTGAATTTGGAGGGCAGTCATCATCTCCTTTTTTCTTTTGCAACATTTTTCATGTTGTTGAGGATTTGTAATGACCTCTTTCTTTTGATTTGTTATCCCTAACTTTTGCCTGACCGTTCCTGTTTTACAGTCAGCGGGATGCCCCAGCTTTCTTAAGCCTCCTTTATAGGTTTTGGCTCAGTGGGCTTTTTCTTTTTTGAGAGATAATGACTGCCTGTGAGATAAGGAACCATCACTGTCTTTTGATTCCAGAGGAATGCTTATTTTTTTTTGATGTCGTTCGTTGTATTACGAACTGAGAGTTTGCGACTTCAATGCACATCTTTTTTTTTTTGAATTAACTGAGAGACTACCCTGCCCCAGGTTTAAATCAAAGGTTTCAATTTGTTTAGAACAGAAAACTCCTACTTCTTTGGCTCGAAGGGGTTGACTAGGGATTATCTTCCTTATAACTCCAGTGTTTGGGATTTGAAAGAAATGCCTATACATCATCAGCAAGGTCTGTTCAAAAGCATACTGTATGAGATTACGGTATTATTTCGTCATCCTCCCTCTAAAGGCTTGTAGCTTTTTATCAAGAGTTAAATATCATAAAGAAAGCATAAGAATAGTGAAAACGATTGGATGAATTCAAGACAAACATATGCAATGCATTAATGAAACAAAGTTTAACATCAATAGATAATTGTTTAAATAACAAAGAGATTACAACTTGAAAATTCAAATGAAACAAAGATGTTCTCAATGATTCGTCAAAGGAGCAGTATTATGCTAGATTCTCTGGAGGGTCAAACTTGATCTCCTCGGCATCAATCAAGTCTTGAATCTTGTTCTTCAAAGTCCAACAGCTGTCGGTGTCATGTCCAGGACTGTTAGAATGGTAGGCACATCTCACCCTCGGGTTATACTTGGAAGAGGAAGTATCAGGATTTTGAGGAGGATCCTTTAGCGTGATTAGCTTCAACTTCAGCAAATGTTGTAATTCTTGAGACAAAGGCATGTTGATATCAGTATACTGCCTTTCTTGATATCTTACCCTACGCCTCTTGCCCCGTCTTTGTTGAACATGCGTGGGATCAGAGATCAGGATTGCCCCTACATGTTGACCATGACGACTCTTTTGACCAGTCACTGCATTGGACTCTTTCTTCCCATTGTGGGGAATTTTCTGAGCATCAGAGGGAGTAGCTCCTTGGATATTTCCACTTTTGATGCCAGCTTCGACCCTTTCGCCGGTCAGTATTAGCTCGGTGAACCCGGCTGAGGAGCTTCCAATTAAGTGATTGAGGAGAGGCCCCGTCAAAGTTCCCATGAAGATGTCAATCAGCTCTCTGTCAGTTAAAGGGGGTTGCACCCTACCATCCAGATCTCTCCACTTTTGGGCATATCCTTTGAAGCTCTCGTTGGAACCCATGGTCATGTTCTGCAATTGCACGCGAGTTGGTGCAAGATCAGCATTGTACTGATACTGTTTGTAAAAAGCCATAGCTAAATCTTCCCAGGTGTGGATGCGAGAACTCTCCAATTGATAGAACCACTCGAGTTGAGTCCCTACCAATCTTTCTTGGAAGAAATGGATCCAAAGCTTTGGATCAGTTGTGTATGGTTGAATCTTGCGGACATAAGACTTTAGATGCATCTTAGGGCAAGAGACTCCATCATACAGGGCCAAGGTAGGGACTTTGAACTTTGGAGGGATGACCAATCCAGAAACTAAACCCATGTCTCCTAAATCCAAGCCAGGTATTTGTTGAACCTCCATAGCATTGAGGCGATCCTCCAACTGTTTGTACTTGTCATCAGCGGGAGGATATTGTTCCTCAGAGTAGTCAGCCTCAACATCATTGATCTCCAAATTATGGTCTTCTTCAAGACTGACCCATATGCTGGGTGGAGTTGAAAGATCTAGGGTTTCAGGTCTTCTGCTCAAGTTCAGGATGCCCGCTGCTTTCTTAGACTTCTTCTTCTTGTCTTTGAGAAGGAGAGCTTTCAGGTCTTCTTGCCCTTTACCCATAGCCAGAAGCATTTGTTGGAATTGAGCGTTTTGAGCTTGGAGATCTTTCACCGTTTGTTCCATCTTACTGAAATAAACAGTAGGAGGATAAGGAGACATGTATGGGAGAAACCTGTCATGATGCGATGCATGATATGTGGATGAAATGTTTTCAAGGATCTCTCGGGGTAAACACAAGAAAATGTTAGAGGTTGAACTTTGATCAACATCTTTGATTGGAGAACTTTGTATCAGTGGATGTCTTTCCACGAGAATCAAGCTCACCATGTCGAGTGCGTCATAGCCCCTGATTTAAGTTGTTGCACTTGATCTTTGATGGCATTTGTTTAGAGGAGAAACCTCTCGCCCTTTGGTAGACGTCTGGTTCAACGTGACCCTGCATCAAAAGACCCTCGAGATCCTTGAAATGGTTATTGAAAATGCTATGGTATGATGTTATGATGTTATGTACATGTATGCAAAAGCAAGTAAGTGTATATACAGGTAATCATATTCACACAAAGAAAACAAGTCCTTAGGTTTAGGCTTGCATGGGGTTCATAGGTAAGTACCCTCTTGAAGTTAGTTGGCTCATCCTGTCCTAAAATAGAAACCGGGTTCTAAGGAGCTCAATATCACTGGATTATTTTCTGTGTTCATTGTTTTGGTTTAGCCACTTAACTGGCGACCAAAATATTCCAAGAAAACAACCCTCAATGAGTGTAGTATCGAGTATCTACCAACTTCAGACTGCACCAAAGTCGGTCATCTCACTACCCCTAAAAAGGCCAAGATGGTCAAGTAAGGTTCTAGAGTTCGTTAGTGCTTCATGACATCACTCAGCGGCCCCGTGTTCTCCTTGACTACTCAAGGGCCACCGGTACTCACAAATATGTCACGCTAACATAGCTACTGCTTCAACCATGTCGGTATACCCCACACAGTTCCCTCACAGTTTATTGTTATTTACCTAAGAAGGTGCCCCAAAAATCCGTGTGTAGGATTTACAACAAACCCAAACAAGGACCCAAAAAGTAAAGCAATCAAAGCAATAAAAGCAAGCATGTATGGGTGATCTAAAACCCTAAGGTAACCCCACTTTTAATTTTTTCCCCAGCAGAGTCGCCAGTTCTGTGATACGGTGGGAGAACTGACTTGAGGTTTTGCGTTTGTATTTTCACTTGTTCGGTTTAGCAAGAGTCGCCACCGACTTTTTATTTTATCCTAAAGGAAAGGTTAAAAAGCACAGGAAAAACCTTTGAGATGTTTTCGTGGGTTCGGGGGGTAGATTATGAAAAGGGAAGGTGCTAGCACCCTTTTCATCCATGGTTATCCATGGGCTCTTAGTTACTTATTTTAGATCACTTGCCTTGATTTCCAATTGTGTGAAATGGTGCTTTGTGTGTGTGGTTTTGAAAATGTTTTGAAAAAAGATGCCTTGTCTAGGCAACCATTGTAACAATTCTTTACTCGAATGTTTTACAAAGGTGTTTGTCTTTTTGAAAAGATGTTTCAATATTTTTGAAAGTTGTTTTGGAAGTTGTGTTGTGGAGTGTGTTTTGAAAGTAGGCAAGTGTGTTTTGCAAGTTTGATCAAGTAACTAAGAGTTGTCTACCCTAAATTTACTCAAAGATCTTTCCTTATGTTTTTAACCCTTTTAACAGTGTTGTTTCACCATTGTATTTGGTGAACAACCTTGCGTTAGGATGTTAACGGGACGGGCGCGGGTCATCGTTTAGACCATGAATGCAATAGTGCCAAGTGTCTTTGGCAATTTTTTTCTTTAAGGGACTTGATCATTTTTTAGGCAACTTGAGAAAGCGTCATCGAGGGACTATGATCATTTTATTTGTTTTTGTTTTGCCAAAGTACTTGACATGCAACATGGCCCATTTTTGAAGGCAACAAGCGGGATTACCCTAGGGGTGCAAGTGTGAATTGTGTATTGATTTTCATGCTTTTGTCTTTGTATTAGGTTATCTAGTGGTTGATTTTGAATCTTCGCATACAAACCCTAATTACTATACAGTATATAGAAAGCGATAAATTGTGGGAATTTAAAGTCTAAGCTATTACAAATAAGTATCCGGGGATGGGGGTACAAATGTTTACAAATGGGGATGAGTCTTATCAGGATAGTAGTGTCCAAATATTATTTACAACTGTGATTGGTGGATCTGGAACTGACTGTTTAACGCTGGTTCGCGAAATATCGCGGAAGCAAGAGTCGCCACCGTCTTTTATTTTCTCCAAATGGAAAGGACAAAAGCACAGAAAAATTCCTTATAGAGATTGCTCTCGGTTCGGGAGGTAGGTTATAGAAAGGGAAGGTGTTAGCACCCTTTCTATCCATGGGCTCTTAGATACTTGCTCATTGTGTTTTCAAAATGTTTGTTTGCTTTTCAACTGTGGGTTTTAAAAAGTTTCTTTGAAAATTCCAGTTCGACTCTTGTATCTGTCCTCAAGAGTGTTTGAAAGATTGCTTTCGAAAGCTTTTTGAAAATGTGTTGGTGTGAAAAGTATTTTTGATTTTTGTTTTGAAATTAGAGCAAGTATCTACGATAACCTACCTACCCTAAGGAATTCGTCTGCGTAAATGTCCTTTAAAGTAGTGCCATCCCACCATTGAGAGGTAGGTAGCACCACCGTTGGAGGTGTTCGGGTCAATTCGAGGTTCGGGACATGGTGATCACCAGAGCAATGGGAAGACACCTTAGAAGCTACCCTCATGCCAGGTTCCCGGATCATGAGGACTTACTAAGACATCCTCTACTCGACGATCACCTTTCGAGGCAAGGCAACAGTGAGGCGTACCCTAGGGGTGGTGTGTGATTTGTGTGTCATGTTCATTTACATTTATCTTGTTCATGTCAGGTGGTCTACGCGTTCGTTTTTATTTTGTCATTCATTCTTGCATGTCATTATTAACAGTTTAAAAGAGCGAGAAATATAAAGTTCCTAAACTATTACAAAGGCGCGGGTCCACATCGCGAAATTTAAATCCAGGACCCGATTTGACAGAAAATAAAGAAGTAAAGTAAAGTGCGAGAAATATAAATTTACACGGCTTTGGGAGAGTTACATAAATATTATAAGAAATAAAATAAAATGCGCGAGTTGGAATTAAAATTGAAAGTGAGGGCGTTGGACCCTTTTGGAATTAAATTGAATGAAAAGTTAATTAATTATTAAATTAAAGAAAAGAAATGTTTTTTTGATGGTTTTTGTATTTATGAAATAAAGAAAATTAAAATTCAAGAGAAACCCTAATTCTAAGTTGTTTTTAATTATTAAAGAAAAATATTAAAGTTTAACCTAATTTACTAAATATTTAATGTACATGTTTATTTACAAAATAAATCAGTAATTAATAATAATGATAATAAGAAAAAATTATTTATTAAGAAAAGTGATAAAAATTTAAAAAACCTAATTTCTACATATTTTAATTTATTGAGAAAAAGATTAAAGTTTTAAAACCTAATTTACTAAACTAATTATTAAAGTTTATTTACAAAATAAATTAATAGTGAAATAATAATAATTAAATATATTTTAGTTTCTGATTTTTTTATCTTATGAAAATTAATTTATGAAATTAAAGAAAACAATTGAAAACAATTAAAAGAATAAAAAGGAAAATCAAATAAAAAAATAAAAATGTGCAAACCATGGAGGGTTTTCAGACCCAAAGGGAGGTTTTTTGTAAGAAATCTGGCCCATTAGACAAAAAGCCTTGTTTGACTTTCTGGCATCACGTGCGTGTTCATTGACTCCTGAGTACCGTGGTCTGCATTCTTTGGCCATTGGATTGGGTTTCATGGCCATTTGTGTTCTGGCTGTTGGCCATTTGGCTTTTGGCCTCAACGTTCCTTAATCTTCTAGGATGTCTGTCTCGCCATGTATTAGTGTCATGCATAAGTTTTTCTACTTTGGCCATTTGGCTTTTGGCTTTTGGCCATTTGACTTTTGGCCTCAACGTTCCTTAATGAACCTGCATGGGATCCTGTCTAAATCTGCAGTGTTGAATCTCACGAACACATTAAATAAAATCATAAAATGCAAATAAAGCCAATATATGAAGAAATTTAATGTTTAGGCACAATATGGCATGTATAAATGATTATACCCTTTTGATCATGGAGATCAAATCAACCCTACCCTTACTGGAAAAGTAGTGACATGAATGCTTTTATGCCCTTTGGATCATGGAGATCAAGCCAGCCTTACCCTTACTGAAGAAGTAATAAGATGTTGGTTTGTAACTGAGATGACTTGTTTGTAGTGAGAGAGGGATTTGTAATAAGGATTTCAAGGTTTTAGGGTTCTTGAAAGAATTTGATATTCTAACAGTGTTGTGGCAAGGTTTTTTTCTCTCTTTTCCTCCTCTCTGGTTTGTGTGAAAAGAAGGTGATTATATAATGAAAATTAGGGTAAAGAAAATGGGCTTTGAATGTGCAATTGGGCCTCCAATGTTCACTTGAGTTCGTCACTTTCAAGGCTAAATCGCAGGGACTTAAGTGCAATTTTTGAAGTTGAAATGTGAAAACAAAATGTAGCCGACATCGAGAACTAACTTCTGTCCAAAAATCGACTCAATCGGATAAACGGTGAATTAGTTATGAATTTTTGAAGTTTCAGCTCAGACAAACTTATTTTGGGCTTCAGTGTCGACTCTGACACGTTCTTCAATAGAAAACTGGTATTGATCGGAGCATAATCCGGTCTCGACTTTTGAAGCAAAGTTGTAGATCTATGAGTCAGGGACCTTGTGTAAAAATATGAGCCCAATCCGATAAAAATTGACCGAGTTATGAATTTTCGAAGTTTCGGCCCAGATGAAATAATATTTAGCATTCAGGATTTTCAGCGTGTCATGCACTCTGAGCAAAAAACGAAGGCCTTTTGAATACCGTTTGAACTTAATACCTTCTGTGAAAATGTAGCCAACTCAATTTGTGAAATTTTGGCGTCGGAACCAGCTCGATACGATGAAAATCGACCAAGTTATGATTTTCTGAACATGACGCAAATAAACTTCTGTCACAAATTTTCTGTATGAAAATACTTGATAAATCCACATTTTTGAAGACCTTCTGATCGAAATTGGCCTCCATCCGTGAGAGATGAAAACGTAGATGATGTCAAGAAGGAATTTTGGCCACCGGAACGGGTTCAAAACGAGTCACGATCTTCAAGTTATGAATTTTTTAGCGCGTAAAAACTGCACTTTCAGCACACTTTTCCACCATATTTCTTCGAGAAAACTCGCACATTCGGATACCTTCTTTAAAGATTTGACTCTTGAGCCAAACCTGAATTTGAGAATACGTTATCAGATATATCTTGGCGAAAGAATACCTGAATATGACGCGCCGGGTTGGACTTGTGAATTTTTCTTGAAATATTTTGAGAAATATGGGAGGGCAAATTTTGGGGTACAACAGTTGCCCCTGTTCAATCTTCTTAAACCTGAGGATGTAGATTGGCTTGCGTGCCTTTCGTGATCCGAAGGTGGAAGATGATTGAACACTAGAGTACCCAGAAATTTGCGCTCACATAGTAGCGTGATGTGGGGAATGGGCTTATAGATGCCATTTGGGAGATTGATGGATAGGATGATGGGCTTATAGATGCCATGCTAAGAGATGATGGAAGGTGGATGGGCTTACAGATGCCATCTAGATGTTGATCGCATAAGAGATTCCTTAGCGAGAACTTGCGTACCTGCAAAGAAGAAAATGAGTACCTGACCTATTACAGGAGCTGATCTTCAAACTCTTTATATGAATGTATACCCTGACTGGTTACAGGAGCTGAATCTGGATCTTCAAAAGGTGATGAATGAACCAGGGATGGTTACTACCTCAACGGGACGATGAGAGAACCTTGGACGACTTCAACCTCAACAGTAACCATTGAGAGAATCTTGGGCGACTTCAACCTCAACAGTAATCATTGAGAGAATCTTGGGCGACTTCAACCTCAACAGTAATCATTGAGAGAATCTTGGGCGACTTCAACCTCAACAGTAATCATTGGGAGAATCTTGGGCGACTTCAACCTCAACAGTAATCATTGAGAGAATCTTGGGCGACTTCAACCTCAACAGTAATCATTGAGAGAATCTTGGGCGACTTCAACCTCAACAGTAATCATTGAGAGAATCTTGGGCGACTTCAACCTCAACAGTAATCATTGAGAGAATCTTGGGCGACTTCAACCTCAACAGTAATCATTGAGAGAATCTTGGGCGACTTCAACCTCAACAGTAATCATTGAGAGAATCTTGGGCGACTTCAACCTCAACAGTAATCATTGAGAGAATCTTGGGCGACTTCAACCTCAACAGCAATCATTGAGAGAATCTTGGATATCTTCTACTTCAATAGTAACGCTGAGAGAATCTGGGGATGATTACTACCTCCGCAGTATCGGGGAGAGAACCATAGGCGACTACAACCTTAACAGTATCATTGAGAGAATCTTGGATTTCTTCTATTTCAACAGTGACGCTGATAGAATCTTGGGGCGATTACTACCTCCGCAGTAACGGGGAGAGAACCACAGGCGACTACAACCTCAACAGTAATCATTGAGAGAATCTTGGATATCTTCTACTTCAACAGTAACGCTGAGAGAATCTGGGGATGATTACTATCTCCGCAGTATCGGGGAGAGAACCATAGGCGACTACAACCTCAACAGTATCATTGAGAGAATCTTGGATTTCTTATATTTCAACAGTGACGCTGATAGAATCTTGGGGCGATTACTACCTCCGCAGTAACGGGGAGAGAACCACAGGCGACTACAACCTCAACAGTAATCATTGAGAGAATCTTGGATATCTTCTACTCAGTCTTTATCAGGAAAATCTGTTAGGGGTCGATTTAACTGGACTAGAGAAGGCCTTGGACTGGATAAGAAACAGAGAAATCTTAGGGTCGATTTAACTGAACCGGTCTAGGTCTTGAAACGTCTTCAACTGGATAAGAAACAGGGAGATCTTAGGGTCGATCTGACTGAACCAGAGAAGGCCTTTGACTGGATAAGAAACAGAAAAGTCTTAGGGTCGACTTAACTGAACCGGTCTAGGTCTTGATGTCTTCAACTGGATAAGAAACAGGGAGATCTTAGGGTTGATCTGACTGAACCAGAGAAGGCCTTTGACGGGATAAGAAACAGAAAAATCTTAGGGTCGATTTAACTGAACCGGTCTAGGTCTTGGAATGTCTTCAACTGGATAAGAAACAGGGAGATCTTAGGGTCGATCTGACTGAACCAGAGAAGGCCTTTGACGGGATAAGAAACAGAAAAATCTTAGGGTCGATTTAACTGAATCGGTCAAGGTCTTGAATATAGTTGAGAACTTAACTGAATTCTTCCTGAAAAGTAAAGGTCAGTCATATGCAATGCATGATATGGATCAAGCAATGATGTTCTCAACATAAATGAGATTTGCAAGATATGATGCGTATATGCATGCTATAATGTATGGAAGTGCGATGTTTATGAATGTATATTTTGTCTTAGGAAAATAAACCCTTGACGGGTGCCAGGAAGTCACTCCTGGGCTGATGTTGAAGAATAGATTTTGCTTCCTCTGGGGATGGGAGTTGCAAGAATACCTGTAGGAGAAGATAACTCCGTTGGGGAATAAACTTGGTGAATGGATTACCCTGTGGGGAGAAAAGTACTCTAACAATCTTGCTGGGGAGAAATACTCTGTGGGGAGAGAGATACTTTGCTGGAATGTTGATAATAACTTGCTGGGGATACCCTTGTTGTGTTGGAAGTGTTAATAGACTTCGCCGGGGATAAGAAGACTTCGTCGAGGACGCTCTTTCCGTGGCTTTTGGCTGAGGATAACCCAGTTATATCCTGGTAGGGAAATAACTCTTTGAATAAAGCCGGGAGACGCGTTCGTGCTCTACGGGGATAAGATTCCAGAATCTACTGGGGATAAGCTTACTGCTTGGGGAGATGGATTCCCACTTTCATTGGGAACTAGATTGGACTCTCTTGGGGGAAGATTTGAATTGTACCGGGGAGTGACTCTATTGAATGTTTGATATACCGCCGGGGAACAATCTTTAGACCAAGACTGTCGGGGATGCTTGTTAAGAATACGTATATGCTGCCGGGGAATGTTGAGATCTGCGGGAGGATACCCAACTTCCTTAAGTTTGATAGTAGCTTTGCTTGAGGAGAGTGTACTGACTTGCTGACTCACTCTCTGGGGAATTAAGATAGCTGGTTGTTCTTTAGCTGAACCTACCTTGGTACCTTAGTGGATAGAACAATTAGATTGCTTAGACAACTCTTTATTGCCCCTGTTTCTAATGTTACCTGTAATTAATCCTTTGTTTCGTATGCAAATATTCATGAGTTAGCAAATTATTGTCAATACATATATCACAAATTGAACCTTGGACGTTCTTCGCAAAACAAAACAGAAAAAGGAAAAACAATTGGCACTTTTAACTGAAAAATATATTTGTATTGATTTTTTGAATGGCCTGTGAATAGGCGTTTAGGTACAAGAGGCTGACGTCCTAGTAAGAGAACGCCGCCGAACAAAAGAGTTTATACAAATTTTGTACAAGAGAAAATAAAACAGCTGTGTGAAATGAATGATCCCACTGGGTTTCAACTCTGCTATTGCCTTTATAACTCCGAGCGTCTCATCACTTGATGACCTTGGTGGAAGATGAAGTCGACTGATCGATGCCGTCTGAACTTGATGTAGATACCGGATTCTGGATGCAAAGTGATCCAATGCGACATAGTATTACGCTTTATCCCTAACTTTTGCCTGGACCGCCCTTTCGGGTTTTCAGTCCACCGAGATACCCTTTTTTGCCCAAGCCGCCTTTTCAGGTTTTCGACTTGCCGGGTGTACAGATTTTTTTCATTTCATCCCTTCATTTTGCCCGAACCCTTTTGGTTCGCCGGGAAGCCCTAATTTTTGCCTAGGCATGTCAGCCTAGCGGGTCTTTTTTTATGCGTAGTATCTTTTTACTATGTCTGCATTGGCGGGGTGAGGAAGGTCGTCACCGTCCATGTTGGTTAAAATCATGGCTCCTCCTGAGAACACATGTTTAACCACAAATGGCCCTTCGTACGTAGGGGTCCATTTGCCCCTTGGATCACTCTGAGGAAGGATGATTCGCTTGATTACCAGATCCCCAACTTGATATTCCTGTGGTCTGACCTTTTTGTTAAATGCCCTGATCATCCGTTTTTGGTACGTCTGACCATGGCAGATAGCAGCGAGTCTATTTTCATCAATAAGGTTTAATTGATCAAGTCGTGTCTGGATCCAATCATCTTCGTTCAGATTTTCATCCTTCATTATTCGGAGAGAGGGTATTTGCACTTCAATCGGTAAGACTGCCTCCATACCATAAACCAAGGAGAAAGGAGTTGCCCCGGTTGATGTCCTGGCTGAGGTACGGTACCCATGTAGAGCGAACGGTAACATCTCGTTCCAATCTTTATAAGTCACTGTCATCTTCTGCACGATTTTCTTAATATTTTTATTTGCTGCCTCTACAGCCCCATTCATCTTCGGTCTGTAAGGAGAAGAATTGTGGTGCTGTATTTTGAACTGCTCGCAGAGCTCAGTGATCATCTTGTTATTGAGATTGGTACCGTTGTCTGTAATAATCCTTTCAGGGACGCCGTACCGACAGATCAGATTATGCCGAATGAACCGTGTCACAACAGTCTTGGTTACCGTAGCGTAGGATACTGCTTCAACCCACTTCGTGAAGTAATCAATCACTACCAGGATGAAGCGATGCCCATTAGATGCCGTAGGTTTAATCTCACCGATCATGTATATGCCCCACATTGCAAACGGCCAAGGCGCAGTCAGAACATTTAGAGGAACTGGAGGAACATGCACCTTGTCTGCATATATCTGGCATTTATGGCATGTCCGGGAATGTTGGTAGCAGTCAGCTTCCATGGTGGACCAGAAATACCCTGCCCGAAGGATCTTCTTTGCCATAGTGTGTCCACTGGAGTGTGTACCAAAGGTCCCTTCATGTAGCTCTTCCATGATCCTTTCTGCTTCAGTCTTATCCACACACCGCAGTAAGGTCGAATCATGGTTTCGCTTGTACAGAATGCCGTTGCTAAGGAAGAACTTGGCTGCGAACCGTCTCAAGAACTTCTTATCATTGACAGAGGCACCTTCAGGATACTCCTGGGCTTCCAAATATCTCTTCACCTCATGGTACCAAGGCTTCTCAGTCACCAATTCAGTCTCGAGATCACAACAGTATGCCGGTTCGTCCAGTTTCCAGATGATGATCCGGGGAGCCTCGTTATCCCATTTGACTTTGAACATAGAAGACATCGTAGCTAACGCGTTCGCCAGCTGATTCTCCTCTCTCGGAAAGTGTTCAAAGGTTATCTTCGTGAAGTGGGGGATCAAGGTCAACACACATTCTCTGTAAGGAATAATATTCGGATGTTTCGTATCCAACTCTCCTTTGATCTGATTGATCACGAGAGCGGAATCTCCGAAGACACTCAGAAACTTGATCCTTAGGTCGATCGCAGCTTGAAGACCCATGATGCATGCCTCATACTCTGCCATGTTGTTGGTACAGTTGAAACATAGCCGGGCAGTGAGTGGAGTATGAGTGCCTTGAGGGGATATGATTATGGCGCCGATACCGTTACCCAAAGCGTTGGAGGCTCCGTCAAAGTGCATAGACCATCGGGATCCTTCCTCAGGTCCTTCATCCAGTCCAGGTACTTCGCAATCAGTCACTATCATGATGCTCTCGTCCGGAAACTCGAAGTTCATTGACTGATAGTCGTCTACTGCCTGATGTGCCAAGTGGTCTGCCAATACACTTCCCTTGATGGCTTTCTGGGTTGTGTATTGAATGTCGTATTCTGTCAAGATCATTTGCCATCTTGCTATTCTCCCAGACAGAGCAGGCTTTTCAAATATGTACTTTATAGGGTCCATCTTTGAGATTAACAAGGTAGTGTGAGTCAGCATATAGTGTCTCAGCCGGCGAGCAGCCCATACCAAAGCGCAGCAAGTTTTCTCAAGCAGTGAGTATCGGGTCTCACAGTCGGTAAACTTTTTGCTAAGGTAATAAATGGCATGCTCTTTTCGGCCAGACTCGTCATGCTGCCCCATCACACACCCCATTGAGTTGTCGAGTACTGTCAGGTATAGTATCAGAGGTCTCCCCTCAACCGGTGGCATAAGGATGGGTGGTTCTTGGAGATACTCCTTGATTCTGTCAAAAGCGGCCTGACATTCATCATTCCATTGTACTACCTGATCTTTCTTCAGCAGCTTGAAGATTGGTTCACAGGTGGCAGTTAGATGCGAGATGAAGCGAGCAATGTAATTCAGGCGTCCTAAAAAGCCTCTGACTTCCTTCTCTGTCTTAGGAACTGGCATCTCTTGAATAGCTTTAACCTTGGCAGGGTCCACTTGAATACCCTTATCACTTACCACGAATCCTAGAAACTTCCCAGATCTCACCCCGAAGGTGCACTTGTTCGGGTTCAACCTCAGTTTGTACAGTTTCAGACGGTCAAACAACTTCTGCAAATGATCAAGGTGTTCTTCCTTAGTCTGGGACCATGCAATCATGTCGTCAACATACACTTCTATCTCATGATGGATCATGTCATGAAATAAAGCAACCATGGCACGTTGGTAGGTTGCCCCAGCGTTCTTTAGTCCGAAAGGCATGACCTTGTAGCAGAAGGTGCCCCACTGAGTAACAAAGGTAGTCTTCTCCATGTCTTCAGGAGCCATCTTGATCTGATTGTAACCTGAAAAGCCATCCATGAAATAGAACACCTTATGCTGAGCTGTATTATCAACAAGGACATCAATGTGAGGTAGGGGGGAGTCATCCTTGGGGCTGGCCCTGTTCAGATCCCTGTAATCGACACACATTCTGACCTTACCGTCCTTCTTTGGTACCGGCACCACATTAGCAACCCACTGAGGGTAAGAAGTCACTGCGAGAAACCCGGCATCAAACTGTTTCATAACCTCGGCTTTAATCTTCTCTGACATTTCTGGACGCATACGGCGGACCTTTTGCTTAACCGGAGGGCAGTCTTCTTTAGTAGGCAGGTGATGGACCACAATATCGGTATCCAACCCGGGCATGTCTTCGTAGGACCAAGCAAAGATCTCCATATAATCATATAGCATCTTAGTCAACCGTTGCTTCACGCTGAGCTCTAGGTTGGCACCAATCTTTACCTCTTTCCTGTCTGCTTCAGTACCCAAGTTTATTGTTTCCACTGACTCTTCGTGTGGTTGAATTTCCCTCTCTTCCTGAAGTAACAGTCTCACAAGCTCGCCAGGAACTTCGCAATCATCTTCACCTTCGTCTTCGGCTAAGTTGATCGGATTTTCGAAGTCATAACTGGCAGTAGCAGAGTCGTTACCAGTGAGATCCAGAGTGGATTGAAACCTGTATGAGTGAGTGTGTGTAAATACAGCTGTTTTGAAATATATAAGGGAAAGAAAGGAAGGGAGCATAAAATTTGAAATGCGAGAAAACGTCCAAGATTTTTATTTATGATATATGAAATGACAATTTATATGCCCTCACAAATGGAGCCACGGTGCCCCGGGTAAGACACCGGGCCGTAGAGTTCAATTTATTGTTTATTACAAATAACAAAACATAGGAATTCATTACTCAGTAACAAGAGAAACAGGTAGATTGTCTTTTGCACTCCAATTGCTAGGTCCACCGTCGGTTGCCGGGTAAATCCAGCTGTCGAACTCAGCTTCATCCACTTCATCCTCATCCCCAATAGCATTCACTCCATGGGCAGGCAGGGGAGCTGTCACTACATTAGGCTTCTCAGATGCCTCAAATTGTACCTCCTTGGTGTCAATAAGGTCCTGCAGCTTGTTCCTTAAGGCCCAACAGTCATCAGTGGAATGCCCCGGGCTATCGGAGTGATAAGCACAGCGGGCATTTGGATTGTATTTGGGGGAAGCGGTGTTTACAACCTTTGGGGCCTCCCTGACAGTTACTAGATTGGTGGATAGCAACTGTGGCAAGATTTGTGATAGAGTCATGCTCAAACGGGTAAACTCTCTCCGGGGTCTTTCAGCCCTTTGAGGATTGGTTTGCCGAGGAGCGGCAGCAGGCTTGGTAATCATCACCGTGTTGACAGATTGGCGGCGCTCAGGTTCCTCTTGTCTTCTAGAGCCATATACAGCGCTAGCCTCCTTCTTAAAGAGCTTCTTTTCTGAACTTGTAGATGCACCCTTCAGAATCTTACCAGACTTCAACCCAGCCTCAATTCTCTCTCCAGTCAGAATGAGATCAGTAAACCCTGCAGATGAGTTACCAATAAGATGGTTGAAAAATGGCCCAGATAGGGTCCCTAGGAACATGTCTACCAACTCCCGATCAATCAACGGAGGCTGCACCCTGCCAGCCAGATCCCTCCACTTCTGAGCGTACTCTTTAAAACCTTCACTTGAACCTAACGACATACCCTGGAGTTGGGTACGTGTAGGGGCAAGGTCGGCATTATATTGATACTGCTTATAGAAAGAAGTAGCCAACTCCTCCCAGTTACGAACCTTGGTCCCATCCAGCTGATAGAACCATTCGAGATGAGTCCCTGAAAGACTCTCCTGGAAGAAGTGGATCCACAAATTCTTATCCACTGAGTACGGTTGAATCTTCCGCACATACGATCTGAGGTGTAGCTTGGGACAGGATGCCCCATCATACTTGGTAAAAGATGGTGCTTTGAACTTATGAGGGATGATCACACCAGTAGACAAACCCAAATCTCCGAAATCCAGCCCAGGTACCTGTTGTATCTCCATAGCATTCAATCTGTCCTCCAACTG
This sequence comes from Vicia faba, assembly GCA_948472305.1. NCBI lineage: Eukaryota > Viridiplantae > Streptophyta > Magnoliopsida > Fabales > Fabaceae > Vicia > Vicia faba. Next base: position 298,435 of record CATIWC010000826.1, on the reverse strand, counting down.
CTTGTATCTGTCTTCTGCCGGAGGATACTGCTCCTCATCAAAATCAGTCTCGTTGTTGGAGACCACCGGACTAGGACCTTTTTCCCCTTGGGGAGTACCCTTGCCAATGGAAGAACCATCCTCTTCATTTTGCAGAGTGTTGCCAAACCTTCGGCCCGAGTTGAAAAGAACAGTTCTTCTCTTCTTCTTCTTCTACTTCTTTAGGAGCAAAGCCTTCAGCTCTTCTTGGCCTTGAGCCAGACCCATGATTAATTCCTGAAATTGCGCATTCTGCGCCTGAAGAGCCTTGATGGACATCTCAGTTGATGATGAGTCATGATTCATGATGCTGAAATAAACAGCGAAGAACGGTAAGCAACCTGAAAAGAAGAAAACCTGCTATGCACATGATGAATGATATGTGTTTATGCAATGCATTCAAGGGTTCAAAAGTTCAAATTTGTTGTAGACAAAAAAGAACACACGTTATCATTAAGGAAATAACTGTTCAGTACATCAAAGCCTCATGGGCAAAAATTACAAAGCAAATCAATCCCAAAAGACACTACGCATCCTCTTTGGAGCTATGTAGGTGTTGAGATTCCTCTCCTCATGCAATAGGCGGGTGAGCTCCAAGACCTTCTTTTCACTAGCATGTAGACTGGTCTCAAGAGAATTCCGTTCTTCCTTAAGCTGGATCCAACTCTTCTGCATCTCTTCCCAGGATGTGGGCATGTCAGGATGCTGAATGGTGTAGGACACTTCTCCTTCCAAGACTGGCTCTTTGATCACAGGGAGCATATGAGGATAAGGCATTACTAACTTTTGGGAGCGGGCGCGTACCCACTTGAGATAAGGTTCCAATGGTATGGAATTCCTGTGCCCCAGTGTCTTGCTGTCTATCCTACTTGGCATCCTCCAAGCTCTGATGAATCTCTGGCGAAGTCCTTGTGCATCGTTGTCGAAGTCAAAAACTATGTCAGGAATTAACATGTCATGAGGGCCATCCCTCCGAGCATAACCAAACTGTCTCCAAGCCAGGCATGGGTTATAAGTGATACCTCCTCTGATTCCAAGTAAAGGAACATTAGGGTACTCCCCGCAATGATCAATGATAATGACATCCTCTCTGGACCGAGGGCACCAATGTATATCTGCATGTGTAAGAGTCATCAACCGTTGTGACCATCTCAAACCCCGCTCATTCTTCAAAGCTGATTGTGGAAGGTGCGAAATAAACCACCTTCCCAGGAGTGGAGTGCAACACATAAGGACACCTCTTTTTCTCATGGTTCGAGTGTAACATGAGTGAAGGATGTTCCCTAGCAACGTGGGTATAGGATTCCTGGACATGAAGATCTGGACAACACTGATATCTATAAGCTGATCTGGGTTAGGGAACAATACCAAACCATAGACAAGGAGGGCCACAACTTCTTCAAAAGCTTGTAAGTCAAGAGAGTTCCAACATTCATGGGCCTTTTCAAACAGAACCCTGGCTAAGAACCCTTTGATACCGCTTCTAACTTCCCAATGTCCCTTGAAGTCAGATGATTGTAGGTGCAAGGCTTTAGCAATCTCTTCAAGCTTGGGTTCATTTTCCGTACCGTTGTAGGGTAGTTGATCGAGGATAGGGATCTTCAGGAGCCGGGAGAACTCCTCCAATGTAGGTACCAGCTGATAATCCAAGAAGGTGAAACAGTGATGCAGAGGGTCAAAGAATTGGAACAGGACCTTTATCATATCTTCCTCAATGTTGGTATTGACCAAGCTGATGAGTCTTCCATGTCTCTCACTGAATGAGGAGCTCTCGGGAATCCTGGATATAAGTTCCTTAAGCTGAGGAGGGACCCTTACAAGACTGATTTGAATTTTCTTTCTACGAACAGTTTCCATGTCCTACAAAACAAGAACAAAGATGAAGATTCGAACCCCTGAAATGGTTAGTCAATGCATATGATGCTGGATGATGTCATAATGCTATGATTAAACACACCACAGATATTTACAAAGACAAACATGTAAGGCACACAAGGCACACAAGACAAGCCCTTAGAGTTTAAGGCCAGCATGGGGTCTGGGTAGTACCCTCTTGAAGTTGGTTGGTTCAACCTGTCCTATTAGAAGTAACCGGGTTCTAAGGATCCCAATATCACGGGATTGCTTTCATTGTTCATCGTTTCGATTTAGCCACTGAACTGGCGACCGAAATATTCCAGGAAAGCAACCCTCAATTGAGTGTAGTATCGAGTATCAACCAACCTCGGACTGCACCAAAGTCAGTTATCTCACTACCCTAAAGAGGCCAAGATGGTTCAATTAAGGTTCCTAAGGTCAGTTGATGCTTCACGACACCACGCGGAGGCCCCGTACTCTCCTTGACTGAACTCAAGGGTTACCGGTACACACCAAAGTGTCACATCAACGTAGCAGACTGTTTCAACCATGTCGGTATACCCCGCACAGTTCACTCACAACCTTGTTGCTACTTTCTAAGAAGGTATCCCCAGATCCGGGTTAGGATCTATAGAACTCCCGAGACAGTCCCACAATTTAAAGCAAACAATTCAGACAATTTGAAAACACAAGTGATCTTAGTCCTAAGGTACACCTCACTTTATAAGTATCCCCAGCAGAGTCGTCAGTTCTTTGATCGGTGGATCTGGAACTGACTGTTTAACGCTGGTTCGCGAAATGTCGCGGAAGCAAGAGTCACCACCGTCTTTTATTTTCTCCAAATGGAAAGGACAAAAGCACAGAAAAATTCCTTATAGAGATTGCTCTCGGTTCGGGAGGTAGGTTATAGAAAGGGAAGGTGTTAGCACCCTTTCTATCCATGGTTATCCATGGGCTCTTAGATACTTGCTCATTATGTTTTCAAAATGTTTGTTTGCTTTTCAACTGTGGGTTTTAAAAAGTTTCTTTGAAAATTCCAGTTCGACTCTTGTATCTGTCCTCAAGAGTGTTTGAAAGATTGCTTTCGAAAGCTTTTTGAAAATGTGTTGGTGTGAAAAATATTTTTGATTTTTGTTTTGAAATTAGAGCAAGTATCTACGAGAACCTACCTACCCTAAGGAATTCGTCTGTGTAAATGTCCTTTAAAGTAGTGTCATCCCACCATTGAGAGGTAGGTAGCACCACCGTTGGAGGTGTTCGGGTCAATTCGAGGTTCGGGACATGGTGATCACCAGAGCAATGGGAAGACACCTTAGAAGCTACCCTCATGCCAGGTTCCCGGATCATGAGGACTTACTAAGACATCCTCTACTCGACGATCACCTTTCGAGGCAAGGCAACAGTGAGGCGTACCCTAGGGGTGGTGTGTGATTTGTGTGTCATGTTCATTTACATTTATCTTGTTCATGTCAGGTGGTCTACGCGTTCGTTTTTATTTTGTCATTCATTCTTGCATGCCATTATTAACCGTTTAAAAGAGCGAGAAATATAAAGTTCCTAAACTATTACAAAGGCGCGGGTCCACATCGCCAAATTTAAATCCAGGACCCGATTTGACAGAAAATAAAGAAGTAAAGTAAAGTGCGAGAAATATAAATTTACACGGCTTTGGGAGAGTTACATAAATATTATAAGAAATAAAATAAAATGCGCGAGTTGGAATTAAAATTGAAAGTGAGGGCGTTGGACCCTTTTGGAATTAAATTGAATGAAAAGTTAATTAATTATTAAATTAAAGAAAAGAAATGTTTTTTTGATGGTTTTTGTATTTATGAAATAAAGAAAATTAAAATTCAAGAGAAACCCTAATTCTAAGTTGTTTTTAATTATTAAAGAAAAATATTAAAGTTTAACCTAATTTACTAAATATTTAATGTACATGTTTATTTACAAAATAAATCAGTAATTAATAATAATGATAATAAGAAAAAATTATTTATTAAGAAAAGTGATAAAAAGTTAAAAAACCTAATTTCTACATATTTTAATTTATTGAGAAAAAGATTAAAGTTTTAAAACCTAATTTACTAAACTAATTATTAAAGTTTATTTACAAAATAAATTAATAGTGAAATAATAATAATTAAATATATTTTAGTTTCTGATTTTTTTATCTATGAAAATTAATTTATGAAATTAAAGAAAACAATTGAAAACAATTAAAAGAATAAAAAGGAAAATCAAATAAAAAAATAAAAATGTGCAAACCATGGAGGGTATTCAGACCCAAAGGGAGGTTTTTTGTGAGAAATCTGGCCCATTAGACAAAAAGCCTTGTTTGACTTTCTGGCATCACGTGCGTGTTCATTGACTCCTGAGTACCGTGGTCTGCATTCTTTGGCCATTGGATTGGGTTTCATGGCCATTTGTGTTCTGGTTGTTGGCCATTTGGCTTTTGGCCTCAACGTTCCTTAATCTTCTAGGATGTCTCTCGCCATGTATTAGTGTCATGCATAAGTTTTTCTACTTTGGCCATTTGGCTTTTGGCTTTTGGCCATTTGGCTTTTGGCCTCAACGTTCCTTAATGAACCTGCATGGGATCCTGTCTAAATCTGCAGTGTTGAATCTCACGAACACATTAAATAAAATCATAAAATGCAAATAAAGCCAATATATGAAGAAATTTAATGTTTAGGCACAATATGGCATGTATGAATGATTATACCCTTTTGATCATGGAGATCAAATCAACCTTACCCTTACTGGAAAAGTAGTGACATGAATGCTTTTATGCCCTTTGGATCATGGAGATCAAGCCAGCCTTACCCTTACTGAAGAAGTAATAAGATGTTGGTTTGTAACTGAGATGACTTGTTTGTAGTGAGAGAGAGATTTGTAATAAGGATTTCAAGGTTTTAGGGTTCTTGAAAGAATTTGATATTCTAACAGTGTTGTGGCAAGGTTTTTTTCTCTCTTTTCCTCCTCTCTGATTTGTGTGAAAAGAAGGTGATTATATAATGAAAATTAGGGTAAAGAAAATGGGCTTTGAATGTGCAATTGGGCCTCCAATGTTCACTTGAGTTCGTCACTTTCAAGGCTAAATCGCAGGGACTTAAGTGCAATTTTTGAAGTTGAAATGTGAAAACAAAATGTAGCCGACATCGAGAACTAACTCCTGTCCAAAAATCGACTCAATCGGATAAACGGTGAATTAGTTATGAATTTTTGAAGTTTCAGCTCAGACAAACTTATTTTGGGCTTCAGTGTCGACTCTGACACGTTCTTCAATAAAAAACTGGTATTGATCGGAGCATAATCCGGTCTCGACTTTTGAAGCAAAGTTGTAGATCTATGAGTCAGGGACCTTGTGTAAAAATATGAGCCCAATCCGATAAAAATTGACAAAGTTATGAATTTTCGAAGTTTCGGCCCAGATGAAATAATATTCAGCATTCAGGATTTTCAGCGTGTCATGCACTCTGAGCAAAAAAAGAAGGCCTTTTGAATACCGTTTGAACTCAATACCTTCTGTGAAAATGTAGCCAACTCAATTTGTGAAATTTTGGCGCCGGAACCAGCTCGATACGATGAAAATCAACCAAGTTATGATTTTCTGAACATGACGCAAATAAACTTCTGTCACAAATTTTCTGTATGAAAATACTTGATAAATCCACATTTTTGAAGACCTTCTGATCGAAATTGGCCTCCAGCCGTGAGAGATGAAAACGTAGATGATGTTAGGACGGAATTTTGGCCACCGGAACGGGTTCAAAACGAGTCACGATCTTCAAGTTATGAATTTTTTAGCGCGTAAAAACTGCACTTTCAGCACACTTTTCCACCATATTTCTTCGAGAAAACTCGCACATTCGGATACCTTCTTTAAAGAATTGACTCTTGAGTCGAACCTAAATTTGAGAATACGTTATCAGAGATATCTTGGCGAAAGAATACCTGAATATGACGCGCCGGGTTGGACTTGTGAATTTTTCTTGAAATATTTTGAGAAATATGGGAGGGCAAATTTTGGGGTACAACAACAACCAAATCGAATCATCGCATTCTCAATGTAAAAATATAACAACGTATAAGAATCAAAGAGAAATAAAAGTATGTAAGATGCACATGATTATTTACAAGTGATGCAAGTTAAGTATTATTATTTATTTTTGTGTTTTTTGTTAACTATACAAACAAGGGTTTTTAAAAAAATCTATTGTTTATGTATTTTGTTAATGTGTCATATACAAGGTTTAATTTAAACAAAAAAAAGGTTTTAAAGATAAAATCAATTAACTTAATAAAATCTATTTTTTATGTATTTTTGGTTTTTATATATGAACAAAAGTTTTAGTTAAAAAAGGTTCTAACACAAGAAACTTAGTAAACTCTATTTTTATGTATAAAAAGGTATTTTAAGAAAATTTTGTACAAAGCAAAATAAGTTAATGTATCATTTTTATTTAACAAAAAATATTAGTTTAAGTTATATATAAAAAAAAGGGAAAAAAAGGAAAAAAAAGTAAAGTGATAAAAAATGGTTGATTTGTAAAAAAAAATATAAAAAAAGGTTTAAATGGGCCCTAAGGATTATGTACATGGCCCAAACAAAAAACAAATATATTTGCAAAGGGGGTGTAGGCGCCAGAACTGAAATGGGCTTAGTGTGGTTTTGTCCAAAGGGGCAGGCCCATGCGTTTTGACAATGTTTGTTAGGGTTAGAATTAGTTTGTTTCAGAGTTAGGGTTACAGTTTTGAACGAACGGCGCCGCTCCCTTCTTCTTTCTTCGTTCTCTTCCTCGCTCAAACAATGGCTTCTGACTTCCTCTTCCACGCCTGGCTACTGGACGCCACCTCCATTTCCCCTCTCTCCATGATTGTACCAAGTGGTGACAAGAAAAGGTATGGTTTCTGTCTTCAAATGCGTTTTAGGTTTTGAATATCCGCGCATGTTTTTAGCTTTTTCATATTCTGATTTTTTGTATTATTTATGGTGTGTGAGGTGTTAAAGAAAAGGGAGGAGTTACTACCTTTGTTGGCTTTTGGAGAAGAGGCGGAGAAGTGGACAGGAGGCATCTCCGGTGGCCAAGGCGAGGGAGTATGTGATGCTGGCTTTGTTCTGGTAACCTCGTATCTTTCTTTTGACTGGTTTTGTGATGAGATTAAATCCTGAAAACCCTGTAATAGTTGCTTCTGAGTTCCTTCTTCTCTTTTGCTTATCTGAATGCTTGCCCGTTTCTGAGTTTGATGATGTTGTTTGAATATGAGATGCTTGTTTTATTTGCTTCTGATTTCTGATGAACTTTGTTGTTCTTTTATAATGATGATGATTTCGAGTCTGAGAGTTGCTTCAGTGTTTTTGCTAGCTTCAGTCGCTTTTCCTCTCTTTGGCTTTGTTACTCGATGATGAACTTTAGTTCTGAGAGCTTGGATTTGTTTTCTCAATAATGATGATATTGAAACTGAGAGTTCTTTGCTTATGATTTGAGATGCTTGGACTTGCTTGAATTTTGATGGTAACAAGCCTCAAGGTTTTTAGAGGTTTTCTTCTAGTACAGTTTTATGTGAAGGTTTTATGAAGGCAGGTTGAATGTTTGAGTTGTTTTTCTTTGATTTGAAGGCTTGCTTCAGTTTGTAATCTTGAAGGCAGGATGAAACAGGTTTGAAGTTTGTTGGAGGTTTGACAATGAACAAGCTTTTAGGCTTGTTGTTCAAGCAGGCTGGGGTTTTACTGGTTTTTAGGCAGGTTTGTTGAAGCTTATGCAGGTTTGTATGGCTTTGGGCAGGCTGTTGTTTATGCAGGTAGTTTGGAGCAGGTTTGGAAGTTACAGGCATGAGCAGTTTGAAGCAGGTTTGGAAGTTACAAGCCTGAGCAGTTTGAAGCAGGCTTGTGCTTGACAGGCTTGGGGGGTTTATACAGATTTTGAAACTGAACAAGCTTTGGTTTGTTGTTTAGGCAGGCATGAGGCTTGAAGCAGTTTTGACAGGTTTGTGAGTTTGTTGTTTGAAGGCAGGTTTGAGAGCTTGTTTTGAAGTTACTGCTTGAGAGCTTGTGTTATATTTTTTTCTATGTGGTGTTCTGCCCGCCTTTGAACTGTTCTGATACTCTTTGTTTTATATCTCTTTGTCTTAAGCCTGCCCACTGTAAGAGCCTTCTACTTCTCTCTCTCTTTCTCTCTCCACAGCAAAGTATATTTAATTACTTAGACTGTCCTTTTCTGAAAAGGTTTTGGCTGGGAAATGATGATAAATGTATCTTTACAAGCTTGCTTGCATTTTGTCTTTCCTCTGCATCTTTCCAGATTTCCTGCATTTGCTTTTGTGTACTTGTTGACAACTTTATGACAGTTCTTTTGGGCAGTTATGTACTTGTGACTTAGTTTGCCTCTTTGACAATTTGGTTTGCTTCTTTGGACAGTTTTGACAGTTTAGTTGACATTTTGGACGTGGGCAACTTGTTTTTTTTCAGTTTGAACTTTGTAATTGTTTGGCATTTCAGTTTGCACTTTGCAATTTGAATTTATGCAGCTTTGTGCATTTTGCAAAATAATTCATATGCTTGTAAAACATTTAATTTCCCTCTTTGTGAACCAAGAAGAGACATCTTCTTGCGATTTGCAGAGAGGACGAACAAACTGATTCCGGCCAAAACTTTTAATGATGAGTTTTTTGATTAACTATCCGAAAATGCCTTTAATTCATCTGTACTGACTTCTTTCTTCTCTTTTTGCAGGTAACTATCAATTGAGCAAAGGATGCGACGGTAGAAGATGAAGACTTCAAGAAAATTAGAATGTAGATTTAATTTATTTTTAATCATTGTAATAAATGTCATTGTAACACTGTAAATAAATTTACTGTATCAAATAAACATTTGTAACAACAATTGGAAATGAATAAAAAATCCCTTTTCAGTTAATTCTTTAATTCTTCTGCATTTATTTATTTAATTACTTGAATTTCTTGAATTATAATAATTGGAAATTATCCAATAATTTTAACTTAGAAATTATAAATAATCAATAAACGTCCGGCGTTCCGAAATAACCAAAAGCATTGCACAGTTAAACAAACAGACGTCCACACCCCTTTTACCTCACTGATCAAACTAAAACTTCAACTTTCAATCAGAAGCCTCAACTGCTATCCCATATGTTTAGACCTTGAGAAATAAACAGAAATCTTGAGCAAGCGTCAAAGCAGTGTGACAGTCAATTTAGACATTGTGGATTCAAATTCTTCTGAGAATGCGCGTGCAAACCCAAATTCTTGATTTATTGTCAAAGAAGCGTCTGCTTGATCAAACCCTGAGCCAAACTAAACCAAATCACTAAAAACCCTAACAATCTGCTTGGACTGATTCAAAAGTTAATGGAAACCCTAATTTTGTCTGACTGATGAGAAAAGTCTGTTTGACCGATTCTTAAGCCAATCTGAAAAAATCAGGAAAAGCCCGAAGCTGTGATTTCTTGTGGAAAAGAGAGGGCAAATTTTGGGGTACAACAGATGCCGACCAGGGATCAGCGGATGTTGCTTTTAGGACTCCGCTGGCACCTTATGAGAAATCAAAGTCTTTGGGTTCCGGGGGGAGTATGGTTACAAGGCTGAAACTTAAAGGAATTGACGGAAGGGCACCACCAGGAGTGGAGCCTGCGGCTTAATTTGACTCAACACGGGGAAACTTACCAGGTCTAGACATAGTAAGGATTGACAGACTGAGAGCTCTTTCTTGATTCTATGGGTGGTGGTGCATGGTCGTTCTTAGTTGGTGGAGCGATTTGTCTGGTTAATTCTGTTAACGAACGAGACCTCAGCCTGCTAAATAGCTATGTGGAGGTAACCCTCCACGACCAGCTTCTTAGAGGGACTATGGCCCCTTAGGCCACAGAAGTTTGAGGCAATAACAGGTTTGTGATGCCCTTAGATGTTCTGGGCCACACGCGCGCTACACTGATGTATTCAACGAGTCTATAGCCTTGGCCGACAGGCCCGGGTAATCTTTGAAATTTCATCGTGATGGGGATAGATCATTGCAATTGTTGGTCTTCAACGAGGAATTCCTAGTAAGCGCGAGTCATCAGCTCGCGTTGACTACGTCCCTGCCCTTTGTACACACCGCCCGTCGCTCCTACCGATTGAATAGTTCGATGAAGTGTTCGGATTGCGGCGACGTGGGCGGTCCGCTGCCCGCGATGTTGTGAGAAGTCCACTGAACCTTATCATTTAGAGGAAGGAGAAGTCGTAACAAGGTTTCCGTAGGTGAACCTGCGAAAGGATCATTTTCGATGCCTTACATGCAGTCCAACACGTGAATAAGTTTGAACACATATGGTGGGCTTGAGGTGTTCCACACCTCGACTGACCTTTGGTTCGGAGGCGGACGACGAAGTGCGTTCTCCTCCGCACCAAAACTCAAACCGGCGCTGAAAGCGTCAAGAAATTTAAATATTGCTCTGAGCGCACCGGCATGGCACCGGAGACGGTTTTCGTGCGGGTTGTGTTTTGACACATGATATAGAATGACTCTCGGCAACGGATATCTAGGCTCTTGCATCGATGAAGAACGTAGCGAAATGTGATACTTGGTGTGAATTGCAGAATCCCGTGAACCATCGAGTCTTTGAAAGCAAGTTGCGCCCGATGCCATTAGGTTGAGGGCACGTCTGCCTGGGTGTCACATATCGAAGCCTCCTTGCCAATTTCCCTGATTATTGTGCAGGGTGGATGTTGGCCTCCCGTGAGCTCTTTCGTCTCATGGTTGGTTGAAAATTGAGACCTTGGTAGGGTGTGCCATGATAGATGGTGGTTGTGTGACCCACGAGACCAATCATGCGCTGCTCTATTGAATTTGGCCTCTTTTACCCATATGCGTTTCCAAACGCTCGTGATGAGACCTCAGGTCAGGAGGGGCTACCCGCTGAATTTAAGCATATCAATAAGCGGAGGAAAAGAAACTAACAAGGATTCCCTTAGTAACGGCGAGCGAACGGGGATAAGCCCACCATGAGAATTGGTCGCCCTCGACGTTCGAATTGTAGTCTGGAGAAGCATCCTCAGCGGCGGACCGGGCCCAAGTCCCCTGGAAGGGGGCGCCGGAGAGGGTGAGAGCCCCGTTGTGCTCGGACCCTGTCGCACCACGAGGCGCTGTCGGCGAGTCGGGTTGTTTGGGAATGCAGCCCCAATCGGGCGGTAAATTCTGTCCAAGGCTAAATATTGGCGAGAGACCGATAGCGAACAAGTACCACGAGGGAAAGATGAAAAGGACTTTGAAAAGAGAGTCAAAGAGTGCTTGAAATTGTCGGGAGGGAAGCGGATATCAAATTAAATTCTAACTTTTATTTTTGTTAATAAACATTAATTAATTGATTTAGAATTTTAATTAGAATAACTTTCACATTTTTGTAAATAATTAAAATTCAATTAGATTTAATTAGGTTTTTTACTCACATTAATTAATTTTTATTTCTTTCCTAAAATACAAAAAAAACCCAAAAATATTTATTTTTATTAATTTATTTATTTATTTAATTTAGTAATTAATTTAGATTTATTTCTTTCTTAAAATAAAATAAAAAAACAAAAAAAAATACTTTCTCTCAAAAAGGGTCAAAACCCTATTTGCGCTTGATTTAATTTCTCGCACGGGATTTATTTATTTTTATATCATAATGTACTTGTACCCGGTTTGTAATAGTTAATAGGACCTTTATTTATTTTTTATCGCTTTATTTATTTTTACAAAGGGTTTGTCTTTGGAGATGTAAATACCCGACGCCTTGTAATTTAAATTCCGCAATTTATTTCCCGCAAATATAAATTGTTAGATGTTTGATAATAGGATGGCATGACAAGACTGAATGTTTAAACATAAAATCAACTTAGATCACCATTAACATGTACAAAGATAAAATTAACTGAAAACAACACACTCGCACATGCGCACTCTTAGGGTACACCCCACTTGGTTGCCTTTGTACACAGTCATTGAGTATAGGTCGTTTTAGAGGTCGCCCTCTTGTCTAAAAGATCATAGTCACCTCGAAACGGTTGCCTCGGATATTGATAACACAATTTTATATAGTATATTTGATTTAATTTTCATAAATAATGTTAGTATTTTTATTTAATTATTTCATTTTTATTTCCATATTACGCCGGTATTTTTATTGTTTCGGGTATTTTATTTTAATTAGACAAATTGAGCAAAGTGAAGAAATTAAGAGAGTTATTGGACTAAATATGCAAGAAATGAAGAAAAGGGGTGTGCAAAGCAAAAATGATGGATCAAAAGGTTTATTATCTCCAAACTGGGCCCAAACGAAATCAGGCCCACGCAAGCAAGAGAGCCCTAAAGGCACGTGCAAGAGTGAGACGCACGTCTCAACTCCTCTCCTACAATTGAGGCGCCCGCCTCGGACCCTCCCCTTAGTGGGAGGCGTCCGTCTCAACTGCCACGTAGGCCCTAGGATGATACATGAGGCGCCCGTCTCAACGTGGTCAAGTGGATGAGTAAATCTCGGGACGACCACCTCCACTCAAAGCAGTTAGAACGAGAAATTTGGGGAAAAGTGGTACGAAAATATCTCAAAACGTGGTTACATTCTACCACTATAAAAGGACATCAGGAAATCAAAATCGGGGGCCGTTTTTAGCATTATTTTCCAGTTTCAAAATTTACCTTCCCGCATTATTATTTTCCATTGTAATTCAGTTTCCAGCAGTTATTTTCCAGCCAGTTCCTTTTCAAATACTTAAATTTTATTTCTGTTGAAGAACCGGGATTTTGTACGAATTGATTCAAGCTTCAAGAATTATTTCCAGCATTTATTTAATTCAGGTTTCTTATTTACATCGCTTTAATTTATTTAATTAATTATTTGCATGAGAGATATTTATTTAGCCATGAATTTATTTACGAATGTTAATTCCTTTAATGTATTCATGTCTGCTTTTATGAGTATGTCTAGCTAAATTATTTAAATATCGGTACGTAACGAGTTAATTTGAATGGATCCGGAACAAACAGGCTTGATTATATTTTATAAAATAAACACTTTTTCTGATTTAGTTATCTAATTTATTTTGTTAAAAAAGGTTTAGAAACCAACAGAGCGAAAGTTTGAGGCTAATAAACTGACTAAGATTAGAAACCAATAGAGCGACAGTTTGAGGTTTAAAATCAGATAGTAGATACTAGGTATTGTTTTTAAAGACTGCGACAGCGTTTTAAAACCAATTAAACTTTATTTATTTTCAAAAAGTAATTTTAAAATCAATGGGATAGCGAAAGCATACATCAGAGTTTAAAATTATAATTTACTTCAATAGAGCGGAAGTTTGAGACTAGATTTTTGAATAAATACTTTTTGCTGAAAAAGATATTATTATCATTTTTAGAAAATAAGCCAGTGGAAAGCCGGATTCTTTAGTGTTAACGAAGTACATACCGATATTCGCATTATTATTATTTCAATTAGAATTAAGTTTTATTACCCAAAAATTCCCCTAATTAATTATTCGATGGCTATAGCTTTACACAGTAGTTTAGGTTACGTTAGTTCAATTTATAGTCCCTTAGGTTCGATATCTTTTAAAACTACGCGATAGGTCTGTATACTTGCAGTCTCCCGATTAATTTAGACGATAAAGTCGCGATCAAGTTTTTGGCGCCGTTGCCGGGGAACTATTTAAGTTGATATCGTGATTTTATTACAAAGTATAGACTATAACAACTATTTCTTTTCCCTCTGTGTATGCCAAATACTCGCTCTCAAGGCGCGCCTTTGCATATACCTATATACGATATCGAGCGTTACCTTAGATTAAGAAGACGAATTCAAGAGTATTTAGAACGCAACAACCTTCCTTCGACCAAACTTCCTGACGTTGAAGAAATCAAGAAGATGGCTGATCTACCTGCTCCTCGTCCTCTTAAGGACTACGCTGTTCCTTCTCAAGCAGAGCCTCATAATAGTATTGCTGCTCCTGCTATCGCTCGAAACGATTTCGAGCTAAAACCTTCGCTTCTTTCCGCCGTTCAGCAGAACCAGTTTTCTGGAGCTCCTACTGACGACCCGAATCTTCATCTGTCAGTGTTTGTGCAGTACGCAGACACTGAAAGCGAATGGTGTTAACCCCGAGGCAATATGATTGCGCCTATTTCCTTTTTCTCTCAGAGACAGAGCTCGCACATGGCTCCAATCTCTTCCTTCCAACTTAATCACCACATGGGATGAGTTGAAGAAAGTCTTCTTGGCTAGATATTTTTCTCCAAGCAAAACTGCTATGCTCAGAGCCAATATCAATGGTTTCAGACAAAAAGACAATGAATCACTCTTTGAAGCTTGGGAACATTATAAAGACATGCTTAGACTTTGTCCTCATCATGGTTTAGAAGAATGGTTGATCATTCACACGTTCTACAATGGTCTCTTGTATAATACGAGATTGACTATAGACGCCGCAGCTGGTGGCGCACTGATGAATAAACCATATACTGAAGCAAGACAACTTATCGAAAGCATGGCTCAAAACCATTACCAATGGGGTACAGAGAGAGTTAGCATAGAGAAATCTCAAACGAAAGGTGCCATGGTTGAAGTGAATAGTCTGGATCAAGTCAACGCTAAAGTGGAAGCTCTCACTCAAAAGCTCGAGAATCTTACCACCGCTCCCGCAGCTACTGTTGCTGCAATTGCTCAAACTTGCGACTTATGTGGTATTCAATCACATCTTGCTCCAGAATGCCCACTTTTAACAGGAGTTCCAGTTGAACAAGCGAATTACGTACAGGGTAATCCTTACAGCAACACATATAACCCTGGCTGGAAGAATCATCCTAACTTTTCATACAAGAGTAACAACGCGTTATACGCACCTGGACAAGCTCCTGCTACACCACCTGGTTATCCTAAGGCTATTCCAAATCATCCTAATAATGGTCCTAACACGTCTAATGCTCCTAGGAAGTCTAATTTGGAAGTCATGATAGAGCATTTCATCGCTACTCAATCCCAAACCAATAATACTCAATCCCAGACTAATAAGGATGTTCAAAATCAGAATATACACATTAATGAGCAGATTAAGCAATTATCTAACAAGCTTGATGCTTTAGCTACACATAATAAAATGTTAGAAACACAAATCTCTCAGGTAGCTCAACAACAAGCGGTTTCTGCTGCTCCTGCTGGCTCATTTCATGGACAGCCTCAACCTAATCCCAAAGGACGTGCAAATGCTGTTATCTTAAGAAGCGGAACAGAGTATGATGGACCTGTAGATCCCAGAAACAATAGCCCAGCTATGCAACAAAATTCTGTTAAACAATCTGAAACTAAAGATAAAGAAGAAAAGGAAAATCAGAGAGATAATAATGAAGATACCACGCAAAAAGATGAAACTTATGTACCCCCACCACCTTATAAGCCTCATATCCCATACCCGCAAAGGTTAGCTAAAACTAAGAATGTGGGTCAATTCAAGAAATTCGTGGATCTTCTGAAACAACTTAATGTTACAATTCCTTTTACCAAAGCTATAACTCAAATGCCCTCCTACGCTAAATTCCTTAAAGAGATTCTATCCAATAAGAAAAAGCTAGAGGATAATGAAATTGTCATGCTTACTGCTGAATGTAGTGCAATTATTCAAGACACAATGCCTCCTAAACTCAAAGACCCTGGAAGTTTCTCTATTCCATGTGTAATTGGCAAATTTGTCATAGATAAAGCTTTATGTGATCTTGGAGCCAGTATAAGTGTGATGCCGTTATCTATATGCAAGAAACTTGAAATGGGAGAACTCAGACCAACCAAAATGTTCGTTCAATTAGCAGATAGGTCAATTAAATATCCTGCAGGAGTTCTCGAGAATGTTCCTGTACGCATTGGCCAATTCTATATACCAACCGATTTCATTATTATGGACATAAGGGAGGACGAAGTTACCCCAATCATTCTTGGAAGGCCTTTCTTAGCTACAGTCGGTGCAATTATAGATGTAAAAAGAGGAAAACTTACTTTTGAAGTAAATGAAGAGAAAATCGAATTTATCCTCTCTCAATTCCTGAAAGCACCTGCAATTGAAGATACTTGTTACTTCATGGATATCATCGATGAATGTAGAAAAGAAGCTGAGCTTGAAAATGAAGACAATCTCGATGAAAATCTGAGTAGTAATCTAAGTGAATGCTTAGCTATAGCACCAGATCCTACACAATGTTTAAGGAAACCACCCCTAGAACTCAAAACACTTCCTAAAAATCTAAGGTATGAATTCCTAGATTCCGAACTCGAACGACCAGTGATAGTCAACGCAGAACTTGGCGAAACCAAAACTGAAAAACTTTTACAAATTCTGAGAAAATATCCAACAGCCTTAGGATATAATATCACTGATCTTAAAGGAATAAGTCCCTCTATCTGTATGCATCGCATTATGCTAGAAGAAGATTGTAAAACTTCAAGAGAACACCAGAGGAGACTAAACCCGATTATGAGCGAGGTTGTGAAAAAGGAAGTTATGAAGTTGTTAGAAGCAGGAATCATATATCCTATATCTGATAGCAAATGGGTTAGCCCTGTGCATGTTGTACCTAAGAAAGGAGGTGTCACAGTAGTCGAAAATGAGAAAGGAGAAATCATAACTAAAAGAGTCGAATCTGGATGGAGAATGTGCATCGATTATCGAAAACTTAACAAAGCCACCAGAAAAGATCATTTCCCTTTACCATTTATTGATCAAATGTTGGAACGTTTAGCTAGACACTCTCATTTCTGTTTCTTGGACGGTTATTCAGGTTTCTTTCAGATACCTATTCATCCTAATGACCAAGAGAAAACAACTTTCACATGCCCTTTTGGAACCTTTGCTTATAGAAGAATGCCATTTGGTTTATGCAATGCTCTTGCAACTTTTCAAAGATGTATGATGGCAATATTTGCTGATTTTCTGGACAATATTATGGAAGTCTTCATGGACGATTTTTCCGTCTGTGGACAAAGCTTTGAAGAATGTTTAGAAAATTTAGAAAAGGTATTAGAATGTTGTGTGGAGGTTAATCTAGTGCTTAATTGGGAGAAATGCCATTTTATGGTACAAGAAGGAATTATTTTAGGACACATTATATCCAAAAGAGGAATTGAAGTCGATTCCACTAAAATCGAAGTTATTGAGAACCTTCAACCTCCAAAAACTGTTAGAGAAATCCGAAGCTTTTTGGGACACGCCGGTTTTTATCGACGATTCATTAAAGATTTCTCTAAGATAACTAAACCCCTAACAGAGCTATTAATGAAAGACGCTGAATTTATCTTCGACGAAAAATGTTTAGAAGCATTTCAAACACTTAAGAAAGCATTAATTTCTGCGCCTATCATGCAAACTCCAGATTGGAATGAACCTTTTGAAATAATGTGTGACGTAAGTGACTATGCCGTAGGAGCTGTTTTAGGACAGCGAAAGGATAAAAGACTCCATGTCATATATTATGCAAGCAGAACCCTGGACGAAGCGCAGATGAATTATGCTACAACCGAGAAAGAATTCTTAGCAGTGATCTTCGCATTAGACAAGTTTCGTTCCTACTTAGTAGGATCCAAAATAATCATATACACTGATCATGCTGCTATTAGATATCTCCTAACCAAAAAGGACGCTAAACCTAGACTCCTGAGATGGATATTGCTACTGCAAGAGTTCGATTTAGAAATCAAAGATAAGAAAGGAACCGAAAACGTGGTAGCAGATCATCTCTCTAGACTAGAAAATCTTAAACATGAACAAGTGCCGATCGATGATGAATTCCAGTATGATAAACTGATTGCCCACTTGGAAGACACAGAACCAGATAAACTCATGGAAACCACCTTAGCCGTCTCCTCGGTGCCTTGGTATGCCGATTTCGTAAATTACCTCGCTGCAGGCGTTTTACCACCTGAACTTACCTACCAACAGAAGAAGAAATTCTTCCATGATCTTAAACAGTATTATTGGGATGAACCTTTACTTTTCAAGAGAGGTCCCGATGGAATTTTCCGCCGATGTGTGCCAGAAGAAGAGATTGAAAACATTATAAAACACTGTCATTCTGCACCTTACGGAGGACATGTGAGTACATCCAAAACTTGTGCAAAGATCTTACAATCCGGTCTCAATTGGCCTAATTTATGGAAAGACGTACATGTCACCATCTTAAAATGCGACAGGTGTCAACGCACCGGTAATATATCTAGACGTGACGAAATGCCACAAAAAGGCATTTTAGAAGTCGAAATCTTTGATGTGTGGGGGATAGACTTTATGGGACCCTTTCCATCTTCATCCGGTAACAAGTATATACTCGTGGCTGTGGATTATGTCTCAAAATGGATTGAAGCTATAGCTTCTCCAACAAATGACACCCGAGTGGTACTTAAGTTGTTCAAGAACATAATCTTTCCTAGGTTCGGTGTACCCAGACTCGTTATAAGTGATGGTGGATCTCATTTCATTTCCAAAATCTTTGAAAAATTATTAGGAAAATATGGAGTTCGACATCGCATAGCTACACCTTACCATCCTCAAACTAGCGGACAAGTTGAAGTTTCAAATCGCGAGATAAAACAAATCCTTGAAAAAACTGTCGCTACGTCCAGAAAGGACTGGTCCTTTAAACTTCACGAAGCTTTATGGGCTTATAGAACTGCCTATAAAACTCCCATCGGTACTACTCCTTTCAAGCTTATTTATGGTAAGTCATGCCATCTCCCAGTTGAATTAGAACACAAGGCCTATTGGGCCATTAAGAATCTGAACTTAAGTTACACTGCCGCTGGAGAGAAGCGTATCCTGGATATTAATGAATTGGAAGAACTTAGACAGGATGCGTACGAAAATGCTAGGATTTACAAAGAGCGCACAAAGAAATGGCACGATAAGCATATATCTAGGAAGAATTTTAACATAGGTGACTTGGTATTACTATTTAACTCATGATTAAAATTATTTCCTGGAAAATTACGATCTAGGTGGTCCGGACCTTTTGAAATTACTCGAGTTTATCCAAGTGGTGCAATAGAGATTAAGGGACCTTCGATTGAACCGTTTATAGTAAACGGGCAGCGTTTAAAACATTACCATCTAACTGAACTCGAGGGAAATTCTCAAACTATAAATCTAGATGAGCCACACGCTCGATTAGAAGCCTAGTCTTTAGTTTTATTTGTCGAGCTTACGACATAAAAAAAAGCGCTTTGTGGGAGACAACCCACCGTTTTTTATATTTCCTTCTTCTTATTTTTCATTTCTTCTTTAGTCTATTTTTAACAAAAAAAAAAACAAAAATATATCTATTTCTTTTCTTTATCTATTCATTATATTTCTCCTCTTTGTCTTATTTCTTTCTATTCTATGTTTTTTTTTTCTTCTTATCGGCATTTGGCCAATGTTGATCTTCTTTATTTTCTTCTCTTCAGGATACTTCTTGCTACTTATTTCTCTTCCCACTATGTCTCGAGTTGACGATATGCCAGTTAGTTTCAGAGGAAGAAATCAGCGCACCAAATATGGAGTTTTATCCGAGCGTGAGATGTTACCTACTATCTACCTTCATCACGGTGCTATGACTGCTCTTGGTATTCGTGATAGTGTGCTTTTTCTGCTGAATCAGATTGGGTGGGATAGTTCACGCCTGATGACTTGCTATGCCACTTATCGGAACCTCACTTTGGAATTCCTCAGCTCTTTGACATACTTTCCTACTCATGGGTTAGCTTTACGCCGTGGACTTATTATCTTCAGACTTTTTGGCATCACTTTCAAGTTTAACCATAAGGAATTGGGTGAGCTTCTTGGTTTTCCTAATGGCATAGGAGTTTATCATGAAACTCAGGAGGAGTATCTTGGATTTAGAGAGCTTGACTATTTTTGGGGATCTATTTCTGGAATCCTTAACCCTGAGCCCGAGGACTTTGTATCAGAGAATATCCATAATCCGGCCTTCAGGTATTTCCATAAGATTCTGGCCCACACCATTTTTGGAAAACCCCAGAATGTCACCACTGTTTCTAAGGATGAGCTTTTTATCATGTTTTGTGCTTCGCAAAACCGTCCGGTTAATGCGATCACTTATCTGATTCGTACCTTTGTGGATCTCATTGATACTGATCATGCACCCATTCGGATGGGAGGTCTCGTCACTATGATTGCAATTGTTGTTGGACTTCGACAACCCTTTAAGCATCTGGATGCTTTTACTGGTGTTACTTGCATGACCATCGAGTTCTGTTTCAACACTGGTATAATTGGTGATCTTGGCCCGACTCAGTTTACCTTGTTGATTAATGGTCAAGTTATGCAGTTGTTTACCTTGCCTAACCCTGCTACGAGTGTGCATAACAAAGCCAACTGGCTTTTTGGTCTTGATCAGCAGCCTTCTCCGCCCAGCACTCCTGAGACTCCGCAAGATTATGAGGTTTTGGAAGATTCTGAGGAAGATCCCACTGCTCCTCCAGGTTATTATGATATGGGCCCTCCTCAGCACGATTCTACCGCTCACTTTGTTGCTCCTGACACCGTTATGCATGAGGCTCCTACCATTGATTATGCGACTGCCATCCACGCTCTCCAGGTGGAACATCAGGCTTTGAGGGACGATTTGACTAGTTTGCGAGCCGATTTCTTTGGTTTTATGGATATTGTTTCTGCGCAATTTCAAGAAGTTTTCGCTTACTTTCATTCTTCCTCCGCTCCTAAGGCAGGACCATCTAGTGGCTAGAGCTTTTAAGTAGTTCATTTTATTTAGTTTATCTTAGTTTGATTTTATTAGAAATTGCAATATTTTCGTTATGTTCTTTTTATTATTATGTTTTACTTTCCAAATACTTGATTCTTAAATTGTAAGCAACTTTGATCCTCATTCTAAAAGCAATTCATGTTATTTTCTTATAATTATAATGTTGCAGCTTAATATATTATATCATATAAAAATATTATCTTATAAGAATATTAGTATTATTGCATTCTTATTTGTTGCTACAATTTTTAAATATATTCCTTTTTCTGGCTCCTGCGTTATCCGTATCATTCTACCTTGCAAGTGAGATTCCTTTTTATTCTTTGCATACTGTCCCTTGTCATTCACACGCTGGCTTGTTCCCAATAAAGTGAGACGCACGCCTCAGCCCAACACGCTGACTGGAGACGCACGTCTCCAACTGTTCCCACGCCATGCAGCTTTGAGACGCACGCCTCACGCGTGGTCTCCTGTGTCAGACGGTCGCCTCAGCATGTGTTTCGTGCAGAGTAAAAGTTGGTCTTCCCTTGCATTTACTTGTCTTGTCCGTTTCGTTTCCCCATTCAAATTTTCCCTCCCATTTTCCAACACCCACTTATTATAATTTATCACTCTTAACTTTCACTCCACTATAAATACCCTTCATCCTTCTTTCTCATTTCACAACATTTCTAACCATCTCTACCATTTCCTCTCCTACACCCATATTTTCTACCTTTTCCCTTCTTCAACCCATATCCATCTATGGCTCCACGAAACAACCAAAGACAAGTTAAGCCCGACCGACCACCACCCGACCTATCCAATATCATTTTCCGCGATAATGACGACGGCCAACAACAACAAAAGTATAAAAAATTCTATACCCGTTCCGTCGTTCCTACAAAATACGTAAGTTCGGAGTGTTTGGAAACCTTAGGAATGACCGATAGCATCGTATTCATGCTCAATAACACCGGTTTAACCAGTCTCTGCACAAACTCATGTCCAACCTATGAACCACTCGTGCTTGAATTTCTTAGTTCCTTCTCTTACACAACACCTGTCGACGATCCCTACACAACCGGAACCGCCAACTTCCGCATGTTTAACCAAGAGTACTCTCTTGATCAAGAAAGAGTCGCTGAACTCTTATCTTTCACTCGCGGCGAGCATGTTCATTACAAGCCTTTCGACGATGACCAAGATCTTTCTTGGGATCAAGTCGGCTTCTCCTTATGGAATGATCTAACCAGTCAAACCACGGAAAGTTGGCGCGACCTCTATGCTTCTCAAATACATAACCCTGCATTAAGGTACTTTCACCGCGTTCTTGCTAACACCATCTTTGGTCGGACCAATAATCACAAGGTCAACCAATATGAGTTGTTCATCATTTTCTGTGCCCTTAATGGTCAGGCTGTCAACGTCGCTCCTTTCATGCTCAGTCACATCCACACATGCGTGAACGCAACAGGTACTAATCCCTTTGTTTTTGGAGGCATCATCACATCTTTAGCATATGCTTTAGGCCTTTCCGCCGAGCTATTTTCTTTGTTACAATATATGATGCCAGCCACTCTTCTTGATGTCATCTATTGCCGAGATTCCCATATAATCTCTCCAAGACATGATGGCCGGTTTACATTAGTGATAAATCGTCGTCAAATTCCTGATTTTGTGTTACCTTGTCCGCATCGTATCGACGTCCGAGTCCGCGCCAATTGTCATTATGCTCTTGATGCACCTGCCGCCCAACAACCAAATAATCCCGCTGCAAATTTCGCAGCTATGCAGGCTCATATGCTTCGTCAAGATCAGTTGTTCCATGCCATGCAACAAAACCAAGCTGAGACTTTACGTCTCGTACAAGAAGTACAACGTGACCAACAAGAGATGCGACGCGAACAACAAGAATATGCCTTTCGCCATGATCGTAACCTCGAATCTTTGCAAGCTCGCATAGCAGACGCACTTCATCTTAATGATTCTGATTCTGACGTACGACGAAGACCTCGTACTAGAGGACGAAGAACAAGAGATCCTGATTCTCAAAGCAACGAGTGATCGCCTTTCTCTTTTCATCTGATTCTCCTTTGTTTTTATCGCATTGAGGACATTGCTCCTTTTTAGTATAGGGGAGTCAGATCATTTCCTTGTTCATTTCTATTTCCTTTGCTCTCTTTGTAGTATTTTTCCTTTTATTTCTTTTCTTGTATTGCAAAATTTCAATTCAATAAAATACTTATTTATGCAAATTTTAATCTCTTATGCAAAAATTTGTGCTTACTCGAATTCCCCCTATTTCTTGAGCCATAACGAATAAAATAAAACAATTTTAGCACGCATTTATAAACATTATTCAACTAGTATTAAGGTTTCCTATTATAAATAAGAATTCGAGCAACTTAGCAAAATTGCTATCGTCTTAACACTTCAAAACCCTCGATGTGTTGGATCGATTTAAGTACTTATTATACCAAAACCTTTAAAAATTAGTTTTAGATTAGCCCCGAGTAGTTTATTAAGCAGTCGGCACCGCCATAAACACAAACTACGTGGAGAGCTGATGAATATAAGTGATTGATCAAATATTCTTAAGAAATTGCTTTTATCTGAAGATGCACTTATTAAGTTAGATGGTCCTTACCAGATCATTTAATCCAACAGTTGCAGAAACTATAAATTTAAATGCAAAATAATCCATTATAAATTGGTTCAGTGGTCCCTGGTGCTGAACTTGGTAGGGCGAATTACGGTTCGATCCCCCGCAATTTTTAATTGGAAAAAGGGAGTACCATATGATTAAATTACCAGAACTCCTAGCTGGCTTACTAAGATCAAATTCACTAACCAGTTACTCCACTATGTGCGTGTAAGGTAAAGGGCTTAATGTGATTGCACTAGAATGAAAACGGGTGAAATAAAACGTAGTATTAGGTTAAGCTATAATGACATGACTTAAATTGGTCTGCTTAAATGGGGTTGTCCAGTGTTCCTACGGTAACTTTGGTGTTTAAGTTCGACTTAAATTCTCTAACGAAAAATTCAACTTGCAACCTGGTACGAAGTGATGTATGTTCTTATATCTGTGTTTAACTGTGCGTCAGTGATTTTCATTTTTTTTTACTTTTGCTTGAGGACAAGCAACGGTTCAAGTATAGGGGAGTTTGATAACATAATTTTATATAGTATATTTGATTTAATTTTCATAAATAATGTTAGTATTTTTATTTAATTATTTCATTTTTATTTCCATATTACGCCGGTATTTTTATTGTTTCGGGTATTTTATTTTAATTAGACAAATTGAGCAAAGTGAAGAAATTAAGAGAGTTATTGGACTAAATATGCAAGAAATGAAGAAAAGGGGTGTGCAAAGCAAAAATGATGGATCAAAAGGTTTATTATCTCCAAACTGGGCCCAAACGAAATCAGGCCCACGCAAGCAAGAGAGCCCTAAAGGCACGTGCAAGAGTGAGACGCACGTCTCAACTCCTCTCCTACAATTGAGGCGCCCGCCTCGGACCCTCCCCTTAGTGGGAGGCGTCCGTCTCAACTGCCACGTAGGCCCTAGGATGATACATGAGGCGCCCGTCTCAACGTGGTCAAGTGGATGAGTAAATCTCGGGACGACCACCTCCACTCAAAGCAGTTAGAACGAGAAATTTGGGGAAAAGTGGTACGAAAATATCTCAAAACGTGGTTACATTCTACCACTATAAAAGGACATCAGGAAATCAAAATCGGGGGCCGTTTTTAGCATTATTTTCCAGTTTCAGAATTTACCTTCCCGCATTATTATTTTCCATTGTAATTCAGTTTCCAGCAGTTATTTTCCAGCCAGTTCCTTTTCAAATACTTAAATTTTATTTCTGTTGAAGAACCGGGATTTTGTACGAATTGATTCAAGCTTCAAGAATTATTTCCAGCATTTATTTAATTCAGGTTTCTTATTTACATCGCTTTAATTTATTTAATTAATTATTTGCATGAGAGATATTTATTTAGCCATGAATTTATTTACGAATGTTAATTCCTTTAATGTATTCATGTCTGCTTTTATGAGTATGTCTAGCTAAATTATTTAAATATCGGTATGTAACGAGTTAATTTGAATGGATCCGGAACAAACAGGCTTGATTATATTTTATAAAATAAACACTTTTTCTGATTTAGTTATCTAATTTATTTTGTTAAAAAAGGTTTAGAAACCAACAGAGCGAAAGTTTGAGGCTAATAAACTGACTAAGATTAGAAACCAATAGAGCGACAGTTTGAGGTTTAAAATCAGATAGTAGATACTAGGTATTGTTTTTAAAGACTGCGACAGCGTTTTAAAACCAATTAAACTTTATTTATTTTCAAAAAGTAATTTTAAAATCAATGGGATAGCGAAAGCATACATCAGAGTTTAAAATTATAATTTACTTCAATAGAGCGAAAGTTTGAGAATAGATTTTTGAATAAATACTTTTTGCTGAAAAAGATATTATTATCATTTTTAGAAAATAAGCCAGTGGAAAGCCGGATTCTTTAGTTTTAACGAAGTACATACCGATATTCGCATTATTATTATTTCAATTAGAATTAAGTTTTATTACCCAAAAATTCCCCTAATTAATTATTCGATGGCTATAGCTTTACACAGTAGTTTAGGTTACGTTAGTTCGATTTATAGTCCCTTAGGTTCGATATCTTTTAAAACTACGCGATAGGGCTGTATACTTGCAGTCTCCCGATTAATTTAGACGATAAAGTTGCGATCAGATATTGTTGCCTCAAAACAAATGATCTAAGACATTAGGGTTACCACTAAGGCATCCTAACATTGCTTTGATGACCGTAAGTCCCTAAATTCGAATTGACCCTTAAAACTCCAACGACGGTGCTACCTACTCATCAATAGTAGGATAGCATTGTCTAAAT
This sequence comes from Vicia faba, assembly GCA_948472305.1. Classification (NCBI taxonomy): domain Eukaryota; kingdom Viridiplantae; phylum Streptophyta; class Magnoliopsida; order Fabales; family Fabaceae; genus Vicia; species Vicia faba. Next base: position 272,874 of record CATIWC010000826.1, on the reverse strand, counting down.
GAAGATAACATAGAACGATTCCTTTTTTAGAGTAGGTAGATGGTTCTTAAGTACTTGCTCTTTCAAAAAACTAAAACTCTTCACACTTAAACTTTTCGAATAAAGTTTTCAAAAACACTTCATACACTCTTGAGGACAGAAGCAAGACTTAAGAGCCCGTGGATAACCATGGATAGAAAGGGTGTTAACACCTTCCCTTTCTATAATCTACCCCCCGAACCCGAGAAATATCTCGAAAAAGGAAATTTTCTATGCTTTTTTCCTTTCCTTGTTGGATAAAATAAAAGTCGGTGGCGACTCTTGCTTACCGCGACATTTTGCAAACACAAACGCAAAACGCAAACCAACATTAAAAAAAACAGTCAATTCTTTCCCACCGTATCACAGAACTGGCGACTCTGCTGGGGATATTGTAAGTGGGGTGTACCTTAGGAATAATTCATAATGTTTTCAATTGCTTGACTTGTATGCTTTATATTTGTGGGCTTGTATTGGAGTTACTATAGATCCTAACCCGGATCTGGGGATACCCTTTAGGTAAGTAGAAATAAACTGTGAGGGAACTGTACAGCATAGACCGATACGGTTGAAGCAGTAGCTACGTTGGTGTGGCACTTTAGTATATACCGATATCCCTTGTGGCGCAACAAGGAGAGTATGGGTCTGCTAAGGGGTCATTAAGCACCAACTGGCCTTAGAACCTATAATTGACCAACTTGGCCATAGAAAAGTAGCAGTATGCTACACTCATTGAGACCAAACTCTCGCGATGATTTCGGCTGCAAGAAAAGGTTGCTAAACTGGAATTATGATCGATTGAGGGTGGTCAGTGATATTGAGATCCTCTAGAACCCGGTTACTATTACTAGGACAGGTTGAACCAACTAAACTGAAAGAGGGTAATACCTAAACTCCATGCCATCCTGAAATTTAAGGGCTATTGTGTGACTTGTGTGCCTTCAAAGATTGAACTACTTGCACATTCTTGTTATCTGACAACGTGGGTTCCTTGCAGGTTTTGTTTACAGTCCTTATCTAATAATTTGGATTTATTGCAGGGTTTACTTACAGCACCTCACACTTTTGCTTAAACGCATAACATACACATCATAACATCATGCCTTAACATTTCCTTAACCATTTCAAGGATCTCAAGGGTCTGTGATGCAGGTTATGGTAAATCAGACGTCAAGCAAGGGGCAAAGAGGATTTATTTTCCTCTAGCCAATGTCTTCTATAAATAAAAATATGATGACTTGAGTCAGGGGCTATGACCCACTCGATATGGTGAGCTTGACTCTTGAAGAAGGACTCTTAACGACACGAAATTTCTTCAAACAAATTCTAACAGTTTCTTGTTTACCCCGCGAGATCCTTGAAAACATTGCATACATATATCATACATATCATTGCATAACAGGTCTCCCAGTACAGGTCTCTCATGTTCTCGCTGTTTATTTCAGCAATGGCCCCCCAACAAGACAACCAAGATCTTCATACTCAAGAGACTCAGTTTAGGGAAATCTTCCTAAACCTATCCAAGGGGCAGGAAGAGTTGAAAACACTCCTCGTTGGGAACTTGGTCAAGAAAAGTCCTGAAGACAATAAGGATGAACGGATGGAACAACTGCAAGCTGAGTTCAGTGCCATAAAAACCCAGATGCTGGGGCAGATGGCTCTTATCCAAGGCTTAGCTCGGGAACAAGAAGAGCTGAGGACCATTATCAACCAGCTTCATCAAGACAGATACAACAACATGAAGCAAACAGTCAAGGTCGGGGACCAAGTCATTAATCAACTTCTGAGAAGTCAAAGGTTTGGTTTGATGAAGAATAGACCTCTCTAAGTTGCTACTACCTCAAGGGTCCAACGACAACCTTTCCATAAACAACGGGTTGATCAGAGTAAGCCAAATATGCCCAAGAGGCAATTTACCAAGCTCAACATGTCGCTGTCTCAGGCTTTACAACACCTGTTGAGATTGAATCTGGTGACGTTAAGGGACCCTCCTAAGAATCCCAACATAGCCTCCCTAAGGTACAATCCTGATGCAAGGTATGCATATCACTCCAACAGCCCGGGGCATGATACTAGCATCTGTTGGGCGTTGAGCAACAAAATTCAAGACCTGATTGATGAAGGAGCATTGGAACTCACACAAGACGGTCAGATTGAATTCTTTTGACATCCCCCCAAAGTTCTCCATTTGAAGTGACAAGTTCTGAGACGAGAAGACTTCTTGTTCATTAGAATTTTCAAGTTGTAATTTTCTTTTGATTGTTCGAACATTTATTCATGTCAAACTTTATTACTTTATCAATGCATTGCATATGTCTGTTTTGAATCAATCCATTCGTATTTCACTATATTCAAATTGCTTTCATTTTTTGTGATGATCAACTCTCGATTAAAAAATTCTAAGCCTTTAGAGGGAGGATGACGAAAATGATATCAAAATCTCTACAGTATGCTTTTGAACAGACCCCGCTAACGAGGTACAAACATTGTTTCAAATCCTAAACAGTGGAGTTATAAGGAAGATAATCCCTAGTCAACCCCTTTGAGACAAATAAGTTGGAGTTTTTCTTTTCACAAATTAAAATCCTTAATTATAACCCGGGGCAGGGTAGTTTTCTCAGTTGATCCAGGTGCACAATGAATGGCACCAAAGAAGTCCTTTCGAAACAAAAGACGGTGTTGGTTCCGTATAATCGTAAGGACAGGCAGTCATTATCTCTCAAAATAAAAGCCCAATAAGTCAAAACCTGTGAAGGAGACTTAAGAAAAACTGGGGCATCCCGCTGACTGTAATCACAAAAAGAAACAGTTCATGCAAAAAACAGGGATAATAAAAACCAAAAGGGAAGAGATCCTGCAAACTATCAACAAAATGACTGCCTGTTCAAAATAAATTGTCAGTATCCGAACCATCACTGGTATATCAGAGCAAAGACTCAAACAAGATCTAATGCACGATTAGCTGAGTTTAGGATCGAAGAACATCACGAAGAACGGGTGGGTACAAATAAAATTTGAGCCTTTATCCTTTGTTTCTTAAACCGTGAACCAGGCCACGTTATAACCCTTAAAAAGTCCTAGCTGAAGCATGCGTTAGTCCAAAAGCATACTGTTACAAAAGGTATCCTGACTCCTGTAGGGCTTGCTGTAAATCCTGAGTTGACGTCACATTTTACAAAATTTTCCTATCTTACTGAAAAAATGCATTTTCAAAAACTTCAAGACATACATAAGCTTTGCATTCTTAAAATAACATTGTTTGCATATGACTATTTGTTCAAACAGCAAAGAAATTCGCACGAAGAATATCTAGTGAACAAAAACCTTTTCAATAAAAAGGGTCACCTCAAGTGGAAAAAACACCTCCAACCAAGGGGCACGGCATGAGCATTGTCCATCATCTGGGGCAGTTAAGTCAAGATTCAAGGAATCTCTCAAAATGCCAAATAGCCAGGGGCAAATCTCCATCTGAATCAATTGGGGCATTGGACATGAATTCCAGCAACGAATCTTGCATGATCAAACGAAGATCTTCTGGTAGTATGGCAACACAACACTACCGACAATGACACCTCCCTACATCCTGAGAGCATGGACATAGTCAAAAAATACCGCGCATGAATAAAGAACCGCTAGGTTGACTGGCCTAGGCAAAAATAAGGGCTTCCCGGCGAACCAACAGGGTTCGGGAAAAAATTAGAGATGAGAATGAAAAATTGTACACCCGGCAAGTCGAAAACCTGAAAAGGCGGCTTGGGCAAAAAAGGGTATCCCGGTGGACTGAAAACCCGAAAGGGCAGTCCAGGCAAAAATTAGGGATCAAAGCGTACGACTATGTCTCGTCATCTCGTCATTTACCTACCAGAAGAAGACTTATCATTTTGACCGAAAGATACCAAATACCTCATAGGTGGGGATAATACTCGATCCACAGGACCTTCGCAGGCACCTTCTCCCGCAGAAACAGGGGCAAAAAAGTCTCGATGCAAGCCATCGTCATATCCTTAGCACGTGTCCCAGTAACATATTCACTCCCCGCAGAGTAAGAGAAAAGGACAGTAATGATAGCTCTCCCCAACTGAGACTTGCAACTGTGAATGAATCGGTAATATCCTCCCCGAGCAGATTTTATCTACCATCGACAACGAAAAGGCTTAATATCCCCGGCAGTCTTAATATTCCCCTGCAGAGTATAAGAATATTCCCCGGCAGAATACAAGATATCCCCAGTGGAATTTGAATTTTTCCCACTGCAGTCTGAAAAAGCTTCCCCAGTGGAGTTGAAGAATCATCCCCAGTAGACTCTGGAGGTTCGTCCCCGGCAGAGTATAAAAATAAATATCCCCATCCGAGTTCGAAGGAAGATTGTCCCCAGCAAATCTCAAAGGATTATCCCCATTAGAGCCTAAAGGTTATCACCAGTAAAGTCGCAACTGAAAGATCATCCCCAGCGGAATTCTTTCCTTTCACAAACAGGAAGGCAATCCCCAACAGGATTCAGTATCACCAGCAACAATAATTCGTCCCCAACGGAATTTATCAGTGGAATCCTCCGCAGAGCATCTCTTCCCCACAGAGTAATCTCCTCATCAGTTTATCTCCCAACGGAGTTATCCCCTCCTGCAGGTCTATTCTCACAATCATCTTCGTTCGCCACCCTCAGCGGAAACGAAGAATTCAACTCTATTCTCCAGCAGCTATCCAGGATTTATTTTCCCCAGCTAAAAACATTACATTTCCATACATCATGATACATGCATATACGCATCATACAAAACAATCTCATTTATTTTGAGAACATCATTGCTTGATATATATCATGCATTGCATACGACTGACCTTTACCTTTCAGGAAAGATACAGTTGAAGTTCTCAGCTACGTCAAAGACCTGACCGGTTCTTAAATCTCAATTGAATTATCCTCGGTTGAATTTCAGATAAGGTTCTCAATCTCGACAATTTTCCTCCGTCATAGTGTGGACGAGTTCTACAATCTCAACGGTATACTACGTTGAAGACCAGACAGTTCCTAGATCTTGATGAAGATGTTTCTTCCGTCATACTGTGGACGAGTTCTACAATCTCAACGGTATACTACGTTGAAGACCAGACAGTTCCTAGATCTTGATGAAGGTGTTTTCCTCCGTCATAGTGTGGAAGAGTTCTACAATCTAAATGGTATACTCCGTTGAAGACCAGACAGTTCCTAGATCTTGATGTTTTCCTCCGTCATAGTGTGGACGAGTTCTACAATCTCAACGGTATACTATGTTGAAAACCAGACAGTTCCTAGATCTTGATGAAGATGTTTCCCTCCGTCATAGTGTGGACTAGTTCTACAATCTCAATGGTATACTCCATTGAAGACCATATTGTTCCTAGATCTTGATGTTTTCCTCCGTCATAGTGTGGACGAGTTCTACAATCTCAATGGTATACTACGTTGAAGACCAGATAGTTCCTAGATCTTGATGAAGATGTTTCCTCCGTCATAGTGTGGACGAGTTATACAATCTCAACGGTATAATATGTTGAAGACCAGACAGTTCCTAGATCTTGATGAAGATGTTTCCTCCATCATAGTGTGGATAAGTTCTACATTCTCAACGATATACTACGTTGAAGACCAGACAGTTCCTAGATCTTGATGAAGATGTTTCCTCCGTCATAGTGTGGACGAGTTCTACAATCTCAACGGTATACTACGTTGAAGACCAGACAGTTCCTAGATCTTGATGAAGATGTTTTCCTCCGTCATAGTGTGGACGAGTTCTACAATCTCAATGGTATACTACGTTGAAGACCAGACAGTTCCTAGATCTTGATGAAGATGTTTTCCTCCGTCATAGTGTGGACGAGTTCTACAATCTCAACGGTATACTACGTTGAAGACCAGACAGTCCTAGATCTTGATGAAGATGTTTCCCCGCAGTTGAATTATGGACAAGTTCTTAAAACTCAGCAGAGATGTTTTCTCAATTGAAGTAAAGGCAAGTTCCTAAATCTCAACAAAGATCAGACTTCCCCCAGCAAAATATTCTACAACAACAGGTATACAAGTTCTCGCTAAGGAATCTCTTATGCGATCGATGCTCCTACAGATGGCATCTGTAAGCCCATCCTCCTACCAACAATCTCCAAATGGCATTTTTAAGCCCATTCCCGACATTACCAGGCTGATACCACTTCATGCGAGTGCAAATTTCTGGGTACTCTAGTGTTCAATCATCTTCCACCTTCGGATCACGAAAGGCACGAAAGCCAATCTACATCCTCAGGTTTAAGAAGATTGAACAGTGACATTTGTTGTACCTCAAAATTTTCCCTCTCATATTTCTCAAAACAAGGCAAGAAAAATCTCCAAGTGGCTCAAGATTGCTCAGGAGTTGGACAATCAAGTTATCTCCTAAGGCAGTCAACCCCAAATTAGGGTTTTGTGTTGCATCAAGATCTTTGATTCCAAATGACCTCAAGTTCTACCCAATGTCCTAATATGTTCTCAATATCATCCATGACAAGTTTCAAGCCTTGCAGAGGAAGTTTGCTCAGTCAATTGCTCAAAGGGTCCAAAAATCGACTATGTTAGGGCAAAAGTCAACTGTGACCCAAATACAGTCAAACCTCAAGATTTTGTGGAAACATTCTCATTTTGAAAGATATTTCATCATTTTATCAAGGGTTTATCATGATTTATCAAGGATTGCTCAAAATTCATCAAGACTCAAAAGTTGCTAAATTAGGGTTTTGCAAGAAAAGTCAACTCAACTTTGACCAAACATAACTGTCTCATACTTTATGAGAAATGACCCATCCAAAGCTCATTTTGAAGAGGATGAAATTTCATACAATCCATATTCATACCCTAAGTTCAGAAAATGCACTCACAAGAAGTTATAAATTTGGACATTATAGGTCATTTTTTAAAGTCAACAAAAACACTTTTTTTCCAAAGCTTATAACTTGAGCATGGAATATCAAAATGAGATGATACTAAAAGTGTTGGTTAGAGGACATCTCAATATTTCTAAAAAGTCCAAGAACATTTCCAAAAGTTCAAAATTGAAGAAGTTATGCATTATTGAAGTTGGACATTTTTGCAAAATTGTCAAAAGTCAACTATCCCCAAAACTTCAAATTTTGTCAAATGGGTCCATTCTTTTCCACTTGATTTGAGCTTGCATCATTGTCTACGTGTCATGGCTTCAGCCATGGGCCCATATCTTATTTTTATTATTTTATTTTATTTTTTATTGAATTTATTCATTTTAAATCAAATAAAATCAAATAAAATCATATAAAATAAAAAGTATTTATAACTCATGATTTTTTGGTTGCTTTAGGCTTTGAATACATCTATTATGTGAATCAAATTCGCATCAAGTGCATTGGTTACAATAAGATATGATTTAGGCCAAATTTGGAAGGTTGTAATGGTGGAATCAAATCCAATTCATGAGCATTGATGTGGAGAGATTTGTACCAAGTTTCTTAACCTAATGCAATATACATTACATAGGGAAGGCAAAGGCACGAAAATAATGGTTGGAGGCTGCAAGAAGAGGCAGAACAAAAGTTTGAAAAAGTGGTAAAAAGCTTGAATTCGAGATCATAACAAGAGGCGTTTTCAGAAGCCAAAAGCTATCCCAATCGCTTACTGGGTGTTCACTCAACCTTCCTGGATCAAGAGAAAGCGTTCTCACATACCACAAAGCACTGTAAGTATCACGAAAATCACCTTGGTTCTTGAATTCGTGATTCATTATTCTTGCATCATTGAACAAATTGCTTGCATATTCATAACCCTCATGACATTTGTAAACTTTTTGCATTATTCAATTTGGTTTATAGGCGCTGTAACCCCAAAACACCATAGATAGGGTTGCGTGTTTGTTTTTAGGGCTTTCTTTTTTAGGAAAAATCAGGGCTCAAGAAGGACATAATGTTAATCAGGAAGCCAAGACGAACTCACCCATGTTTTTGGAATTGATTTATGTGGCCTAGGGAAGATTTTAGAGCAAGCTTGCGTATTTAGCTGTGGATCCAAATCCGCAGGTAATACTTGCAGGATTTGGAGGTAGAAGACGACGAGCTATCGTTCTCCCATTGTCCAATTCAAATTAATTTTCGCGCATTTTTATTTTCTGGCATATAATTTGTTTTGTTTATATTATAATTTCTTTGTATTTTACTAACAATAGAATCAAAGCAGTGCAGTGGCAAGCGTGCAAGCATATCACTTTCAGGACCTGAGTTCGAATCCCAGGTCCCCCACTTTCTTTGTTATTTTCCTTCTTCAGGTAATCACATGTACGTCCAAGCATGCAGCGCACCATACGCCTTCACACATCCAACAGCCAGATGGCCAAAGGCCAGATCTGGTGATCCAGGCTGAGAGTCCACCATGGGGCCAAGTCCAAGTGCGCACACGGAATCCTAAAAGTAAAACCAGGCCAGCGCTTAATGGGCCTCAGCATTGCTATGTGCACCACAAAATTCAGGCCCAAACCTCTCTCTCTCTCTCTCTCTCTCTCTCTCTCTCTCTCTCTCTCTTTATTTTATTTATTTTGTTTATTAATTGTTTTTATTATTTTTGTTTTTAATTCTAACCAATCATTAAAATTCTTTTTCTTTAAAATAAAATCACACCAAAATATTTTTATCAAATTCTAACTTTTATTTTTATTAATAAACATTAATTAAATTAATTTAGGTTTTAATGTTAGAATAATTTTAACCTTTTTTGCAAATAATTAAAATTAACTAGACTTAATTAGGTTTTACTAATTCAATTCATTTTTATTTTCTTTCTTTAAATAACCAAAAATACAAAAATAACTTTTTTTTCATTTAATTAATTAATTTAATTTAATGTAGTGATTAATTTAGATTTATTTCTTTCTTAAAATATAAAAAAACCACAAAACATTTTCTTTATCAAATTAAATTCTAACTTTTATTTTTGTTAATAAACATTAATTAATTGATTTATAATTTTAATTAGAATAACTTTCACATTTTTGTAAATAATTAAAATTCAATTAGATTTAATTAGGTTTTTTACTAACATTAATTAATTTTTATTTCTTTCCTAAAATACAAAAAAAACCCAAAAATATTTATTTTTATTAATTAATTAATTAATTTAATTTAGTAATTAATTTAGATTTATTTATTTCTTAAAATAAAAAAAACAACAAAAAAAGATATTTTCTCTCAAAAAGAGTCAAAACCCTATTTGCGCTCTATTTAATTTCTCGCACGCGATTTATTTTCTTTTATATCATAATGTATTTATTCCCGGTTTGTAATAGTTAATAGGACCTTTATTTATTTTTTATCGCTTTATTTATTTTTACAAAGGGTTTGTTTTTGGCGATGTAAATACCCGACGCCTTGTAATTTAAATTCCGCAATTTATTTCCCGCAAATATAAACTGTTAGATGTTTGATAATAGGATGGCATGACAAGACTGAATGTTTAAACCTAAAATCAACTTAGATCACCATTAACATGTACAAAGATAAAATTAACTGAAAACAACACACTCGCACATGCGCACTCTTAGGGTACACCCCACTTGGTTGCCTTCGTACACGGTCATTGAGTATAGGTCGTTTTAGAGGTCGCCCTCTTATCTAAAAGATCATAGTCACCTCGAAACGGTTGCCTTGGATATTGTTGCCTCAAAACAAATTATCTAAGACATTAGGGTTACCGCTAAGGCATCCAAACATTGCTTTGGTGATCGTAAGTACCTAAATTTGAATTGACCCTTAAAACTCCAACGATGGTGCTACCTACTCATCAATAATAGGATAGCATTGTCTAAAGGAAGATAGCATAGAACGATTCCTTTTTTTCTAGTATGTAGATGGTTCTTAAGTACTTGCTCTTTCAAAAAACAAAAACTCTTCACACTTACACTTTTCTAACAAAGTTTTCAAAAACACTTCATACACTCTTAAGGACATAAGCAAGAGTTAAATCGAAGTTTTCAAAACAAAAACTTTTTTCAAACCCACAAGCACAAAGAAAGCAATATTTTGAAAATAATTGAGCAAGTACCTAAGAGCCCGTGGATAACCACGGATAGAAAGGGTGCTAACACCTTCCCTTTCTATAATCTACCCCCCGAACCCGAGAAATATCTCGAAAAAGGAATTTTTCTGTGCTTTTTTCCTTTCCTTGTTGGATAAAATAAAAGTCGGTGGCGACTCTTTCTTACCGCGACATTTTGCAAACACAAACGCAAAACGCAAACCAGCATTAAAAAAAAAACAGTCAGTTCTTTCCCACCGTATCACACATCTCAAAGGTCTTTCCTGTGCTTTTTGACCTTTCCTTTGGATAAAATAAAAAGTCGGTGGCGACTCTTGCTAAACCGGAACATTTGCGAACACAAACACAAAACCTCAAGTCAGTTCTCCCACCGTATCACACATTCCAACAGCCCCGAGCATGAAACTGATCAATGCTGGGATCTGAAGAATAAAACTCAAGATCTGATAGACAATAAAATAATTGAATTTGATCCACCTGTTACTCCAAATGTAATAACCGCACCAATGTCGAATCATGGCAAAGGTGTTAACGCAATTGAGGATACTACTTTCGTCTCTTCCATTGAAGATTTAACAACCCAATTAACTACTATGAAGGTTAATTTGCTGAGAGCTGGGGTGTTCCCTTGGGAAGAAAATCAGTTGGCTGACGCTTTGGTAACCATGTCTTCAATGTTCAAAGTCATATGGGACAACGAAGCCCCTGCAATTACAATTGAAAGATTCAACGAACCCGCACATTGTTGTGAGCTTGACACTGATGCAGAAAAGCCATGGTACCATGAGGTGATGAGATATATTGAAGCACAAGAGTATCCAGAGGGAGTATCCATCAACGACAGAAAATTCTTACGAAGATTTGCAGCTAAATTCTTCCTAAGCAATGGAATATTGTACAAGCGCAACCATGACTCCACTCTACTCCGATGTGTGGACAAGAAGGAGGCAGAGGAAATCATGGAAGACATGCACGATGGTCTCTTTGGTACTAACTCAAGTGGACATACGATGGCTAAGAAAATCTTAAGAGTTGGCTATTATTAGTCAATAATGGAGACTGATTGCCATCAACACTCGAGGACTTGTCACAAATGTCAAATCTATGCTGACAAGGTCCATGTGCCTCATATACCTCTGAATGTCATGACAGCCCCGTGGCCATTTGCAATGTGGGGCATTGATATGATTAGAGAGATAAAGCCAACCGCTTCCAATGGACATCGTTTAATTTTGGTCGCTATTGATTATTTCACCAAGTGGGTCGAAGCTGCCTCTTTTGCCTCAGTCACCAAGAATGTGGTAGCCAGATTCATCAGACACAACCTCATATGCCGCTATGGTATCCCCTAATGAATTATCACCGACAATGGGACTAACCTCAACAATGCTATGATTATTGGGCTCTGCACTCAGTTTAAGATCAAGCGTCATAATTCTTCTCCATATAGACTGAAAATGAATGGCGCAGTCGAAGCGGCCAACAAAAATATCAAGAAGATTATGCGGAAAATGGTGGTAACCTATAAGGATTGGCATGAGATGTTGTCTTTTTCTTTACATGGCTACCGCACTTTAGCTAGAACATCAACTGGGGTAACTCCCTTTTCTCTAGTCTATGGCATGGAAGTTGTTTTGCCGGCGGAAGTTTAGATTCCCTCATTGAGGACTATGAATGAAGCAGGCTTAAGTGAAGATGATTGGATTCAAACGAAATTGGATCAACTGAACTTGATCGATAAAAAACGATTGGCTGCTATTTGTCATGGTCAGACGTACCAAAAATGTATGATCAAGGCTTTCAACAAAAAGATCAAGCCTCGAGTATATCAAGCTGGTGACTTGGTGATAAAACGTATCATTCTACCATAAGGCGACCCTAGAGGCAAATGGACTCCCACCTACGAAGGGTCCTTTGTTGTCAAGAGAGTGTTCTCTGGCGGTGCCATGATGCTGACTACCATGGATGGTGAAGACTTCCCACATCCTATAAACGCGGACATAGTTAAAAAACACTATGCATAAGAGACTCGCTAGGTTGACACACCTAGGCAAAATAAGGGCATCCCGATAAACCAAAAGGTTTGGGCAAAAATTAGGGATATATGCAAAAGATTGTACACCCGGCAGATTGAAAACCCGAAAGGGCGACTTGGACAAAAATGGGTATCCTGGTGGGCTAAAAACCCGAAAGGACGGTCTAGGAAAAAGTTAAGGATTAAAAGCGTATGACTATGTCCCGTGGAATCACCACAATCAATTTTATCACCAAGGTCCAAGTTCAAACGGTCCAAGATCAATCCAATCAACTTCTGTCAATGGCAAGGGGCATTCAAAGACATTGGAGCAATAGTAGAGTTGGAAGGCAATGAGATCATTTCACATGGCTATTTGTTTTTGTTTTCAATTTTGTTTTCCTTTCGACGATTTCCTCTTACTAGGATCTCCGTCTCTTTGTACAAAAACGCCTATTCATGGGTAAAATATCAATACAAATATACTTTGAAGTGCAAACTTCTTGTCTTTATTTTGAATGCAAACTTGTCCAATAACTAAAATTGAATGAACATATGCATATGAACATAATTAAAACTGTTTGGAACATATGACCTAATCAGTAATAAGCACCTCTTTAATGAATATGGAATACCCCCACATAGTCATTTCATCAACATCCTCCTCAACAAAGTTACTCATAAATTCTCTTTGCATAGGATAATCTTCAACCAGAGTCTCAATATCTCGGCAGCTCTCTCTCCAGCTAAGTTGAATTTTACAAGTAGAAGCTTCTTGGATCTCTTCCTAAAAGGAACTCGCCTCTTCAATAGGTTTTATTTCCCCAACAGGGTTTATTTCTCCAACAAACAACGATTAGCATAACTCCCCATCCGAGTACGAAGTTCCCCAACTTTGGTCTATCTTCTCCAGCTGAGCCTGATACCCCCGTATGAGTATACCTCCCCAAGCTGAGTTTTTCCTCCCTGACTGAGTCTACACACTCCAGCTTGACTTTGCCTTCAGAATATTACAAATCATAGGGCCACAACCCCTGATCCCCAGTAAATTCATCAACAAAACCTTTACTATCCCTAAAAGTTACTATGAAGTCTGGACCCGACCCGATATTTAGTTTGACTTTATCAATTGCTGAAACCTGGACCCGACCAGATAATAGTTTGAGTTTCTAAAACCTGGACCCGACCAGATAATAGTTTGAGTTTCTAAAACCTGGACCCGACCAGATAATAGTTAATCTAAGATACTATAAAGCCGTGAGCCGACCAGATAATAGTTTAACTCTTCAAAATATGGAAGAACCTGGACTCAACCAGACCAAGGTTTAACTTCTTTTCCCCGGTAGAGTTTGCCTCTACCCCAACAAGTTGTTGTGAAGCCTGGATCCGACCAGATAGCAATTACCCTCATAAATTCGTTGTGAAACCTAGAACCCGACCAAATAACAACTAAATCCCCAAACAATTTATTGTGAAGCATGGACCCGACCAGTTAACAATTAATCTCATCAACCTCAGAAATCTGCAAAGCCTGGACCCGACAGATGTTAGTTTTCAAACAAGTTATTGTGAAACCTGGAGCCCGACCAGATAACAATTAACTAAGATCCCCAGAGAGATTTTGTGAAGCCTGGACCCGACCAGATATTAGTACAACTTTCCAAAAACCATGAAACCTGGACCGACCAGATAGTAGTTACCACTTCAAGTTACTACAAAGCCTGGATCCGATCAGATAATAGTTAACTTCCTTACCCCCAGCAAGATGTTATGAAGCCTGGATCCGACCAGATAACTTTTCAATTTTAAGAAATTTTTTGCGAAGCCTGGAATCTGACCAGATAACAGATAATTTATTTCTTCCCCAATAAGTTACCGTGAAGCCTGGACCCGACCAGATAGCAGTTGACTTCCTCATTCTCAGCAAGTTGTGAAGCCTGGATCCTACCAGATAACAGCTAACATTCAAGAGATATTCCCCAGCGGAAGCATCCTTTCAATAAAGTTTGAAGATATGTATATTCTTCATCCCCAACGATAATCAGGGATTCAACCCCCCAGAATTTCCTAAACGGCAGTCAGGGATTTATTTTCCCATACAAAAAACATACATCTCACATTCATACATCATAACATGTACTTACAAAATGCCTTTAGCATAATACCTCATCTAGTGAACATCATGCATACATCTGCATTTTACTAACTCTTTTTCTCACAGGTAAAACATCAAGTTTTAGTATAAATCAACAAGAGATTTGTGTTTATGCTTCTTCCAATGTTTACCAACATTTATCCAAATGGCATCTATAATCCCATTTACAACCCATCTTCGAGTGCAAATTTCTGGGCACTCTAGTGTTCAATCATCTTTCACCTTCAAGTCACGAATGGCGGATCCACCAATCTAACTCTTCATGTTTAAGAAGATTTAACAAGGGAAGTTGTTGTACCCAAAAAATTTCCCTCTCATTTCTCAAATAATATCTCACAAGATCTCCTTTGGTTCAAGACTGCACAAGGGTTGATCATCTCAAGACACCTCCTCAAGCACTGATGACTGAAAATTAGGGTTTTGAAATTGCACAAGGACAAATGAACTTTTAATGTCTCATATGACTTTCATGGATCATTATGGACCCTCGAGATTGCTCATGTCAAGTTTCAAGTCTTGGATCATATTTTTGCTCAGTCAATTGATCAGTTGACCTAAAAATCAATTGTATTGGAAAAAGTCAACTGTGGCCAATTTACAGTCAAACTTCATAATTTTTTATCCATATCAACATCATGAACTCATCTATTTCATTTGATTAAGTTTGGATCACAAATCCTCAAGAAATTTGAGCAGATCATCAAAAGGGCAAAATGATCAAAATTAGGGTTTTTGACTGAGAAAGGGCAATTTCTGATTTTTGACCTAGCAAATGATTGATTGGTTTAAGTTATGATCTCAAGGACTCAAATGCATAATTTTGACCTAAGGACATGACTCAAAACATTGTTCAAGGTCAATTGATTGATAGTTGATTTTCAGTCAACTGCATACTGAAAAGTCAAACTTTGACTTTTTGGTCAAAATCAAGTGTCAAAGATCACAATTCATCAAAACATTTCAAAACATGAAACTTAATTATCAAGAAATCAAAAATTCAAGATTTCATTTTGAAAAGTCAAAATTTCTAAACTTAGAAATTTTTCTAAGTGTTGAAAATTTCATATTTTTTCACAACTTTGAGCAAATTTTTCACCATGATGCAAGATGATTCAAAGGAAACTTTCAACATGGAAGTTGTAGATATCAATGAGATATAAAACATTATGGAACACAACTTCTCCTAGAAATGCATGGATTTCAATTTATGATTTTTTGAATACATGTTCATGAAACTTGGAAACTTAGTGAAATTTTGCCCTAGTTTAGGCAGGATTTTTACCTAACTTCATGGAAAATTTTCACATAGTTCCAAGGGGAATTTTCAAAAGTGATTAACATAGAGGTTGTAGAGAATGTTACAAGCTTTCCAAAATGTCCAAGAACTCATTGAGATCATGCTTGAGCAAAGATAATCGAAGACAAGAAGTTGGACATTCATTCTTGAATTATAGGTCATTTCCATGATGAACAAGAATTCAAATCCAAGCCTAGGCTGCATAATCTTTGCTTTGCAGGCCTCAAACTTGTTTGACACTCCATAATTAAATGTTTACACGGTTGTTAGAAGCTTTAATCTAAGCATTAAATGCATTGCCCATGCTTAATACCATTTTAGGAAGAAATGCAACATTGCCATTTTTAAAAAGTGGCTTTTATGCACAAAGTCAATTCTTGAGCTTTTCACCTATTTTCTTCTGATAACACACAATCTAAAAGCCATAAGAAACTTGTCTAAAGCCTCTAACAACTCAGGCCATGCTTGTACTATGCTTTGAAACTATGTTTTTCACTTTTCTTCAAAATCAAGTAACATAGCCATAACTTTATATCTCACACTTTTGACCACCTCAAGTGTTAGGATCTTTTTCATATAACTACACAAGTTTATTACAAGTGAAGACACGATTTCAAGCCTCCTAAAACTCTCTCAAACACCCTTGTTGCACATAACTGCTCAACTTGACAATTTTGAGCCAAAACTCTCCATCTCCATTTCCACTCGTGTGTTTTGATTCTTAATCATCCAGACACCTTACATACATCATACACAAGTGATCCAAGCCCCTGTTTCAAGACTGTAACTCCTCCATCACTATCCACCATTTCCAAAACTGAAGCTTGCAACTTGACTTGAGTTGAGAGTTTCAACCATCCTCAAAGCAAAGTAGGAGTTGGAATACATTCAAGGAGGTCCAGGCAAGCTACAGAAATCATCAGGCCATCTCAAAGGTTGCTCAAACTCCATACATGACTCCAGCTGCAAGAGGTAAATTTTCAAACTTCTATCTCTTCATACAAGCATCATTTGATTCTGATTTGTGAAGATAAGATGTAGATATCATTGCCCTGAAACTGTACATGTCCTTAGATTTCATTTATATTGATTAAGCTTAGAGAATTTTAGGTTTTAATCTCTAAAAAAAGTTAGGTCAGAATTTGATACTTTTAGAAATTATCATTCATATTTGATTTATAGCTTATGATATTTATATGGTTGGATTCGTATGGAAAAGTGGAGCAACTTTCATGTTTGCATCTTTCATTTTTGTTGAGAAATGGTGAAGTTACAGAATCCATGGCTGGAGGTTGAAGATGAAGTTGTATTCAGGATATAACTTATGTTATATATTTATTGTTGTGCAAATGTTAACGGATGTACAGCCACCCCAATGGTAAAGGTAGCGCGCGTGTATGCATAAGGTCCAGGGCCTCAATACAACGCTACCTTTTTGTGTTATTTTTTTACAATTTATGCTCTTTTTTGTCTCACACACACCTGGGCCTCAATACAGTGGGCCTTGGTCTTTTGCTAGCTCCTAATCCCCTGCCTTGCTTCACTACCCCCTGGCCCATTATTTCTTTATTTCATTTTATTTTTATTTTAGTTTATTTTACTTTCATATTTTTATTCTATTATTTTATTACTAATATTATTTTTTTTATTAATAGAAAAATCCAAAAATATGTATTTTATTATTTTTACACTCATATTTTATTTTTCTTTATAAAAACTAAAAAGAACAAAAACAATTTTCTTAACAAATTAATTTATTTTTTAATTAATATTTAGAATTTAGGTTTATTTTAATTAAATAATTTTTATATTATTCTTTAAAAAAATTTATTAAAAACTCTAAAAAAATCTTTTTTAGTTAATTTCTTTTCTTAATTAGTTTAAGTTAATTTTATTTGATTTTCATTAATTATTTCTTAATTAGGTCAAGATTAAAACCTTTCATAAAATCAATCAAAAAACATTTCTTTTTCCATTTTGCATTCTTGCATTTTATCTTCAATTTTATGTAATATTCAATATGGTTGTAATAATTAATTAGATTTAATTTTCTTGCAATTCCCCCCATTTGTAAATTTGTACACCCCCTCCCCTATTGATGTAATAGCTTAGTATTTTTATTTTCCGCAATTTAATGCTTTATATATAAATACTAGTAAATTAGGGTTTGTATGGAAAGATTAAAATCAACAAATTAGCAAACCCTAAATCAAGACAAAACAATGCATGTAAATCAACACACTTGCACACTTACACCCTTAGGGTAAATCCACTTGGTTGCCTTATAAAATTGGTCATGTTATACATGTGGAATATCTTAGCAAAAAGCAATAAAAAATACAAGATCATAGTCCCTCGATGACGCTATCAAAGTTGCCTTTCAAAATAATGTTAGTTCCTCAAAGAGAATTGCTAAGATATTTCACAACATTACTATCATGGATATACGATGACCCACACCCGTCCCTTTACATCCAAAGATAGGGTTTCTTACCAAATCAATGGTAAGATAACGATATCAAAGGAAAGGAAGAAATTAACTAAGAATTTTGAGTAGGTAGATTGTTCCTAGTTGCTTGCTCAATTTCAAATCAAACACTCTTGCTTATTTTCAAAACAAACACCAACACTTTCAAAAATACTTTCAAAATATTTTTCAAACTTGGAATATTTTCAAAAGATCAACACTTTGTATACGTTCTTACGAACGAGAACTATTACAAAGTTTGCCTAAACGATTGCGCATTTTTAAAATACTTTCAAAAACCACACAAAGCACATTTTCAAACAAAAGCAAGTGATCTAGTAAGCAACTAAGAGCCCATAGATAACTATGGATGAAAATGGTGCTAACACCTTCCCTTTTCATAATCTACCCCTCGAACTCAAGAAATAATCTCAAAGGTCTTTCCTATTCTTTTCATCCTTTCCTTTTGGATAAAAAAAAGTCGGTGACGACTCTTGCTAACCGCAACATTTGCAATAAAACGCAAAATAACCAAGTCAGTTCTTCTACTGTATCACAACCACCATGTTCACCTTTCATGAAACAAGCATCCAATCCAATTAATGGTCTATATGTGGTGGCAAATGTAGCCTTACAACCTTCCAGGCAAATATAAGTCCTCTCAAAAATAGGTCTTATTGCAAATTGTCCATATTTGATGATCACCATGCTATTAGGATTTGAGCTTTTAATCTCTTCAGCATAATTCCTTAAGTGTGCATATTTCTCACTTGCATCACCTTCTATCAACTCCATTACTCTCTTCTTTTCCCTATATGCTTGAAAAAGGTTGAGCTTAACATTCCACCTTAGAAATTCTTCATCAACCAATCCACTTGGTTTGATATGAGGAGTGTGTCTAATCAATGAAATAAACATTTTTGCTAGCCATCTAGTTTTAGCTTGTTTATTACCAGCTGACATAACACATTCATGATTTGGTTTCAAACTTGTTACTTGCCAATATTGACTTCCACTCCTTTTAGAAACTAACATATGAAATGCGCAATTTGTACAACATTTCACAACAACCCTAATTGTATCATTTTTCTTGAACCATAAGTTAGTCCTTGTTTCCATAGCATGATCCTTCACAGCATCTATTATGAGCTCCTTTGAGACAAACTACATACCTAACTCAAACCTAACTGGATCACCATTATCAGGCACTTTGAAAGTAAGGAATTTGCTTTTGTGAACAAATTCATCATCACTTTCAACAAGAGTATGTAAATCACTTTCATCTTGGTCTGACTCTTCATATGCAGCAACTTGTGTCATTCAGATTACCACTCTCTTGATTATTGTCAGCAAATGTCTCAGTAGGTAATTCATGTGTCCAATCTCATTCTTCTCCTTCAACAGGTATATCAAAGTCAATTTCAGTATCACTATCAACTTCAGTTGGAACATAATCCTCATCTTCTTCACTACCAGAATTAGCTCAAAAATTCATATCAACTTCTTCATCATTTGTTACTCCATTAGTACCTTCCATATTTACATCTTCAGCACCAACCTCCTCCATAACATCTTCTTCGACATTTCGTACCACATTATTACCTTCATCAGAATTGGCTCCATTAGTACCTTCTTTCTCAACATTACTAACACCACCATTCAAATGAACTTCATCAGAATTGGCTCCATTAGTACCTTATTTCTCAGCATTACTAACATCCTCATCCAAAGGAACTTGATTAATGACATCATCATCCAAAGGTCCTTCATCACCAATCTCAACTACATCTGGTGTATCCACTTTGTAAGTGTTTGGTTGTTGGCATCTTTTTTGGTAAAACCAGTTTTGTGAATGTCATGACTGATGTCATAACATTCTGGGATACAAGGTACATTCTGCAGTAAAAGAATGTCATACAGGAGCTACTCAATATGAGTGTTTAGTTGATCATTAAGTAATGATTATATTTATTGCATTCTACCAAAATCAGTGAACAGGATTCTTGTTGTCATAACCAATGTTAAGACATCCTGTACTGATCTAACATTTGTGCAGATTTGTTATTCCTGAGAATTTTTAGGAATCTGGTTTATACAGTCCATATCAGATTCTAACATGGACATTAGGTTAACTCTGCTTAACCCTAATTTGGTTGTTAAAGACCTATGACCAAGTCTTAAGGTTAACCCTAATTAACCCTAGCTATTTTCGTGGAAGCCCTATCTGAAGAATATCTGCCTATATATTCCCCATGAAGACTGTTGGTGAAGGACACTTTTTGATAGAAGATCAATAAGGGCTTGTATAGTTGTAACTACTGTGAGCAAAGCAATTATCATTGTGATAAGTGACTTGGAGTAGGATTTGATTGTAAGGGGTGTGTATCACTCAAAGCTTTGAAGCACGAGTGTTTGTGTCACTTGATTGAAGCTTTGAAGCAAAGTCAAGTTAGGGTTGTGTATCACTCAAAGCTTTGAAGCACGAGTGTTTGTCACTTGATTAAAGTTATGAAGCAAAATCAAGTGTGTGTACTGAAGAGTATCTTCATAATTTCATTAATCAATAGTTTAGTATCACT
This sequence comes from Vicia faba, assembly GCA_948472305.1. Classification (NCBI taxonomy): domain Eukaryota; kingdom Viridiplantae; phylum Streptophyta; class Magnoliopsida; order Fabales; family Fabaceae; genus Vicia; species Vicia faba. The sequence goes on along the minus strand of CATIWC010000826.1, from coordinate 252,284 downwards.
GCTGTGATTGAGGGGGAGTGAGCAGGAACTCAGGTTTAAGATGAACTTAGATTGAAGTTGCATTGGGTAGGTCTTAAGTGAAGGAGATAAACTGGTTGGTTTATTCCTAAATTAATATCTCTTATAGTGCATTTCCTCTCTGGCTTGGTAGCCCCCAGAGTAGGTGTTGTTACACACTGAACTGGGTAAACAATTGATTGTGTTCTTTACTGCTTTTAAAATTACTGTCTTGAAGTGTGTCAGATACGGTGTCATAACATTCACTGTGACATTGAGTATCTACTGCCAGAATTTCAATTGGCATCAGAGCAGGCACCCTGCCTGTCTTACTGGGTGAGATCTAGGGATATTATTTTCTGGCGCTATGGACAAAGAAGGAGGATTTGGGAACAGACCACCCATTATGGATGGATCAAATTATGACTACTGGAAACCTCGTATGATTGCCTTCTTAAAATCACTGGACAAAAAGGCTTGGAGAGCTGCTAACAAAGGATGGAACCATCCCACCATAACTGGGAAAGATGGGACAACCAGTCTGAAACCTGAGGAAGAATGGAGCAAAGAAGAAGATGAGTTAGCCCTGGGTAACTCCAAAGCATTAAATGCCTTGTTCAATGGAATTGATAGTGTAAGTGTTTAGTTATTGGCATGTATTTTTGGTAAAACCAAGTGTGTGAATGTCATGACTGATGTCATAACATTCTGGTTTATTGGGTACTTTATGCAGAAAAATTATGGCATACAGTAGCTACTGTGTATGAGTGTGTATCTGAGCATTTTGCAAAAGATTACATTTATTGCCTTCTGCCAAAATCAGCAAACAGGAATTCTGATGTCATAACAAATGTTAAGACATCCTGTACTGATCTAACAGTAGTGCAGTTTAGTTAATTCTGAGATTTTTCAGGAAGTTGGCTCATTCCTTCCAGAACAGAATCTCCTGTTGTCTTTGGGTTAACCTAGCTCAACCCTAAACTGGTTGATAAAGTCATGTGACCAAGTCTTATGGTTAAACCTAATTAATCCTAGTTTTTTGTGGAAACCCTAACTGAAGAAACAGCTGCTATATATTCAACAGGATTGCTGTTTGGAAAACATCTCTTTGGACAGAAGATCAATTAGAAACTGTATAGTTTTAACTGCTGTAATCCAAGCAATTATCATTGTGATAAGTGACTTGGAATAGGTTTTGTTTGTAAGGGTTTTTGTACCACTCAAAGCTTTGAAGCAAGAGTGTTTTGTGTCTCTTGACTAAAGCTTTGAAGCAAAGTCAAGTTAGGTTTATGTATCACTCAAAGCTGTGAAGCAAGAGTGTTTGTGTTACTTGATTAAAAAGTTGTGAAGCATAATCAAGTGTATGTTCTGAAGAGTGTCTTCATTATTTCATTAGTCAATTGTTTTAAGTATCACTGCTGTGATTGAGGGGGAGTGAGTAGGAACTCAGGTTTAAGTAGAACTTAGATTGAAATTGCATTGGGTAGGTCTTAAGTGAAGGAGATAAACTGGTTGGTTTATTCCTGAATTAATATCTCTTATAGTGGATTTCCTCCCTGGCTTGGTAGCCCCCAGAGTAGGTGTTGTTTCACACTGAACTGGGTAAACAATTGACTGTGTTCTTTACTGTTTTTTATTTACTGTCTTATAGAAAGTCAGATACGGTGTCATAACATTCACTGTGACATTGAGTATCTGCTGCCAGAATTTTCAATTGGCATCAGAGCAGGCACCCTGCCTGTATTACTGGGTGAGATCTAGGGATATCACTTTCTGGCACTATGGACAAAGAAGGAGTTTTTGGAAATAGACCACCCATTCTGGATGGAACAAATTATGACTTCTGGAAACCTCGTATGATTGCCTTCTTAAAATCTCTGGACAAAAAGGCTTGGAGAGCTGCTGACAAAGGATGGAACCATCCCACCATAACTGAGAAAGATGGGACAATCAGTCTGAAGCCTGAGGAAGAATGGAGCAAAGAAGAAGATGAGTTAGCCCTGGGAAATTCCAAAGCTTTAAATGCCTTGTTCAATGGAATTGATAGAAACATTTTCAGACTAGTACATCAATGTGAACTGGCCAAGGAAGTGTGGGACACTCTCAAAACTACCCATGAAGGCACATCCAAAGTAAAAATGTCAAGGCTTCAGATGCTGACTACAAAGTTTGAGAACCTAAGGATGAAGGAAGATGAAACCATTCATGAGTTTCACATGAACATCTTGGAGATTGCCAACACCTCGGGAGCATTGGGTGAAAAGATGTCTGAAGAAAAACTGGTGAGAAAGATTCTCAGATCCCTGCCTAAAAGATTTGAAATGAAGGTTACTGCTATAGAGGAAGCCCAGGACATCAGCAACTTAAAATTGGATGAACTCATTGGGTCTCTTCAGACTTTTGAGATGGGGATCAATGACAATGTTGACAATAAAAATAAGAGCATAGCACTTGTATCCAACACTGAAGATGAAAACAAGGAGGATGAAGAAGAAAATATTTCAGAAGCTATTGCCATGCTTAGAAGACAATTCAACAAGCTCATCAAGAGAATGGATCCAAAGTCAAGGTCAAATGTTGATAACATTCCCTCTGACATTAACAGATCTTATGACTCCAGCAGAAGACCAAGGTCTGAAGAGAAGGGAAATCAAGGCAGAGGAATTAAATGCCATGGTTGTGAAGGATATGGGCATATTCGAGCTGAATGCCCTACCTTTCTTAAGAAACAAAAGAAAGGAATGACTGTTACCTGGTCTAACTGTGATTCAGAAAGTAATTCTGAAGAAGAATCTGCCAAACTAGTTACTGCTCTAACTGGTGTTTGTACCTCTGAAATTGACACCAGCGATGAGGAAGTGAAATTTGAAGAACTGGCTGATACTTACAAGAAATTGTGTATCAGAAGTGCTGAAGTCTGTGTGCAAAATGAGAGACAAATAAAGCTCATCATAAAGTTGGAGGCTGAAAAAAGGGCAGACCTTGAAACTATAAGTCATCTAGAAGGGGAAGTTCAATTGCTGAACTCACAACTGAACCAGATGACCAAATTTGTCAAGATGCTGACAAATGGAACTAACAAATTGGAAGAAATCCTTCAGTTTGGACAAAATGTGGGAAACAAGTCTGGACTAGGATTTGTGGAAGCAAGGAAATCTGGTTCAGACAAGAAGATCAGGTCTGATAAACAAATGTCAAAGCAGATGTCACAACATAACACTCAACATCGGGAACAGAGAAATATGAAGAAAAAGTACCAAAGATGGAGATGTCACCATTGTGGGAGGTTTGGTCACATAAAGCCTTTCTGCTTCAGATTGTATGGATACCCTAATCAGAACCCAGGTGTCAAACCTAAGGATAACAGGGTACCACATACTCCTCAAAGGAAGAAAAAGGCTACTGCCCTGATAGCCCACACTTCCCTGAGAGTTTCTGCAAAGGAAGACTGGTACTTTGACAGTGGGTGTTCTAAGCATATGACTGGAATCAAGAACATTCTCAATCATGTTAAACCTCACACCACTAATTATGTGACCTTTGGAGATGGTGCTAAAGGTGAAATCAAAGGAGTTGGTAATTTGGATTGCCCTAGAGTTCCAAATCTGAATGAAGTACTATTGGTAAAAGGCATGACTGCTAATCTCATTAGTATCAATCAGTTGTGTGATCTAGGATTCAAGGTCAACTTCTCAAAATCTGAATGTCTTGTAATAAATGAAAAACAAGAAGTTGTAATGAAAGGAGTCAGATCTAAAGATAACTGTTACTTGTGGGAGCCTGAGAACACTAATAACTCCACTGTGTGTTCTATTGCCAAAGAAGAAAAAGAGGTGAAACTGTGGCACCAAAAACTTGGCCATCTTCATCTAAGAGGAATGAAAAGAATTATCTCCATGGAAGCAGTCAGAGGGATTCCAAGACTGCAAATTGATGAAGGGAGAGTTTGTGGTGAATGTCAGGTTGGTAAGCAGACAAGGATGTCACATCCAAAGTCAAGACATCTGACCACCTCTAAGGTTCTGGAACTTCTACATATGGATCTGATGGGACCAATGCAGGTGGAAAGTCTTGGTGGAAAGAGATATGCCTATGTTGTTGTGGATGACTATTCCAGATTCACCTGGATTAACTTCATTAAGGAAAAATCTGATGTGTTTGAAGTCTTTAAAGAACTGTGCAGAAGAATTCAAAGAGAAAAGGAAAGGTGTATTGTCAGAATCAGAAGTGATCACGGCAAGGAATTTGAAAACAGTAAGTTTAATGAGTTTTATTCCTCAGAAGGAATTAGTCATGAATTCTCTTCTCCTATAACTCCCCAACAAAATGGAGTTGTAGAAAGGAAAAATAGGACCATATAGGAATCTGCCAGAGCTATGATACATGCCAAAAGACTTCCTATTCATTTTTGGGCTGAAGCTATGAATATAGCCTGTTATGTCCATAACAGAGTCACTTTGAGAAAGGGAACCTCATCCACCATTTATGAACTCTGGAAAGGAAGAAAGCCAACTGTGAAGTACTTCCATGTTTTTGGCAGCAAATGCTATATTCTGGCAGATCGTGAACAAAGGAGAAAGCTGGACCCTAAAAGTGATGAAGGTATATTTCTAGGATACTCCTCCAACAGCAGAGCTTATAGGGTATTCAATTCCAAGACCAAAGTCATGATGGAATCAATAAATGTCATATTTGATGATTATCATGAAGAAACAGATGTTCCTTGTAATGTTGAGACATTCTTTGAGACTCCAACTCAACAAAATGATCTTCCTGACACCACTACAACAGACTCTGAATCCAAGGAAGCTAGCAAAATCCCTTCAATCAGAATTCAGAAAGATCATCCTAAAGAACTCATTATAGGGGATCCAAATAGTGGAGTCATTACAAGATCTAGAGAAATCATCTCAAACTCTTGCTTTGTGTCTAAAATTGAACCAAGAAATGTTAAGGAGGCCTTAACTGATGAATACTGGATTGGTGCAATGCAAGATGAATTGAACCAATTTAAGCAACATGAAGTTTAGGAGTTAGTTCCTAGACCAGAGGGAACAAACATCATTGGCACAAAATGGATATACAAGAACAAATCAGATGCTAAAGGAGTTGTCACTAGGAATAAGGCAAGACTTGTTGCCCAAGGATACACTCAAGTTGAAGGGGTTGATTTTGATGAGACCTTTGCCCCTGTAGCCAGACTGGAATCTATCAGACTCCTATTGGCAATTGCTTGTCTCCTGAAGTTCAAGCTGTTTCAGATGGATGTAAAAAGTGCCTTCCTAAATGGGTACTTAAGTGAAGAAGTTTATGTGGAACAGCCTAAAGGTTTTGTGGATCCAAACCATCCTGATCATCTCTACAAATTGAGGAAAGCTTTGTATGGCCTGAAACAAGCTCCTAGAGCATGGTATGACAGGTTAACAAAATTTCTCTCAGACAAAGGATACAGAAAAGGAGGCTTGGATAAAACCCTCTTTGTCAAAAATGAAGGAGGGAAGTTAATGGTAGCTCAAATATATGTTGATGACATAGTGTTTGGGGGAATGTCAGAACAAATGGTTAAACATTTTGTTGATCAGATGAAGGCTGAATTCGAAATGAGTCTCATGGGAGAACTGACTTATTTTATTGGACTGCAAGTCTCACAGATGAAGGACTCTATCTTTCTATCTCAAAGCAAGTATGCTAAGAACATTGTCAAGAAGTTTGGTATGGAGAATGCCAGTCACAAAAGGACCCCTGCACCTACTCATTTAAAGCTATCCAAAGATTCAAGTGGGGTTAAGGTGGACCAAAGTTTGTACAGAAGCATGATAGGAAGTTTGCTGTACTTAACAGCCAGCAGACCTGACATTGCTTTTGCAGTTGGAGTTTGTGCAAGATACCAAGCTGATCCTAAAGTCAGTCATATCAACCAAGTAAAGAGAATTTTGAAGTATGTAAGTGGAACTTACAATTATGGCTTGCTGTACTCTCATGGTTGTGAACCAACTCTGACTGGTTATTGTGATGCTGATTGGGCTGGAAGTACTGATGATAGAAAAAGCACCTCTGGAGGATGTTTCTTCTTAGGAAATAATCTGGTCTCCTGGTTCAGCAAGAAACAGAACTGTGTGTCTCTCTCTACTGCTGAAGCTGAATACATTACAGCTGGTAGTAGCTGTTCTCAAATGATCTGGATGAAACAGATGCTTACTGAGTATAATGTCACACAAGATGTTATGACATTGTACTGCGACAATCTGAGCACAATCAACATTTCCAAGAATCCTATTCAGCATAGCAGGACCAAACATATTGACATAAGACATCACTTTATCAGAGACCTTGTAGAAGAGAAGACGATTAAACTAGAACATGTTGCCACTGAGCTACAGCTGGCTGACATCTTTACCAAGGCACTTGATGCAAATCAATTTGAAAACATGAGGGGCAAGTTGGGTATTTGCCAACAGGAGGAATTGTAGTAATTAACTTTGCTTGAAACAAGGGTAGAAGGAGTTACTTTTGTTAAGTCTATTTTGATCATATGCTTTCCCATTTCTTTCATAATTATTAAGAATAGACACTCATTTGCCTCCTTCCTCTCTCATCTCTGCAACAAATCCCATTCTCTCAATCAAAGTTCTCTCTCTAGTTGGAACAGGAGGAGACTGAACGAATCAGAAGGGAAGAGGTTGCTGCTGAAGATCAGCTCAATGCTGGAGAAAGTAGCTCCTCTGAAGGTGACAGTGCTTAAAAGTCTGGTGGAATTGTCTAGCCTGATGCTGATGCTGCTGATGCAAGTGTCTTCAGATTTTATTTGTTGTTTTTATTACCTATTTTGGATAACTGTATAACATTTAAGTACATGTTTCTTTGGCCCATTTGTGGCTAAAGAGGGGGAGATAATTTCTGTGTTAATCACTTGGTAGACCTCATATTTTTTCTGCAGTCATATTCATTCTGCTGCTCTATCTTCTCTGATTGCTTAGGGGCATCTGCCAAAGGGGGAGTTTGTAAGTGTTTAGTTATTGGCATGTATTTTTGGTAAAACCAGGTGTGTGAATGTCATGACTGATGTCATAACATTCTGGTTTATTAGGTACTTTATGCAGAAAAATTATGGCATACAGTAGCTACTGTGTATGAGTGTGTATCTGAGCATTTTGCAAAAGATCACATTTATTGCCTTCTGCCAAAATCAGCAAACAGGAATTCTGATGTCATAACAAATGTTAAGACATCCTGTACTGATCTAACAGTAGTGCAGTTTAGTTAATTCTGAGATTTTTCAGGAAGTTGGCTCATTCCTTCCAGAACAGAATCTCCCGTTGTCTTTGGGTTAACCTAGCTCAACCCTAAACTGGTTGATAAAGTCATGTGACCAAGTCTTATGGTTAAACCTAATTAACCCTAGTTTTTTGTGGAAACCCTAACTGAAGAAACAACTGCTATATATTCAACAGGATTGCTGTTTGGAAAACATCTCTTTGGACTGAAGATCAATTAGAAACTGTATAGTTTTAACTGCTGTAATCCAAGCAATTATCATTGTGATAAGTGACTTGGAATAGGTTTTGTTTGTAAGGGTTTTTGTACCACTCAAAGCTTTGAAGCAAGAGTGTTTTGTGTCTATTGACTAAAGCTTTGAAGCAAAGTCAAGTTAGGTTTATGTATCACTCAAAGCTGTGAAGCAAGAGTGTTTGTGTTACTTGATTAAAAAGCTGTGAAGCATAATCAAGTGTGTGTTCTGAAGAGTGTCTTCATTATTTCATTAATCAATTGTTTTAAGTATCACTGCTGTGATTGAGGGGGAGTTGTAGCGATAAAAAATGTAGCGGGGTAAATCGGAGATCGAATTATTGATTAATTCGTCTCACAAAAGCAAGAGTCGCCACCGCGCTTTATTGTTTCCAAAGGAAAAGGGAAAAGAGCGAAATAAAACCCTAAATATGCAATGTAAAAAAACAAAGCGTTTTTGAAAAGAGATCTTACGGTTCGGGGGTTGGTTATACAATGGGAAGGTATTAGCACCCAATGCATCTATAGTACTCTATAGGAACCTTTTGAAATATCTGTTTTATTAAAATTGTTCGCTTGATTGAAAATAAATCGTTTTGGCCGAAAAGGGATACGGACGGTTTTTTTGAAGATACGACGACCTAATGTCGAAGTTTTTGCTTAAAAGGTATAAGTCTTGAAAAGGTTGAAATTTTGAAGAAAGGTGAATATTTGAGGAAAATTAACCTAAGTTTTTAATGAATGAGAGTATTCGCTCGATCGTTTTTTGAAGACATGAAGTCAACAAAAATTAGACAATTCCCTTTGGATTGGTGCAAACAGAATAAACAAGTACAATGAAATAATTGACAGAAAATGATACACAACTATTAAATGTGGACATGCATTTTTATATGATTTTTGTTTAATAGGCGAACAGAAAAAGTTTAATTGGTTTTCACTTTTTTACGCATTTTTAATGATAAAAGGTAATGAGAATTAAGAGAAATGTTTTTTTGAGGTTTTATATGTTTCTATTTTTTATGTCTTTTGGTATTAGTATTTAATCAAAATGAGGGGAGTAAAATAAAAAAATAAAATAAAATGTCTTTTAGTTCTCTCATTTTTACTTTCATATGTTTTTTAGAGATATTAAATATCTTTTTAAATTAAATAAAACTTACAAACCATGAATTTAAATTGAATTAGAAATAAGGAAGACAAAAATTATTAAATAACCTAAACTTAAATTAAATAAGATTTGGGGTGAAATGTTAAAATTATTTATTTAAAACTATATATTATTTCTAAGAAACTAATTAATCCAAATTAATTAAGTTAAGAAAAGAATGAAATTAAACTAAGAGTAAATAAAGATGGGGTATGAATTAGCAAATAGAAATGGGCTTAAGTAAAACAAATAGGATGGGCTTAAGTAAAACAAAGAATGAGCTGGGTGAGGGGAAATGGAGCGGGTCAAGGAAGACCCAGACCCAAGAACGCGAATGATGTACGAAAAACCCTAAGAAAAGTTGTGCCATGGCCGCCGCTGGACCCGAAGGCGCTAGATCGTGATGCAGTCGGAGCGAAGTCTGAGACGAAGGTTGAAGAGGGATGGCTGGGTACGGCGGAGTGCGTTGTCACATATAAAAGAGCTGGTTGTTTGAAAGGTATGTGCAGTTCTGTGAGAATTCTAGTTAGCCATTGAAGCTCACAAACAGTGGAGGCCACTGAACAATATTCTGCTTCTGTTGAACTTTTAGATATTGTAGGCTGCTTTTTTCGATTTCCATGATACAAGGGAGTCAACGAGATAGATGGAAAATTCGGTGATGGATTTTTTTTGGTGTCGGGACAGGTAGCTCAGTCCGAATCAGACAAATCCTTTAGTTGAAGAATAGAATTGTTGGGGAAGTAGAGACCTTGTCCGGGAGAAGATTTGAGATATCGAAGAACACGGAGGGCAGTATGATAGTGTGTTTCGGTGGGTTTGCTCATGTGCTGGCTTAATTGTTGGACTGAATATGATATATCAGGCCTGGTGTTGAGGAGGTAGATGAGTTGGTCGATCAATCTTCTAAACTTGGTAGGATCTTGCATCAAAGGACTATCATTGGTTTGTAGGCGAGTATCGCGTGCCATTGGGGTAGAAGCAGGTTTGCACCCAATCAAACTTGTGTTGTTTAGCATATCCATAGTGTATTTGCATTGACATATGTTGATTCCAGTTGCATTCCTTTTTATTTCTAGGTCTAAGAAGTATTTCAAAGTGCCTAAGTCCTTGATGTGAAAATTATGATGGAGCATTTCTTTTGTTTGTTCTATATGCTGGAGATTATTACCTTATATTTGTTTGAAACCTTGGGCTACCAACCTGGCCTTGTGCCTTTCTATGCCACCATCAGACTTGAATTTGGTTTTGTAAACCCCCTTACAGCCTATAGCTTTCTTGCCGGGAGGGAGAGTGGTAAGTAACCAAGTATTGTTAGTTGATAGTACATGTAGCTCATTTTGCATAGCCTTGATCCAATTAGGATCTACAGAGGTTTGTTTATATGAAATAGGATCACATGTAATAGTCACGGCGGAAATAAAAGAGTGATATGCAGGAGAAAGATTATTGTATGCAATGTAGTTAGATATGTCATATGGAACATGTTTATCAGAATTCATGCAAACAAAATCTTTAAAGTAAACAGAGGCAGTCCTAAGTCTAGTGGATTTTCTTATGTTATCAAGAACATGAGAATTTTCATTATCATTGTCATCATCATTATCAATATCAGTAGAACTGTCAGGAGTAGTATCTTGCGTGATATTTTGGGGTGTTGTGTGAGCTGCAGGGGTGGAATGTTCTTTGGTTATGCGGATTTGAGAGCGGCAGAAGAATTGAATGAGGAGGATAGTGATGAGCCGCGAAGTCCGAATGGGTAGTTGAAAAAGGTTTGTGAATTTTCTGTATTTTTTACAAGTTGGCTTTAAATTAACAGTATGTTATGATTGTGCCGGTTTTGCAACATTATGAATCTTGAAATTATCAATCAAATTATTGTCTGTGTTAAAATAGGGATTTAATGTGTTGCTGTAACAGGGCAGGGGCAAGATTGACGAAGGCAAAGACGTTAAGACCAGCAATGAGTTTAAATGGCTATTTACATGATTTCAGGAAATTAAAGAGAGTATTATTAAGTGAGACAAAGGCAACACAACGGTATAAAGATTTATGCGAAAAAACTGAAGAAACTCACATGGTCGGAGCTAGTCCGACGGTACGATTCCGGCGAAGTTGGGTAAGCTCCGAAGACTTCTCGCTCTTTGTTTTCTGCTACTAATTCCTCTCTTCTTCTCCGTCTAAAAAACTGGTGGGAATATTGAATAAATGGTTTTTTTTTTTTGGTGGTTTTGGATTATACTGCTTTGGCTATGGTTTTGATACAGTATGCAGGTTATGTGGTTTGGGCTTGGCCAAGCTTGAGGTTGTGACTTTGCTTATGCTGAACTGAGTTGTCTATTTTCTGGACAGTAGTGGGTTTAGGTTCAGCAGGTAGCAGGTTTGGTGCAGGTTGAGGCTCTGGTGAGTTTTGGTTAAGGATGATGCAGGCTTGGCCAATGCAGGTTCTGGCTTAGGCAAGCGCAGGCTTAATGCTTCAGCATGTTATGGCTTGAGTTTTGGTTAAGGATGTATTCTGGTTTTAGCCAATGCAGGTTCTGAGTTTGTAGTTATGGAAAGGTTTGAACTTGTATGTTTTATGCTGGTATGAGGTTTTTTGAATGTTTTATGCTAGACAGAATGGTTTTGAATATGCAGAATGGTTATTGAATATGCAGAATGAAATATGCAGGTTTTTGAACATGCAGAATGGTTTTGGCAATATGTAGAAAAAATGGTTTTATGCAATATGTAGAAAAATGGTTTTATGCAATACGCAGTATGCAATATGCAGGTTAGGAAATATGCAGAATGAAATATGCAGGTTTTTGAACATGCAGAATGGTTTTGGCAATATGTAGAAAAAATGGTTTTATGCAATATGTAGAAAAATGGTTTTATGCAATACGCAGTATGCAATATGCAGGTTAGGAAATATGCAGTATGCAATATCGTTTTGCAATATGTTTTTGCCTAGGAGCAGAAAAGAAAATTTTTGCTTGGTAGTCCCTGTGTCCCCTTGTCCCTGCTGGTTCTGTCTTCCTTTTGAAGGGATTTTCATATAGCCGTTGCCTCTTCTTTTTGAGATGGCTCAGGTTTGAGTATTTTAATTATTTTCCTGATGCTTTTTACATATGCTACTACAAGTGATTTTATTCCCATTTCATGCTTAGGCCAAAACCTGCAAAATTGAAACTCTTCTCTCTCTCTCCCAAGTACAGAAATGATATATATAAATGATATGCTGTACTGCTGTCTGAAAAAGCAATAGGCTGGAATATGATGAAAAAAGGAAATATAGGTTGCTTGCATACATAGTTTTAAGACTGCACATTATTTGAAATTGCATATTGTTTTTTGTCTTGCATTAGCCTATATTATTCTGCAGGTTAACGTTGGCTTGTTGTGTACCTTGCATATGTTTGTTTGAAATTATGTATGCTGTGATTTATACTTATGCAGTTTTGACCAAAAAAAGTATTTATGCATATGTGAAATATGCAGTGGGCTTTTTTTGATAAAAATGCAAATGATTTTGAAAATGTGCTATTTTTTAATTGTGCATTCATTTAAACATTCCTCTCTTTTTTGTGAACCGGGAGAAATCCCGTGATTTGCAAAAAAGAGTAACTGATTCCGGCCATTGCTTTTAATGATGAACATTAAAATTATTTTCTGCATTTTAATTATTTATCCGAATTCTAATTTCTTTCTTTTAATTGTTTTCGCAGGTAAAATTAAATGAGCGAACAAGAGCATTGGATTGAAGATTTAGAATTAGAATTTAGAAAAATAGCTTTTTATTTACTTTAAGCATTTATGTAATTGTCTTTATGAATATTTTGTAATAACACAACATTTAAATGACAATCGTAATAAATAGAATAAAGTGAATAAAAATTCTATTATTTCTCAATTAATTCTTTTTCTTTCCAATTATTTATTTATTGTTTATAATTCCTTAAATTATATAATGATTAAAAATCAAATCCAATCATTTAAATTTAAAATGATAAACAAATAAATAAACATCATTGATCAATTAATAACTTCAATTATTTATTTTATTATTATTTTTAATTCTTTTAAATTATAATAACTTGAAAAATAGAATTTCAGCTATTTAAATTTAGAACAATAAATAATTAAATAAACATTGCTTGATCAATTAATAGACTCTTTTTCAAATGTTTATTTCATTATTCATAAACCTTCAAATTATATAATAACGGAAAACAGGTTCCCATTATTTAAATTTAGGATAGTGAATAATTAATAAACATTATTTGACCCATTAATAAACCTTTTCTCAAATATTCTTTTTATTATTTATAAGTCTTTAAATTACGTAATAATCGAAAATAAATTCCAATTATTTGAATTTAAGATAATAAATAATTAATGAACATTGTTTAAGTCTTGATCAGTTAATAAATTTAGCGTTCAACAAATAAACAGCTTCCGACTCGAAAAAGTTATGAATTTTTAAACTGTTTTGAAAATTTGATAAAATATGTCAAAACTCTTGCAATGCGAATGATGCAGATGGAAGACGGTATCTTAGGTCAAAATTTGGGGTACAACAGCTGCCCCTATTTAAGTTCCTTCTATCCGGAGATATGAAGATTAAAGTCTTCGTCTCGACGAGATTGAAGGTACTTAAATACATAATTACGCAAATTTTGTCCTAAGATGCTGTCATCATGCGGTGATATGAATGTAGTGTTGAATTCACAGAGAAAGATATTGTGAAACAAGACAATGCTGGGGGAATTGAACACCAACAAAACACAGAGACATGAATTATACGCTACTGGGGAAACAAGCTATCGACTTCAAAAGACAGACTCCTGACAGCGAATAAAACTGAGGGAATACGACCTCTATCCCTAACGAAGAGAGCATCTTGCATAGGCCATAACAGATTATTGACCCCAAAACAGTGAGCTCGCAACCCAAGGTCGATGGTAGACAGAGAATATCAAATTGCGGATAACTGATTACCGACTTCTGGAGGTACAGATTCGTACCAGACTTCTCTGCGAGGTTTCAGAGGTATACTCATTAATGCTGAGGTAATGAGACTGTAGATACGAAGGTTGTTCAAATAAAGAAAAACTGCAATTTGTCCAGAGAAAATACCGGTAGCATACAAGTTGCTCAAATAAAGAGGCTACCACTTGCTGTCGTCCACAGAAAATACCGATAACAAACAAGCTGCTCAAATAAAGAAGCTGCCACTTGCTGTTTTCCGAAGAAAATACCGATAACAAACAAGCTGCTCAAATAAAGAGGCTGCCACTTGCTGTTTTCCGAAGAAAATACCGATAACAAACAAGCTGCTCAAATAAAGAGGCTACCACTTGCTGTCGTCCAAAGAGAATACCAATAACATACAAGTTGCTCAAATAAAGAGGCTGCCACTTGCTGTCGTCCAGAAAAGTAATAACGTACTGGTAACTCATGAAGAGTTTGCTGCTCGTTGCTTTCAGAAAAATAAAATGACACACTAGTAGCTCGTGAAGAACTGCTGGCGTTTTCCAACGGAATAAAATGACGCACTAGTAGCTCATGAAGAACTGCTGCTCGGCGTTTCCCAAAAAGGATAAAATGACGCACTAGTAGCTCATGAAGAACTGCTGGCGTTTTCACAAAGTCATAACTGACGCACTAGTAGCTCATGAAGAACTGCTGCTCGGCGCTTTCACAAAGTCATAACTGACGCACTAGTAGCTCATGAAGAACTGCTGCTCGGCGCTTTCACAAAGTCATAACTGACGCACTAGTAGCTCATGAAGAACTGCTGCTCGGCGCTTTCAGAAAAATAAAATGACACACTAGTAGCTCGTGAAGAACTGCTGGCGTTTTCCAACGGAATAAAATGACGCACTAGTAGCTCATGAAGAACTGCTGCTCGGCGTTTCCCAAAAAGGATAAAATGACGCACTAGTAGCTCATGAAGAACTGCTGGCGTTTTCACAAAGTCATAACTGACGCGCTAGTAGCTCATGAAGAACTGCTGCTCGGCGCTTTCACAAAGTCATAACTGACGCACTAGTAGCTCATGAAGAACTGCTGCTCGGCGCTTTCACAAAGTCATAACTGACGCACTAGTAGCTCATGAAGAACTGCTGCTCGGCGCTTTCACAAAGTCATAACTGACGCACTAGTAGCTCATGAAGAACTGCTGCTCGGCGCTTTCACAAAGTCATAACTGACGCACTAGTAGCTCATGAAGAACTGCTGCTCGGCGCTTTCGAAAAGATAAAAAAAGACGCACTAGTAGCTCATGAAGAACTGCTGCTCGGCGTTTTCGAAAAAGTAATGTACAAGTTGCTCGTGAAGAGCTACCGCTTGTCGTTTTCCAACATAATTCAGAAGGAAACTGCGATGATATTGGCAGAGAAAGAGATCTTCATCAAAGAGAACCCTGAATCAATCCTTCCCGAGGAGATCATATACTTAAACGTGCAAAATAAATGCACCAGTCGTCTTGATCGCAAACTCACTGGGGAAAATCAAAGAGTATAGCCTATGCAAGAGGCAGCCACTTCATCCAGGAATAACCAGAGAGAAAACAGTCAAACAAGACTCCTCCCAATGAGAAAGTAAATCGATTGGGGAAATTATCCTATCCAGAAATGGACAAGGTAAGCTAAATCAAAAATCATCCACGAGGATTAGCTCAGTTGGGGAATTAGAAAGGAGGCACATTTTATGCTTAAGTTGGCACTCTATTTGGAAAGATCAAATGTGCTATTTGAAAAGGCACAACCGAGATGTACAAACTTAAAGACATCAACAGATACAACTGTGCGTGCATGATGCAAGTGTGAATGAATGGCATGTGTATGCTGACCAAAACGACAGGGGAGATGGACAGAAGATGATAAGACATCACAGTACAACTCGACACTCGGCTAATTTCAAAAGGAGCGGAACATCACTGGAGATAGAAGATAAAAGCCATCAAAGGAGCAAAGTTATCCTACAAAGCTCAAATCTCTTGGAGAGGAAGATATTTCGAGTAGAAAACCCAAAGTCCGGTCTTCTATCGTTGACAACCCAATGAAAGGATAACAACACAAACCAAAGCCTCAGCTGGAAGGAGTCAATGCCTAGCTGGAGATACCGGGAATACCACCCTCCGATAAAGTGTGCGATACATAACACACATTCTAACAAGTCTAGATTGCCCCTGGGACCAATTGATGCCCCAAGTTACTGCTGACGAGCTGCATGATGCACGGCGATTCTTGCGAATAACTTCACTTCTAAAATGCCCCAAGCTAAAAGGTTGATGGCGAGAAAAATCGTCTAACGAGGGTTTTATAAAAGACCTGGCATTCACCATGCTCTGGTGTCTTCAAACTCTTAGAGGAAATCATCCAATCTTGACGCGATTGCCCCGGATTGACTGTAGTTGGCATAACAAAGTCTTCGAAATTTTTGCACCAAACGAGCAAACCAAGTTGGGAAAAGCAATAACTGGGAGAAGCAACATGTTCGTGCTTAAGGTCTTCAGCTGACATGCCCCTGGATATGGTTTTTCTTGACGTGATCCGCCAAATACTCAACATAGTTTCAAGCCTTAAAAGAATAAACTCATCACTGGTGTTTATGTGAGCTTCCTTGATATCAAGCAAATGTTTTGCAGTTAGAAAAGTTTATTATGAGAATGAGAATTCTAATGCAACAGTTATGTAAGTCTTGAAGATTTTGAAAGATATCGCACAAATTTTGCGAGTTAAAACACCATTTATTTTTGTATAGGAAAAACATATGATACCAACATAACTATTTAGAACATTCATGGGAGTCAGGAACACTATCTCACTGAAATATGCTTTCAAAATAACCTTGCTTCAATTAGGACTTTTGAAGGTTGTAATGTGGTCCGATTCATGGGTTTTTTAGAAAAAGATTTTAAGGCTCAAAATATTTGGTGCCCACCCATTCTTCATGATGTTCTCCAACTCTATGTTCGGTTAATTCAACATGAGTGTTCATCTCTCAAAGGATTTTGTGACGGTAACATCTTCCTTGCGGATTTTGAACACTCAATCAGATTAACTGAAAGCTACCCTGCCCCAGGTTAAAATTCAAGGTTTTTTCGTATAGAAAAGAAACTTCTGCTTCAAAGGCTCAAAAGGGGTTAGCAAGGGATTATCTTCCTTATATCTCCGGTGTTTAGGGATTTGAAACAATGCCTGTACATCATTAACAAGATTTTATTCAAAAGCATGCAACCAAAGATTTTGTGTTCTTTAGATCATCATCCCCCCTTCAATCTCTGCCTAGGCAAGAGAATGGGCAACATGTTGGTATCATAATGCAAAAAGAAATTTAAAATTTGAGAGCAAATATGAGTGAAACGAATGAATTTCTTCCAGACAAACATACTCATTGTATTAAAATAATCATTCAGACGCAAACACGTTCTCACATGCAAACAATGTTTCGATAAATAAGAAAAGCTACAAAAGCAGAAACAAGTTAATAATCTGGGAAGGCTTTCCACTTGAACTACCGAAAACATCTTCAAAGACTCAAAGTCACCCTCAATCGTGTTTACTCTTCGGCGCCTGTTTGATTTGAACTTCAAAACCAACGTCCTTGAATGACAAGATACCACCTCTGACCAACTTCTGAACCTCAATCTTCAAAGCGAAGCAACCCTCCAAGTCATGCCCACGAGCACCTTGATGAAAAGTACAAGCCAAATCAGCTTTGTAGTTCCAATGTATCTTCTTAGGGACCTTCGGTGGAGGTCGGGTCTGAACCAAATTCCTCTGCATCAGGATAGGGAACAACTCTGTATAGGTGATTGGAATCGAATCAAACTGGGTTTTCCTTTGATTAGGAACTTGCTGATTCTGTTGATGAACGTGATGATTCTGATGATGATTATCCCTTCCTCTGGTTCTCTTCTTGGAAAAGTCATTATCAAACTTCTTCACACCATTAACTGAGCTACCCACTTCATATGAACATCCCTTTCCGACATCTTCTTCTAGACGCACTCCCACATTCACCTTGTCAGGAGAGTCATCAGGTGCATTAACCGTCACCTTCTCATGAGAGAATGATTTTAGAGTTTCAGTGAAGACCTTTATCCTTGCTTCCTCCCTCCTAGAAGGATTGACTTGGGCGGAGATCAGAATTTCAACCAAACCAGTTAAGTGATCCAAACCAGCTTTCAAAATAGTCACTTCTCTGCGGAGTTCAGAAACCTCTTGCTTGATATTCTCCATTGTCCTCTTAGCGTCAGTGTTGTACTGGTGAGACCGAAGGAAAAAATGAGACTCGGAAAAAGACTTTTGAAAGTGAGACAAAGAAAATGTAGAATGATGTATGATATGCAAAAGAGAGTTTTATTTGACTTTCAAGGAAATCAAGGTATCAAGTTATAAACATCCAAGTATGAAGATAACAGATGAATTTTAAATTGGCTCCAAACATTGACCAAGTTATCGTCAAGATCAATCATCCATTTTGGTGGATTAGGGTTTTCGCCCTATCGACACCCAAGATCCATTGAGTTTGACGAAACTAGTGATGTTTACAAAGAAAGACCTCCAAACTCCTTCAAAGTCAAGCGAAAAGAGTTTTATGGATGCATGAATGCATGGCTATGCAACAACCACAAGCAAGGTCACAAATAAAGTTGAAAGGTTCAACGTCACGAGCATGGAGTCAAAGGTAAAGCCCACCCAAAGATATGTACTAATGTTTCGATCACACCTGTAAGACAAGGTTCTAAGAGTTCCCAGAGTCTACATCCCTCTTTCGGATATTACCAACGTCTTGATTACTCAATAATTAGCAATATTCTCAAGAGAAACTCGTCCGAGCGTAGCATCGCGTGACAACTACTTCCGAATTACTCCGTTATAGTCTCCGCGTTACACCTAAAAAGGCCAAGATGGGTTAGGGTTCTACGGTTCTCAACTTCTCGGGCTCCTAGGTCGAAAATAATAATGTCTTCCCGATTACTCGGTAAACAAATATTAAGTTCAAGAGGGCCTTCCATTGAGTGGGGGATCTCATGCCTCCTTCTTCGGGATTACTCCCTCAAAGTTAACATGACTGTACCGCCCGTCCTATTCCTTAAGTGTTACTTAATCCGGATGTAGGATTTGTCCTTTGCGAAAAAACCCAAACACCCCAAATTTAAACACGTAATCAAGCAAATCAAATAACAATAAAACAGATAAAACAAATTAGGCTTAACCCACTTAGGGATGGACCAGCAAGAGGTCAATCTATCCCCAGCAGAGTCGCCAATTCTGTAGCGATAAAAAATGTAGCGGGGTAAATCGGAGATCGAATTATTGATTAATTCGTCTCACAAAAGCAAGAGTCGCCACCGCGCTTTATTGTTTCCAAAGGAAAAGGGAAAAGAGCGAAATAAAACCCTAAATATGCAATGTAAAAAAACAAAGCGTTTTTGAAAAGAGATCTTACGGTTCGGGGGTTGGTTATACAATGGGAAGGTATTAGCACCCAATGCATCTATAGTACTCTATAGGAACCTTTTGAAATATCTGTTTTATTAAAATTGTTCGCTTGATTGAAAATAAATCGTTTTGGCCGAAAAGGGATACGGACGGTTTTTTTGAAGATACGACGACCTAATGTCGAAGTTTTTGCTTAAAAGGTATAAGTCTTGAAAAGGTTGAAATTTTGAAGAAAGGTGAATATTTGAGGAAAATTAACCTAAGTTTTTAATGAATGAGAGTATTCGCTCGATCGTTTTTTGAAGACATGAAGTCAACAAAAATTAGACAATTCCCTTTGGATTGGTGCAAACAGAATAAACAAGTACAATGAAATAATTGACAGAAAATGATACACAACTATTAAATGTGGACATGCATTTTTATATGATTTTTGTTTAATAGGCGAACAGAAAAAGTTTAATTGGTTTTCACTTTTTTACGCATTTTTAATGATAAAAGGTAATGAGAATTAAGAGAAATGTTTTTTTGAGGTTTTATATGTTTCTATTTTTTATGTCTTTTGGTATTAGTATTTAATCAAAATGAGGGGAGTAAAATAAAAAAATAAAATAAAATGTCTTTTAGTTCTCTCATTTTTACTTTCATATGTTTTTTAGAGATATTAAATATCTTTTTAAATTAAATAAAACTTACAAACCATGAATTTAAATTGAATTAGAAATAAGGAAGACAAAAATTATTAAATAACCTAAACTTAAATTAAATAAGATTTGGGGTGAAATGTTAAAATTATTTATTTAAAACTATATATTATTTCTAAGAAACTAATTAATCCAAATTAATTAAGTTAAGAAAAGAATGAAATTAAACTAAGAGTAAATAAAGATGGGGTATGAATTAGCAAATAGAAATGGGCTTAAGTAAAACAAATAGGATGGGCTTAAGTAAAACAAAGAATGAGCTGGGTGAGGGGAAATGGAGCGGGTCAAGGAAGACCCAGACCCAAGAACGCGAATGCTGTACGAAAAACCCTAAGAAAAGTTGTGCCATGGCCGCCGCTGGACCCGAAGGCGCTAGATCGTGATGCAGTCGGAGCGAAGTCTGAGACGAAGGTTGAAGAGGGATGGCTGGGTACGGCGGAGTGCGTTGTCACATATAAAAGAGCTGGTTGTTTGAAAGGTATGTGCAGTTCTGTGAGAATTCTAGTTAGCCATTGAAGCTCACAAACAGTGGAGGCCACTGAACAATATTCTGCTTCTGTTGAACTTTTAGATATTGTAGGCTGCTTTTTTCGATTTCCATGATACAAGGGAGTCAACGAGATAGATGGAAAATTCGGTGATGGATTTTTTTTGGTGTCGGGACAGGTAGCTCAGTCCGAATCAGACAAATCCTTTAGTTGAAGAATAGAATTGTTGGGGAAGTAGAGACCTTGTCCGGGAGAAGATTTGAGATATCGAAGAACACGGAGGGCAGTATGATAGTGTGTTTCGGTGGGTTTGCTCATGTGCTGGCTTAATTGTTGGACTGAATATGATATATCAGGCCTGGTGTTGAGGAGGTAGATGAGTTGGTCGATCAATCTTCTAAACTTGGTAGGATCTTGCATCAAAGGACCATCATTGGTTTGTAGGCGAGTATCGCGTGCCATTGGGGTAGAAGCAGGTTTGCACCCAATCAAACTTGTGTTGTTTAGCATATCCATAGTGTATTTGCATTGACATATGTTGATTCCAGTTGCATTCCTTTTTATTTCTAGGTCTAAGAAGTATTTCAAAGTGCCTAAGTCCTTGATGTGAAAATTATGATGGAGCATTTCTTTTGTTTGTTCTATATGCTGGAGATTATTACCTTATATTTGTTTGAAACCTTGGGCTACCAACCTGGCCTTGTGCCTTTCTATGCCACCATCAGACTTGAATTTGGTTTTGTAAACCCCCTTACAGCCTATAGCTTTCTTGCCGGGAGGGAGAGTGGTAAGTAACCAAGTATTGTTAGCTGATAGTACATGTAGCTCATTTTGCATAGCCTTGATCCAATTAGGATCTACAGAGGTTTGTTTATATGAAATAGGATCACATGTAATAGTCACGGCGGAAATAAAAGAGTGATATGCAGGAGAAAGATTATTGTATGCAATGTAGTTAGATATGTCATATGGAACATGTTTATCAGAATTCATGCAAACAAAATCTTTAAAGTAAACAGAGGCAGTCCTAAGTCTAGTGGATTTTCTTATGTTATCAAGAACATGAGAATTTTCATTATCATTGTCATCATCATTATCAATATCAGTAGAACTGTCAGGAGTAGTATCTTGCGTGATATTTTGGGGTGTTGTGTGAGCTGCAGGGGTGGAATGTTCTTTGGTTATGCGGATTTGAGAGCGGCAGAAGAATTGAATGAGGAGGATAGTGATGAGCCGCGAAGTCCGAATGGGTAGTTGAAAAAGGTTTGTGAATTTTCTGTATTTTTTACAAGTTGGCTTTAAATTAACAGTATGTTATGATTGTGCCGGTTTTGCAACATTATGAATCTTGAAATTATCAATCAAATTATTGTCTGTGTTAAAATAGGGATTTAATGTGTTGCTGTAACAGGGCAGGGGCAAGATTGACGAAGGCAAAGACGTTAAGACCAGCAATGAGTTTAAATGGCTATTTACATGATTTCAGGAAATTAAAGAGAGTATTATTAAGTGAGACAAAGGCAACACAACGGTATAAAGATTTATGCGAAAAAACTGAAGAAACTCACATGGTCGGAGCTAGTCCGACGGTACGATTCCGGCGAAGTTGGGTAAGCTCCGAAGACTTCTCGCTCTTTGTTTTCTGCTACTAATTCCTCTCTTCTTCTCCGTCTAAAAAACTGGTGGGAATATTGAATAAATGGTTTTTTTTTTTGGTGGTTTTGGATTATACTGCTTTGGCTATGGTTTTGATACAGTATGCAGGTTATGTGGTTTGGGCTTGGCCAAGCTTGAGGTTGTGACTTTGCTTATGCTGAACTGAGTTGTCTATTTTCTGGACAGTAGTGGGTTTAGGTTCAGCAGGTAGCAGGTTTGGTGCAGGTTGAGGCTCTGGTGAGTTTTGGTTAAGGATGATGCAGGCTTGGCCAATGCAGGTTCTGGCTTAGGCAAGCGCAGGCTTAATGCTTCAGCATGTTATGGCTTGAGTTTTGGTTAAGGATGTATTCTGGTTTTAGCCAATGCAGGTTCTGAGTTTGTAGTTATGGAAAGGTTTGAACTTGTATGTTTTATGCTGGTATGAGGTTTTTTGAATGTTTTATGCTAGACAGAATGGTTTTGAATATGCAGAATGGTTATTGAATATGCAGAATGAAATATGCAGGTTTTTGAACATGCAGAATGGTTTTGGCAATATGTAGAAAAAATGGTTTTATGCAATATGTAGAAAAATGGTTTTATGCAATACGCAGTATGCAATATGCAGGTTAGGAAATATGCAGAATGAAATATGCAGGTTTTTGAACATGCAGAATGGTTTTGGCAATATGTAGAAAAAATGGTTTTATGCAATATGTAGAAAAATGGTTTTATGCAATACGCAGTATGCAATATGCAGGTTAGGAAATATGCAGTATGCAATATCGTTTTGCAATATGTTTTTGCCTAGGAGCAGAAAAGAAAATTTTTGCTTGGTAGTCCCTGTGTCCCCTTGTCCCTGCTGGTTCTGTCTTCCTTTTGAAGGGATTTTCATATAGCCGTTGCCTCTTCTTTTTGAGATGGCTCAGGTTTGAGTATTTTAATTATTTTCCTGATGCTTTTTACATATGCTACTACAAGTGATTTTATTCCCATTTCATGCTTAGGCCAAAACCTGCAAAATTGAAACTCTTCTCTCTCTCTCCCAAGTACAGAAATGATATATATAAATGATATGCTGTACTGCTGTCTGAAAAAGCAATAGGCTGGAATATGATGAAAAAAGGAAATATAGGTTGCTTGCATACATAGTTTTAAGACTGCACATTATTTGAAATTGCATATTGTTTTTTGTCTTGCATTAGCCTATATTATTCTGCAGGTTAACGTTGGCTTGTTGTGTACCTTGCATATGTTTGTTTGAAATTATGTATGCTGTGATTTATACTTATGCAGTTTTGACCAAAAAAAGTATTTATGCATATGTGAAATATGCAGTGGGCTTTTTTTTGATAAAAATGCAAATGATTTTGAAAATGTGCTATTTTTTAATTGTGCATTCATTTAAACATTCCTCTCTTTTTTGTGAACCGGGAGAAATCCCGTGATTTGCAAAAAAGAGTAACTGATTCCGGCCATTGCTTTTAATGATGAACATTAAAATTATTTTCTGCATTTTAATTATTTATCCGAATTCTAATTTCTTTCTTTTAATTGTTTTCGCAGGTAAAATTAAATGAGCGAACAAGAGCATTGGATTGAAGATTTAGAATTAGAATTTAGAAAAATAGCTTTTTATTTACTTTAAGCATTTATGTAATTGTCTTTATGAATATTTTGTAATAACACAACATTTAAATGACAATCGTAATAAATAGAATAAAGTGAATAAAAATTCTATTATTTCTCAATTAATTCTTTTTCTTTCCAATTATTTATTTATTGTTTATAATTCCTTAAATTATATAATGATTAAAAATCAAATCCAATCATTTAAATTTAAAATGATAAACAAATAAATAAACATCATTGATCAATTAATAACTTCAATTATTTATTTTATTATTATTTTTAATTCTTCTAAATTATAATAACTTGAAAAATAGAATTTCAGCTATTTAAATTTAGAACAATAAATAATTAAATAAACATTGCTTGATCAATTAATAGACTCTTTTTCAAATGTTTATTTCATTATTCATAAACCTTCAAATTATATAATAACGGAAAACAGGTTCCCATTATTTAAATTTAGGATAGTGAATAATTAATAAACATTATTTGACCCATTAATAAACCTTTTCTCAAATATTCTTTTTATTATTTATAAGTCTTTAAATTACGTAATAATCGAAAATAAATTCCAATTATTTGAATTTAAGATAATAAATAATTAATGAACATTGTTTAAGTCTTGATCAGTTAATAAATTTAGCGTTCAACAAATAAACAGCTTCCGACTCGAAAAAGTTATGAATTTTTAAACTGTTTTGAAAATTTGATAAAATATGTCAAAACTCTTGCAATGTGAATGATGCAGATGGAAGACGGTATCTTAGGTCAAAATTTGGGGTACAACAGGAGTGAGTAGGAAATCAGGTTTAAGTAGAACTTAGATTGAAATTGCATTGGGTAGGTCTTAAGTGAAGGAGATAAACTGGTTGGTTTATTCCTGAATTAATATCTCTTGTAGTGGATTTCCTCCCTGGCTTGGTAGCCCCCAGAGTAGGTGTTGTTTCACACTGAACTGGGTAAACAATTGATTGTGTTCTTTACTGTTTTTTATTTACTGTCTTATAGAAAGTCAGATACGGTGTCATAACATTCACTGTGACATTGAGTATCTGCTGCCAGAATTTTCAGATAGAAACATATTCAGACTAGTACATCAATGTGAACTGGCCAAGGATGTTTGGGACACTCTCAAAACTACCCATGAGGGCACATCCAAAGTAAAAATGTCAAGGCTTCAGATGCTGACTACCAAATTTGAGAACCTAAGGATGATGGAATATGAGACCATTCATGAGTTTCACATGAACATATTGGAAATTGCCAACACCTCAGGAGCATTGGGAGAAAAGATGTCAGAAGAAAAACTGGTGAGAAAGATTCCCAGATCCTTGCCTAAAATATTTGCAATGAAGGTGACTGCTATAGAGGAAGCTCAGGATATCTGCAACTTGAAGGTTGATGAGCTCATTGGGTCACTTCAGACCTTTGAGATGGGGATCAGTGACAATGTCGACAAGAAAAACAAGAGCATATCACTTGTATCTAATACTGAAGATGAAAACAAGGAGGATGAAGAAGAAAATATTTCAGAAGCTATAGCCATGCTTGGAAGGCAGTTCAACAAACTCATCAAGAGAATGGACCCAAAGTCAAGGTCAAATGTCAAGAACATTCCCTCTGACATTAACAGATCTTATGACTCCAGCAGAAGACCAAAGTATGAAGAGAAGGGAAATCAAAGCAAAGGAATCCAATGCCATGGATGTGAAGGATATGGGTACATTCGAGTTGAATGTCCTACCTTTCTTAAGAAACAAAAGAAAGGAATGTCTGTTACTTGGTATGATTGTGACTCAGAAAGTAATTCTGAAGAAGAATCTGCCAAACTAGTTACTGCACTAACTGGTATTTGTAACTCTGATAGTGACTCTAATGATGAGGAAGTAACATTTGAAGAACTGGCTGACTCCTACAAGAAGTTATGTATCAGAAGTGCTGAAGTCTGTCAGCAAAATGAGAGACAAAAAAAATCATAGTAAAGTTGGAGGCTAAGAAGAAGGCAGGCACTGATACTATAAGTCATCTCGAAAGTGAAGTTCAAATGCTAAACTCAAAACTTGACCAAATGACCAAATCTGTCAAGATGCTGACAAATGGAACTGACAAATTAGAAGAAATACTTCAGGTTGGACAAAATGTGGGAAACAAGTCTGGTCTAGGATTTGTGGCAGCAAAGAAATCTATTGTAGACAAGAAGAAAATCAGGCCTGATAAACAAATATCAAAGCAGATGTCACAACATAGCACTCAACATCGAGAACAGAGAAATATGAAGAAAAAGTATCAAAGATGGAGATGTCATCATTGTGGGAGGTTTGGTCACATAAAGCCATTCTGCTTCAGATTATATGGATATCCTAATCAGACCCCAGTTGTCAAACCTAAGTCTAACAAGGCACCATATACTCAACAGTGGAAGAAAAAAGCTGCTGCCCTGATAGCTCACACCTCCCTTAGAGTCTCTGCAAAGGAAGACTGGTACTTTGACAGTGGATGCTCTAAACACATGACTGGAATCAAGAATCTTCTCAATAATGTTAAACTTCATACTACTAGTTATGTGACTTTTGGAGATGGTGCTAGAGGAGAAATCAAAGGAGTTGGAAACTTGGACTGCCCTGGAGTTCCAAACCTAAATGAAGTATTGCATGTAAAAGGCTTGACTGCTAATCTCATAAGTATCGGTCAATTATGTGATCTAGGATTCAAGGTCAACTTCACCAAGTCTGAATGTCTTGTAACTAATGAAAAACAAGAATTTGTAATGAGAGGAGTCAGATCTAAAGACAACTGCTACTTATGGGAGTCTGAGAACACTAATTATTCTTCTGTGTGCTCTATTGCCAAAGAAGAAAAAGAAGTGAAACTGTGGCACCAAAAACTTGGTCATTTACATCTAAGAGGAATGAAAAGGATTATATCCATGGAGGCAGTCAGAGGGATTCCAAGGCTACAAATTGATGAAGGGAGAGTCTGTGGTGAATGTCAGGTTGGAAAGCAGACTAGAATGTCACATCTAAAGACAAGACATCTGACCACCTCTAAGGTGCTAGAACTTCTACATATGGATCTGATGGGACCAATGCAGGTGGAAAGTCTTGGTGGAAAAAGATATGCCTATGTTGTTGTGGATGATTTTTCCAGATTCACCTGGATTAGCTTCATTAGGGAAAAGTCTGATGTATTTGAAGTATTTAAGGAACTGTGCAAAAGAATTCAATGAGAAAAAGAAGGATGCATTGTCAGAATCAGAAGTGATCATGGCAAGGAATTTGAAAACAGTAAGTTTGATGAGTTCTGCTCCTTAGAAGGAATTAATCATGAATTCTCTTCACCCATAACTCCTCAACAAAATGGAGTTGTGGAAAGGAAAAACAGGACTATACAGGAATCTGACAGAGCAATGATACATGCCAAAAGACTTCCTATTCATTTTTGGGCTGAAGCTATGAATACAACCTGTTATGTCCATAACAGGGTCACCTTGAGAAAGGGAACATCATCCACCATTTATGAACTTTGGAAAAGAAGAAAGCCTACAGTGAAGTACTTCCATGTATTTGGAAGCAAATGCTATATTCTGACAGATCGTGAACAAAGGAGAAAGATGGACCCAAAAAGTGATGAAGGAATATTCCTAGGATACTCTACCAACAGCAGAGCTTATAGGGTATTCAATTCCAGGACCAAAGTTATGATGGAATCTATAAATGTCATAGTTGATGATTACCATGAGGAAACAAATGTCCCATATGATGCTGAGACATTCTTTGAGACCTAAACTCAAAAGGATGATGTTCCTAAAACTACTTCATCAGAGTCTGAATCAAAGGAAGCTAACAAAGACCCTTCCATCAGAATTCAGAAAGATCATCCTAAGGAACTCATCATAGGAGATCCTAACAGTGGAGTCATTACAAGATCTAGAGAAATCATCACAAACTCTTGCTTTGTATCTAAGATTGAACCAAGAAATGTTAAGGAGGCTTTAACTGATGAATACTGGATTGGAGAAATGCAAGATGAATTGAACCAATTCAAGCAACATGAAGTATGGGATTAGTTCCTAGACCAGGAGGAACAAACATCATTGGCACAAAATGGATCTACAAGAACAAATCAGATGCTGAAGGAGTTTTCACCAGGAATAAGGCAAGACTTGTTGCTCAAGGATACACTCAAGTTGAAGGGGTTGATTTTGATGAGACTTTTGCTCCTGTAGCCAGACTGGAATCAATCAGACTCCTATTGGGAATTGCTTGTCTCCTTAAGTTCAAGTTATTTCAGATGGATGTAAAGAGTGCCTTCCTTAATGGGTACTTAAATGAGGAAGTTTATGTGGAACAGTGTTGTACCCCAAAATTTGCCCTCCCATATTCCTCAAGATTTGTCAAGATCAGTCTTCAATTGGTTCAAGATTACTCAAGGGGTTGCACAGTCAAACATCCTCCTAAGCCAGTCAAATTAGGGTTTTGGCTCTCTCAAGGAATTTGAGGTTTTCAATGGCTCAATCAAGCCTCATATGCCTATACACATTGCCAAGCATCTACATGTCAAGTCTCAAGGCTCACAGCATCAAGTTGCACAGTCAAAAGCCCTAATTGCTTCACAATCAACTGTAGGGGTAAAATGGTCATTTGGCAGTCAAAAGTCAAAAATTTTGGTCAACATCTTATTTTGAAGCCACAATCATCATTTGATCAAGTTTTGATCATGATTCCACAAGTATGGCTCAAAAATCATCAAGATGCAAAAGTTTCTATTTTTGGACAGTTGAAAAGTCAACTGTAACTTGACCAAGGCATAACTTTTTCATGGTTCATCAGAAAAATCCCATCCAATGCTCATTTTTAAGGGGATGACATTTCCTACAACTCACCTTCACATTCCAAGTCCAAGAAATGCTCTCACAAAAAGTTATCAATTCCTACATTATAGGTCATTTTTAAAAGTCAACAAAAAGGCATTTTAAGTCAAAGACCATAACTTGAGATTGGTAAATCAAAATGACATGGGACCAAAGGCATTGGTTATAGGACTTCAAGACATTTCCAAAATGTCCAAAAACATGTTCATATGATCAAAATTGAGCAAGATATGCATTGAAGAAGTTGGGAAATTTTTGTGAAATGGCAAAAGTCAACTATCCTTGAAACTTCAATTTTTGACAAAAGGGTCCACTTTCTTCCACTTGATTCAGCCTTGTCATGTCACACACGTGTCCCATGATTAATTTCAAGATCAAACATTTATTTTTCTATTTTATTTAATGTTTATTGATTTAATTCATTTTAAATCTTTAATAATTCAAATAAAATTTAAAAATCAATGGAATAGTGTCATTTGAATTTGAATAGCTTCCATATATCATGTGCCAGCTCACAGACTCATGCTAGGGTTATGTTGTACACCAAGTCTTGGTTTTGCTTAAAAAAGGGAAAGTTTGTTAATGGTGAAAAACCTAAGACTAATTCTCTCATGTGCATGGATCAAGGCCCAGCTAATGACCTAATCCCTTTCTCATATATACACACAGTCTAAACCTAATTGGGGACACGTGCAAAAGCTGCTAAAAGCCATAAACGAAATTCAAAAATAGGAGGAAAATTTGAAAACTGAATTCTCACTTGCAGGACAATTCAAACCCTTTTCTTATTTCCAATACCTTACTGACATTCCCAGAAGCAATTTGCAATCAAAAACGAGCCTTGAAGATATCAGAATCGTCCAGAACAAGTCATACGGCTTGGTTTGTTTTCCATAATCGCACATCATTACTCGTGCACTTTTAACCTCTTTTTTGGATGGATTTGTGTTAATAGGACCATTCTGAAGCTATTGGTATGATTTAATTTGATTATGGCGCCCTGGAACCGAAACCACCATTGATGACATCTATGGTTTTCGAAGCTCTCAATTGGGGCTTTACAGCATGAGAAAAATTGGACCACATAACGCCTATGGTTGAATTCGTCAAGGCCAGACAAATTCAACCCAATCATCGCGCCCTTTTTATATGCACTATACGCCTAATCGTTATTCTTGGCAGTTTCACTTTGTGGGGGTTAAAAACCCCCCGCTATCTTGTTCTTTGTTTTACAGGAAAAGGTAGAAGATGAAGGACGTGTCTCAACATGGTTGGCTAGTTTGAACAAATGCGCGCTTTTTTTAATTTTCCAGCATAATTGATGTTTTTGGTATATTATTTTCACTATCCATTATTATAACAAATGCAATGCAGTGGCTGAGTGGTTGAGGACGTGTCTGGAAATTGTTGGGACCTGGGTTCGATTCCCAGGTCCACCCAAACCTCAATGTTATATTTTCTAACAAATTCCCATGCAGCCCTTGTCCAGAAGTTCACCATATGTCCTCACGCATAAGCTTGCCAAGTGGCCCTGAAGCTCAATCCAAAGGCCAGGGGTGACTCCACACCATGTTCCAAGTCAATGAGCACGCATATGATTCAAGGAAGTCAAACATGGCTTTGTGTTAATGGGCCTGAATTCCAGAATAACACCTCCCATGGGCCCAGAATACCCCCTGGTTAATTACCTCTTTTCTTCTTATTTTTGTTTTCTTTTAATTATTTCATAACTAATTATTATTATTTATTAACTAACAAATTAATTTTCTCAATAAATTCAGAGATCACAAAATTGTAAATATTTTTATTATTTATTAAATTCACTAATTATTATTTTTGTAAATAAAATACTAACAAATAAATTAGTTTAATATAGGTCAATTTTCATCTTTTTCTCAGTAAATAAAAATTATGTAGAATTAGGGTTTGGCATTTTCAATCATATTTTATTAATTATCATTATTCTTATTTATTAATTATTATTTTTGTAAATAAAAAATGTAAATTAATTAATTTAGTTAATTAGGTTAACTTTGACATTTTTATTAATAATTAAAATAAACTTAGAACTAGGGTTTTCTTGACTTTTAATTTCCTTTTTCTTTTTATTTTTCATTAAAATATTAAAAAACACAAAAACATTTTTCTTTTAATTAATTAATTAATTATG
This sequence comes from Vicia faba, assembly GCA_948472305.1. Classification (NCBI taxonomy): domain Eukaryota; kingdom Viridiplantae; phylum Streptophyta; class Magnoliopsida; order Fabales; family Fabaceae; genus Vicia; species Vicia faba. Next base: position 221,693 of record CATIWC010000826.1, on the reverse strand, counting down.
TTTAGGTTTAACATTTAATTAATTGCAAAAAGGGACTAAAACTTTCTGTATTTCTCAAAAGGGTCAAAAACCCTAGGACATTCCAATTTAATTCTTTCGCGCATTATCCTTATTCTTGATTATTCATGTATCTGCTCAAAGGATGTAATAGTAATTAGGATTTACCGCTTTCTTTTATTTTCCGCGCTTTATTTATCAAAACGGGTTTTTGTTTTTGGCGATGTATAGACCCGCGCCTTGTAATAGCGTAGATTCATATTTCCGCACTCTTAACTGTTAATATACATGCAAGAATGAATGCCAAATAAAATCAATTCGTAGCTCACAAATGCATGATTAAAGATAAACATAACATGAAAAACAACGCACATGCACATGCCACTCCTAGGGTACGCCCCACTCGTTGCCTCGAACGTGGTCATTGAGTATAGAGTGTTTTAGAGGTCGCCCTCTTGTCTAAAGATCCAGTTGTCTCAAAACTGTTGCCTCGGATAAAAGAAGGATCTAGGACATTAGGGTTACTTCTAAGGTGTCCTATTATTGCTTTGGTGACCACACATGTCCCTAATAATCGAGTTGACCCGAATACCTCCAACGATGGTGCTACCTACCTCTCAATAGTGGGATAGCACTATCTAAAGGACTCTTACACAACCTAATTCCTTAGAGTAGGTAGATCTCATAGGTACTTGCTCTCTCAAAACAAACAAAATACTTTTCGCACCTACACTTTCAAAAAGTTTTCAAACAAAATACTTCATACACTCTTGAGGACTGATACAAGAGTTACTTAAAAGTTTTCAAACGAAACTTTTTCAAAACACACCCACACTTGAAAAGCAAACAATTTTTTGAAAACATAGAGTGAGCAAGTACCTAAGAGCCCGTGGATAACCACAGATAGAAAGGGTGCTAACACCTTCCCTTTCTATAAATCTACCTCCCGAACCGAGAAACATTCTCAAAGAAGGAATTTTGCTGTGCTTTTGTCCTTTCCATGTTGGAGAACATAAAAGACGGTGGCGACTCTTGCTTACCGCGACATTTCGCGAAACCAGCTAAAAATAGTCAGTTCTATTTCCACTGATCACAGAACTGGCGACTCTGCTGGGGACATATATAAGTGAGGTGTACCTTAGGATTAGAACATACTCTTGTTTTCAATTGCCTGATTTGTTTGCTTTAATATTGTGGGCCTGTCTTGGAGTTTCATAGATCCTAACCCGGATCTGGGGGATACCTTTTAGAAGGTAGCAACAAAACTGTGAGGGAACTGTGCGGGGTATACCGACACGGTTGAAGCAGTTTGCTATGTTGATGTGGCACTTTGGTTAGTACCGGTAACCCTTGAGTCAAGTCAAGGAGAGTACGGGGCCGCCGCGTGGTGTCGTGAAGCATCAACTGACCTTAGGAACCTTACTTGACCATCCTGGCCTCTTCAGGGGTAGTGAGATGACCGACTTTGGTGTAGTCCAAAGTTGGTAGATACTCGATACTACACTCATTGAGGGTTGTTTTCTTGGAATATTTTGATCGCCAGTTCAGTGGCTAAATCAAAACAATGAACATAGAAAACAACCCAATGATATTGAGCTCCTTAGAACCCGGTTACTTTCGATAGGACAGGTTTTGAGACCACCAACTTCAAGAGGGTAGTACCCAAACTTCATGCTGGCCTAAACTCTAAGGGCTGTCTGGTGTGACTTGTGTGCCTTATCATGTTTGCCTTTTGTGAATACTTGTGGTGTGCTTTTATCATAACATCATAACATCATAAAGCATCATATGCATTTACTAACCACTTCAAGGGTTCGAATCTTCATCTTTGTTCTTATTTTGTAGGACATGGAAACTATCCGCAGAAAGACAATTCAGGTCAACCTTGTAAGGATCCCTCCTCAGCTTAAGGAATTTACATCCAGGATTCCCGAGAACTCTTCTTTCAGTGAAAGGCATGGTAGACTCATCAGTTTGGTCAATACCAACATTGAAGAGGATATGATAAAAGTGTTGTTCCAGTTCTTTGACCCTTTGCACCACTGTTTTACTTTCTCGGATTATCAATTGGTGCCTACTTTGGAAGAATTTTCTCAGCTGCTGAAGGTTCCTATTCTTAGTCAACTACCCTACAACGGTACGGAAAGGGAACCCAAACTTGAAGAGGTAGCTAAAGCATTATGTCTGCAACCATCTGATATCAAGGGGCATTGGGAAGTCAGAAGTGGTATCAAAGGATTCTTGGCAAAATTCCTGTTTGAGAAGGCCCAAGAATGTTGGAACTCCCTTGACCTACAAGCTTTTGAAGAAGTTGTGGCACTCCTTGTCTATGGGTTGGTGTTGTTCCCGAATCCAGATCAGCTTATAGATATCAATGCTGTCAAGATCTTCATGTCCAGGAATCCTATACCTACGCTGCTTGGGGACATCCTCCACTCATGTTACACTCGAACCATGAGAAAAAGAGGAGTTCTCATGTGTTGCACTCCTCTCCTGGAAAGGTGGTTTATTTCGCACCTTCCACGATCAGTTTTGAAGAACGAGCGGGGTTTGAGATGGTCACAACGGTTAATGACTCTTACTCATGCTGATATACATTGGTGTCATCGCTCCAAAGAGGATGCAATGTCTTTTGGGATTAATTATTTTGTAATGTTTTGCCCATGAGGCCCTGATGTACTGAACAGATTACTTCTTAATATAACGTGTGTTCCTTTTTTGTCTACAACAAATTTGAACTTTTGAACCCTTGAATGCATTGCATAAATAACATATCATGCATCATGTGCATAACAGGTACCCTTTCTACAGGTTGCTTAATCTTCTTCGCTGTTTATTTCAGCAATCATCATGTCTTCTGAGCCTACTACTGAACAAGCTATCAAGGCCCTCCAGGCCCAGAATGCCCAATTTCAAGAGCTGGTCATGAGCTTAGCCCAGGGTCAACAGGAGTTGAAGACTCTGCTCTTGAAGGAAAAGAAGAAGAAGAGGAGGAGGACCGTCTTGTTCAGCAATGGACGGAGGTTTGGGAATACACTACAAAATGAGACTGATCAGGCTACTCCATCTGTTGGGGAAGGCAGTCCCCAGGAGAGAAGGGTTCCTAGTCCCGTGGCCTCCGACAACGAGACAGATTTCAATGATGAACAATACCCTCCTGCTGAGAACATGTACAAACAGCTGGAGGACCGATTAAATGCTATGGAGATTCAACGTGTGCCCAGGTTGGACTTTGGATACCTAGGCTTATCTTCTGGGGTGGTGATCCCTCACAAGTTCAAGGCACCTGCCTTTGCGAAATACAACGGAGCTTCCTGTCCTAAGCTGCATCTCAGATCATATGTAAGGAAGATCCAACCTTACACTGCAGACAAGAACCTATGGATCCATTTCTTCTAGGATAGCCTTTCAGGGGCTCAACTCGAGTGGTTCTATCAGCTGGATGGAACCAGTATTTGAAACTGGGAGGACTTGGCTACTGCGTTTTTTAAGCAGTATCAGTATAATTCTGACCTCGCTCCCACGCGTACCCAACTCCAGGGTATGTCACTTGGGACGGGTGAAGGTTTTAAGGAGTACGCACAAAAGTGGAGAGACCTGGCTGGCAGGGTGCAGCCACCGTTGACTGACCGTGAACTCGTGGACATGTTCTTGGGGACCCTGTCTGGTCCATTCTTTAATCACCTGATTGGTAATTCCTCTGCTGGGTTTACAGACCTCATTCTGATCAGGGAGAGGATAGAAGATGGTATCAAGTCGGGGAAGATACAGAAAGGTGCCTCCTCCAGTACTGAAAAGAAGCCCTTCAAGAAGGAAGCTAGTGTTGTTTATGGTCCAAGGAGACAAAACAAACCGGAACGCCGCCAAACTGTCAACGCGGTGGTAATTTCAAAGCCTGTTGCTGCTCCTCAGCAATACAACCAACCAAGGGGCGAGAGACCCAAAAGGCAGTACACTCGGCTCAGCATGACCCTGTCTCAGATATTGCCGCAACTGCTGTCAACCAATCTGGTAACTGTCAAGGAAGCTCCGAGGGTTATGAACACCACATCCCCGAAGTACAACCCTAACGCCCGCTGTGCTTATCACTCTGACAGCCCAGGGCATTCTACTGATGATTGTTGGGCTCTGAGGAATAAGGTTCAGGACCTTATTGATGCTAAAGAGATACAGTTCGAGGCGCCCGAAATACCCAATGTTGTGACTGCCCCCATGCCCCAACATGGAGTGAATGCTGTGGAAGAAGATCTGTATGTGGCCTCTGTGGAAGATATCGTTACCCCCGTTGCTGACTGTCAAAAGGAACCTGTTGCTAGCCGGTTTATTTCCGGGATGTAGCAAAGGTTTCCTTTTATGTGCTGTTTCACCTGCTGGTTGTCCTTTGCTGAAGTCAGACGTCCAAAACCTGATGGATAGCAAAGAGATCTTGTTCAAGAAAATTGTTGTTCCTATTGTCCCTACTGAAGAAGTGTCTGTTGTCACCATTTTCAACAATCCTACCAAGGCTCCCCCGAGGAAGCCTGTCCAAATTATGCTTGTTCACAAGATGGCTCCTATAACCATCACTGTTCCGGGCCCCCTCCCCTATAAATCTGACAAAGTTGTCCCGTGGCACTATGGGGCAGATGTTTATGTGCTCGGAATAAAGCAAGAGTTTGATACTGCTACCGGCATCAGTAATATTACCGGGCCTACTAAAGTCACTCGAAGTGGTAGGCTGTTCTCACCAGATATTGCACCTCCATCTATCCAGAGACCTCTTGTTATCCCACCTGCCAGTGTGCCTATTTCCCTTCCTGAACAAGTTCCTGTTTCTACCCCTACTGCCGAGTCATATGACGCTCGGGGCAAAGGGATTGCTACTGATGTGCCTTCCTGGACGGAGGCACCAAAGACCACCAATGTTGAAGCTTCCCAGCAAGAGATGGAAGAGATTCTCAAAATTATCAAGAAAAGTGATTTCAATGTAGTTGAGCAGCTGGGGCACACCCCCTCTAAAATCTCTATGCTATCACTGTTGTTGTGTTCAGAGGCCCATGCCAAGGCCCTGATTTCCTTCCTGAAGATGGCCCATGTGCCACAAGAAACGTCTGCTGATCAATTTACCGATTGTGTGGCCAACTTGACTGCTGATAATGGGTTGGGTTTCTCTGATGCTGATCTGACCGCTAAGGGAAAGAACCATAACGATGCCCTGCATGTCTCCATTGAATGCAGGGGTACTACTCTTGCCCATGTGCTGGTTGACACTGGTTCTTCATTAAATGTATTGCCCCGAGAAAGCTTTAGACAGGCTGGATTGTGAGGGTTTAGAGCTCAAGCCTAGTAACATTGTTGTCCGAGCCTTTGACGAGTCGAAGAGGATGGTGCATGGTGAAGTTGACATTCCAATCAGGGTTGGTTCTCAAGTTTTTGATTCTACTTTCTATGTGATGGACATTCGCCCATCCTATTCCTGTTTGCTGGGTCGTCCTTGGATCCACAAAGCTGGAGTTGTGACCTCCACATTGCATCAGAAGCTGAAGTACCCAGTCAAGGGGAAGATTGTGACAGTTCAGGGGGAGGAAGAATATATGGTCAACCATCTCAACTCGTTCAGGTACATAGAAATGGATGGGGAATTCATTGAGACCCCCTTTCAACACTTTGAAGAGGTGCCTCAGACACTGGCGTCAGCAGAGACTGTGACTAGAGAAAATTCTCCTTTGAAGACGGCTTCCTTAAAGGATGCCCGGGTTGTGGTTGAGAAGGGTGAGTGCGCATACTGGGGCCGACTTCCTGATTTCACTCAGAAGATCGACAAATTTGGTTTGGGTTTCACTGCAGAAGCTCAGAAGGCTGTTCATAAGGCAAGGATTGGAAGACCTCATGTATTCATCACCAACCCGGGGGTTAACGCCATTGAAGACGACGTAGAGGAATCTGAATTCAACAGCTGGATCTACCCAACAACCAACAGTAGACCAAGCAACTGGACTGCGAAAGACTTTACACCTATTACTTTTGTCACTCAGTAATGAACTATTTTGTTTTGGATTTGTAACAAACAATAATTTGAAACTTTATGACCCGGTGTCTTACCCAGGGCACCGTGGTTTCATTTGTGAGGGCTTGTTATTTGTCACTTTCATATATCATGAATAAAAGCATTGGACGTTTTTTACATTTCAAATCTTGCGCTCCCTTTCTTTCTTTATATATTGCAAAACAGCTATATTTACACACACTCACCTATACAGGTTCCAATCCACTCTGGATCTCACTGGTAACGACTCTGCTACTCCCAGTTATGACTTTGAAAATCTGATCAACTTAGCCGAAGACGAAGGTGAAGATGATTGTGAAGTTCCTGGCGAGCTTGCAAGATTGTTACTCCAGGAAGAGAGGGCCATTCAACCACATGAAGAGCCAGTGGAAATGGTAAACCTGGGTACTGAGACAGATAGAAAGGATGTCAAGATTGGTGCCAATCTGGAGTCTAGTGTGAAACAACGGTTGATTCAGATGTTGCATGACTATGTGGAAATCTTTGCCTGGTCTTACGAAGACATGCCTGGGTTGGATACCGACATTGTGGTTCATCACTTGCCTACCAAAGAACAATGCCCTCGGGTAAAACAAAAGGTCCTCCGTATGCGTCCAGAGATGTCCGAGAAAATCAAAGCTGAGGTTATGAAACAATTCGATGCCGGGTTTCTAGCAGTAACTTCTTACCCTCAGTGGGTTGCCAACGTGGTTCCAGTGCCAAAGAAAGATGGTAAGGTCCGAATGTGTGTTGATTACAGGGATTTGAACAGGGCGAGCCCCAAGGATGACTTCCCTCTGCCTCACATTGACGTTCTGGTTGATAATACTGCTCAGCACAAAGTATTCTCCTTCATGGACGGCTTCTCCGGTTATAATCAAATCAAGATGGCTCCTGAAGACATGGAGAAGACCACTTTTATTACTCATTGGGGCACCTTCTGCTACAAGGTCATGCCATTTGGGTTGAAAAATGTTAGGGCAACCTACCAACGTGCCATGGTTGCTTTATTTCATGACATGATCCACCATGAGATTGAAGTATATGTCGATGACATGATTGCAAGGTCCCAAACTAAGGAGGAACACCTCGACCATCTACGGAAGCTGTTTGACCGTCTGAAGTTGTACAAGCTGAGGTTGAACCCGAACAAGTGCACCTTTGGGGTGAGATCTGGAAAATTGCTAGGCTTCGTCGTAAGCGACAAAGGTATTCAAGTGGACCCTACCAAGGTGAAAGCCATACAAGAGATGCCCGTTCCCAAGACTGAAAAAGAAGTCAGAGGCTTTCTAGGACGGCTGAACTACATTGCCCGATTCATCTCGCACCTAACTGCTACTTGTGAACCACTCTTCAAGCTGCTGAAGAAAGATCAGGTAGTACGTTGGAATGATGAATGTCAGGCTGCTTTTGAGAGAATCAAAGAGTATCTCCAAGAGCCACCCATTCTTATGCCACCAGTTGAAGGGAGGCCTCTAATATTATACTTGACAGTACTTGACAACTCAATGGGGTGTGTGCTGGGGCAGCATGACGAGTCTGGCCGAAAAGAGCATGCTATTTATTACCTTAGCAAAAAGTTTACCGACTGTGAGACCCGATACTCACTGCTCGAGAAAACTTGATGCGCTTTGGTATGGGCTGCTCGCCGGCTGAGACAATATATGTTGACTCACACTACTCTGTTGATTTCAAAAATGGATCCAATCAAGTATATATTCGAAAAGCCTGCCTTGTCGGGAAGAATAGCAAGATGGAAGATGATCTTGACTGAATATGACATCCAGTACACGACTCAAAAAGCAATCCAGGGAAGTGTATTGGCAGACCATTTGGTACACCAGGCAGTGGACGACTACCAGTCGATGAACTTTGAATTTCCAGACGAGAACATCATGGTAGTGACTGATTGTGAAATACCTGGACCGGATGAAGGACCTGAGGAAGGATCTCGATGGTCTATGTACTTTGACGGAGCCTCAAACTCTTTGGGTAATGGTATCGGCGCTGTGATCACATCTCCCAATGGCTCTCATATTCCATTTACCGCCCGACTATGTTTCAACTGCACCAACAACATGGCTGAGTATGAGGCATGCATTATGGGTCTTCAAGCTGCAATTAACCTAAGGATTAAGTTTCTGAGTGTCTTCAGAGATTCCGCTCTCGTGATCAGTCAGATCAAAGGCGAGTGGGATACGAAACACCCAAATCTTATTCCCTACAAGGAGTATGTGTTGAAATTGATCCCCCATTTAGAAGAGATAACTTTTGAACGCTTCCCAAGAGAGGAGAATCAGTTGGAGGACGCGCTAGCTACGATGTCTTCTATGTTCAAAGTCAAATGGGACAACGAGGCTCCCCGGATCATTATTTGGAAACTGGATGAACCTGCATATTGTTGTGATCTTGAGACGGAAGAAGTAACAGAAAAACCTTGGTATCATGAAGTAAAGAGGTACTTGGAAGCTCCAGAATACCCCGAGGGTGCATCTGTTAATGACAAAAAGTTCCTGAGAAGATTCGCTGTAAAGTTCTTCCTCAGCAATGACATTTTGTACAAACGAAACCATGATTCAACCTTACTGCGTTGTGTGGATAAGACTGAAGCAGAAAGGATCATGGCAGAGCTACATGAGGGTACCTTCGGAACACATTCCAGTGGGCATACCATGGCAAAGAAAATCCTTCGGGCAGGATATTACTGGTCCACGATGGAAGCTGACTGTTACCAACATTCTCGGACATGTCACAAATGTCAGATCTATGCAGATAAGGTGCACGTCCCTCCAGTTCCCCTGAACGTCTTGACAACACCTTGGCCTTTTGCAATGTGGGGCATTGATATGATCGGTGAAATCAGACCTACGGCATCCAACGGGCATCGCTTCATCTTGGTAGCAATTGATTACTTCACAAAGTGGGTTGAAGCAGCTTCCTACGCTACCGTAACCAAGAACGTCGTGGCACAGTTCATTCGGCATAACCTGATCTGTCGATACGGCATACCTGAGAGAATCATTACGGACAATGGTACCAATCTTAACAATAAGATGGTCACTGAGCTCTGCGAGCAATTCAAGATACAACACCACAACTCTTCGCCTTACCGTTCGAAGATGAATGGGGCTGTAGAAGCGGCGAATAAGAATATCAAGAAGATTGTGTAGAAGATGACAGTGACCTACAAGGATTGGCACGAGATGTTACCGTTTGCTCTTCATGGGTACCGTACCTCAGCACGGACGTCAACAAGGGCAACTCCATTTTCCTTGGTCTATGGCATGGAGGCAGTCTTGCCTATTGAAGTCCAGATACCCTCTCTCCGGATAATGAAGGATGCAGGTTTGAGCTAAGATAACTGGATCCAGACCCGGCTTGATAAATTAAACCTAATTGACGAAAAGAGACTCACTGCTATTTGTCACGGTCAGACGTATCAAAAACGGATGATCAGGGCGTTTAACAAGAAAGTCAGACCACAAGAGTATCAAGTCGGAGACCTGGTAATCAAGCGCATCATTCTTCCTTAAAGTGATCCCAGGGGCAAATGGACTCCCACGTACGAAGGGCCATTTGTGGTTAAACATATCTTCTCAGGAGGAGCTATGATTCTAACCACCATGGATGGTGACGATCTTCCTCACCCCGCCAGGGCATATCTGTTGACGACTATTTCCAGACTCGATTCCTGTATCTATCCAGGGCACATCTGAAGAGTTTGAAGATTCAATTCCTGTATCCAGCCAGGGCATATCTGTTGACGACTATTTCCAGACTCGATTCCTGTATCTAGCCAGGGCACGTCTGAAGAGTTTGAAGATTCGATTCCTATAACAAGCCAGGACAATACCTCATTGACCAACTTTTCTTAAGTTCCAGATCAACACCTGTAACAAGCCAGGAAAATATCTGTGGACGACTGATTGAAGATCAACACCTGTAACTAGCCAGGAAATTATCTACATCACCACTTGGGGCATTCGAATGTCAAAAGTGTTCAAAAAACCCGATGCAGTTTTACACGGACTCATCATCAGGAAATCCTACACATATCTCCTCAAGACAGGAATTCCCCAGTAGTTTGGCATACAACCCAAGCTTCTGATTCCCCCAACAGTGGTCCCAAGACTTCTCATTTTTCAACAATCAAGAGATTCTTGCCCTCCACAGCAGCAGCCAAAGATCTATTTTCCCCGGCAGCAGTCAAGATTCTTTTATCTTCAGCCATCCAGGATTCATCTATCCTCAGCAAGACAGCTCATTAGCTTACATACTCATTCATCACATTCATGTCATAAACATTAATGTCGCATACATTGCATCACGCATCATGACATTGCATACAACTAACTCTTTACCTTTTCAGGAAAGATCAGTCAACAAACTAAGACCATCATCTTCCGAGATTATTTTCTAGAGATAGTTCAGATGTGACCCAGACATGGCGACATTCTGATACTTATTCCAGATTCACTCAGGGACAGTTCAGATATGACCCAGACACGGCGACATTCTGATACTTGTTCAAATTCATCCAGATGCAGTTTTACACGGACTCATCATCAGGAAACCCTACACCGGTTCCTCCTTCAGACTTCTGAAAACAGTTCACGGGTTCTCCAGTAACGGATGTTAACCTATCGCTTGTTCAGATTCTTCTCAAGACTTCTGAAAACAGTTTACGGATTCTTCCCAACAACGGATGTTAATCTATCACTTGTTCAGATGCAACTTTTGAAAACAGTTTACAGACGCTTCCCAACAACGGATGCTGCTCTATTGCTTATTCAACTTCAAGACTTCTGAAAACAGTTTATGGATTCTTCCCAACAACGGATGTCAATCTATCACTTGTTCAGATGCAACTTTTGAAAACAGTTTACGGGCGCTTCCCAACAACGGATGCTGCTCTATTGCTTATTCAACTTCAAGACTTCCGAAAACAGTTTACGGACGATTCCCAACAATGGATGTTAATCTATTGCTTATTCAATATCAACTCCTGAAAACAGTTCACGGATTCTCCAGACACGGATGTCAATCTATTGCTTATTCAGACCCCCAATTCAGAGATGTTCCAAAACACGGGTGCCTTTCTGATACTCGTCCACTCACTATTGACATACTGTTCAACATTTCTAAATGGCATCTTTAAGCCCATTCTCAGATGGCATCTATAAGCCCATCCTCCTACCAGCAGTCACCAAATGGCATCTTTAAGCCCATTCTCATATGGCATCTATAAGCCCATCCTCCTACCAGCAGTCACCAAATGGCATCTTTAAGCCCATTCTCAGATGGCATCTATAAGCCCATCCTCCTACCAACAGTCACCAAATGGCATCTTTAAGCCCATTCTCAGATGGCATCTCTAAGCCCATCCCCCGACAAGATTCTATCGCATCAGATGGCATCTTTAAGCACATCACCAAATGGCATCTTTAAGCCCATTCACCTCTACCATCACATCGCCGAGTGCAAATTTTCTGGGCACTTTAGTGTCCAATCTTCTTTTACCTTCAAGTCGCGAAAGGCAAACTTGCCAATCTAACTCTTCAGGTCCAAGAAGATTGAACAGGGGCAACTGTTGTACCCTAAAATTTTCCCTCGCAATTTTCCACAAGAAATCACAGCTTCAAGCGTTTCCTGATTTTTCAAACTGGCTCAAGAATCGGCCAAACAGACTTTTCTCGTCAGTCAAACAAAAATTAGGGTTTTACTGATTTTCAGGGCTTTAGAATGTTTCAAACAGTTGGCTTAGGGTTTTGATTGATTTTGGCTCAACTTTGATCAGGCGAATGTTCTTTGGCATTTAATCAGGAATTAGGGTTTTCGTGCGCGGTTCCTCAGAAAGATTTAATTCTACGATGCTTTGCAAGTTATTCCGAGATTTGGATTGAATTCGCATTGTTTGACTTAATCAGTAAAAGAATGCATTTGGATTGAATTCACGTTTGTTTGACTGAATTAGTAAAAGGTTGCATTGGGTTTGAATCTGCAATGTTTGATTGAAGTCAGTAAAGGGAAAAAGCGTCTGGGCAATTGCTGTGATTGACTGTTGTTTTGCTCTGGATGTTTGAAACGCCAGGTTTAACTGATCAAATGCTGAAGCATTGTTTATTTAATTATTTATTATTCTAAGATTAAATGATTGGAATTTATTTTCAATTATTATAATTAAATAATTATAAATAATAAAACGAACAATTAAAAAAAGAGGAAAAGAATTAATTGGATAAAGAAACTTTTTATTTATTTTTAAATTATTTGTACAATTGTTTTGTTTACAAATTGTTTACAACAATGATTTTACATTTATTTAAATTTAAATAAAAACTATCCTAAGTATGTTTCTAAATCTTCAATTCTTCATCTTCTATCCCTTGCTCCAGTACTCCATGGAATTTTATCTGCAAAACAAAGAACAGAAGAAAAGTTAGAAGCAGATAAATAAATAAAAGAGACAGATAAAAATAAAGTTCATCATTAAGGGCAACTGACTGGGATCAGTTAGCCCTCTCTGCAAATCACGGGATTTCTCCCGGTTCACAAAGAGGGATGAATATTTGTTTGCTAATCATGAATGCACAAAGATGAAATTGACAAGTCAAAATTGTCAAACTGCATAGTTCAAGTCTCAAACAGCATGATGCAAAGTCACAATTTCAAAACTCAGTTCCAATGTCAACTAAAGCTGTCCAAAAGATATCAGAATATCAAAGATATCATAATATTCAGATGCAAGTACAAATGCAGCACAAAATCTGGAAGAAAAGAGACAAATGTGCAGAGTAAGCATGTTATGCAAGCAAGCTAATTCATTTTCATCATTTCCCAGTGCTGCCCTTTCAGCTTTAAGTACACATAAAACATATTTTAATATTTTTGAAGTGTACTGGAGAGAGAGAAGAGAGAAAAAGTGTTTAGGCTTACAGGTTTTGCTTTGAGGCTTAAGAATATAGAAAATAAAACTGCAATAACAAAGTGGATAAAGGGGGAAAGAAACGATAAAGCAAGTGGTTAATAAAACAGTAGAGAGATATCAAAAGTCATGGGATATCACAAAACAGAAACAGGACTGAGAAAGCATCAAACAAAATATCAAACCACAAAATCTGTCAAGCTTTGTCCAAACAACTAGCAATCAAACTCAAGCCAGTAAACCCGACCTCAAACATGCCTGAAACCTCACCATTCAAAGCTTGAAGCTAATAACCAAACCTTTCAATCAAAACCAGTTAACTTGCATAAGCACGAACAGAAGCCAAGCCTCTAACTTACGCTGTCTAAAAGCCAAAGCCAAGGCCATAAACCATCCAACCCTGTCAAACAACAGTCAAAACCATAACTGTCAAGCCTAACCAGCATAACATAAGCCCTTAGCCTCAAAAAACCTGTAGCATAAGCCTAAACAAATCAAAAACCTGTCAAGGCCTAACCTGAAGCAGAACCCCCAAGGCCATAACCTGTAAGTTCACATAAACCCCCAAAAAAGCCCCAACTTGTTATCAAGCCCTCAACCTTACCTGATGCAAACCTGAACCTGTCCAGCTCTAAACCTGAGCCACAAGGCCCTCACACCCATAACTTGTTTCCTAAGCTTTTCAAGGCAACATACAGAACCAACCCATCAAACCCTCAGAACTCAAGGAGTTCATCATAGGGTTAATCCACAAGCATACTCAGGCAACCAAACCCTCAAAGCTTCCTCATCATTAGGCCATTAAACAAACATACAAGGCAAATCAAATAGGCAACAGAAGCAAAGTATCGAGGCAACCAGAAGAGAAGTAAAAATAAGCATCTCAGTACAACAAACTCTCAGATAATCATCATCAAGACAACTCAGCAAGCCCACAGAAAGGAGAAGGAAAAGAAGCATACAAAGGCTACCAAGAGGAAGAGGAGATAATAAAGGCATCCTAAAGCGACTCAAAGGCAAGAGGCAACATAAGCATGTAAGCCAAGTTAATAGAAGAAGAGAAAAAGAATGATATCACAAAAGGTTCAGTTCATCATCATCACCAAACAAAAGAAGTAAGACACAAATACAGAGTACCAGATCTCCTTGCAAAGCTAGCTCCCCAACACTTTCCCCTCGCCTCTGGCCGCCACAGCACCTCCAAGGCCGCCTCCTCCTCCGTCTCCAAGGGTTAAGGTAGTATCTCTCTCTTTTTTCCCTTCACGCACAACTCACAGAAACAAACAACATCCAGTATTAATCTAAGGATCAAAATGAGGAAAGAACTAATCATGCAAGTATTAAAACCTAAAAAAATCAAGACTACCTTTGCTTGTCACGAATCGAGCATTCCATGGAGGGAGAAGAATTGGCGATGGCGCTTGGCAACAGGGAGAGGGGTCAGAAGCATGGTTCAGAGATGAGACGGAGAAGACGAAGTAACCACAAGCGGCGCCGCTTCTGTAACAAACCCTAAAGCGTTATCCAAATGAAACGAACTCAAGAACCCTAAAACGAAATTGTTCAAAAGCTTTGGGCCTTGCCCTGTCCAGCATTGCCTAAGCCCATTTCTGGTTGTTTTCAAACTTTCTTTTTATTATCATATTCTTTTTCTACATACAAATTAATATAACTTTTTTTACAACATAATTCTAATTTTTGAACATAATATATTTTTCCTCAAACTTAAAACACTTTCTTTCAATTAAGAAAAACTTTTGTACAATAATGCATAAAATACATAAAAATACATTGTTTAAAACACCTTTTTTTTTAATTATTTTATTTAACTTATTTTGATTTGTACATAAATTCTTTTTAAGTTAGTACATTTTCTTTTCTTAGAAATAATTTGTACACAATAAATGAAATACATCTTTTATACATAATATAATTAAAATTGAAAACATTTTTTCTTTCTTTTAATTAAAATACCTCTTTTGTATATATATTAAACAAAAATATGAAGATACAAATTTATATCAAATGTAAATAATAATTTTCAAACTTAGAACATTTTTCTTTTCTTTTAGTAAATTTTCTTTTTGTACATATTACAGAAATATACAAGATTACAAATTAAATAAAGAAAATATTTGATTCCTTTCTTTAAGTTAAAACAATACTTAAATAATACACATTTAAATTCACATCTTACTTGTAAATAATTCTCATACATGAACAATTACACTTACACAATACATTTCACATTATACACTTGATACACATACAATTACTATTCTTATACCTTACTATACATTGTTTACATTTTTATCGCAATTCGATTTGGTTGTAAATTATTGGATACTACATTCCTAAAGCCTCATCCCCATTTGTAAATTTGTACCCCCACTCCCGGATACTATTTGTAATAGCATAGACTTTAAATTCTTGCAATTTATCGCTTTCGAATTATACCATGGTTAGACCTAGGGTTTGCATGTATATAAAATCAAACGCTAGATAACCTAATACAAGACAAATACATGAAATCAATACACAATCACACTTGCACCCTCTAGGGTAATCCCACATGTTGCCTTCCAAAATGGGCCATGCTTGCACGTCGAGTTTCTTTGGCAAAACAAATTCAAATGATCATAAGTCCCTCGATGACGCTTTCGAAAGTTGCCTAAATGGAATGATCATAGTCCCTTCAAAGAAAATTGCCAAAGATACTTGGCACCATTGCATTCATGGTCCATACGATGACCCGCGCCCGTCCCGTTAAACATCCTAAACGCAAGATTGTCCACCAAATTCAATGGTGGAACAAAATTGTTAAAAAGGGTTGAAAACATAGAGAAAACCTTTGAGTACAATAGGGGTAGACAAAACTCTTAGTTACTTGAGATCAACTTGCAAAAACACTAGCCTTCTTTTCAAAAACCACACTTCATGCACACTTTCAAACAAACCCTCAAAAACTTTTGAAACATCTTTTCGAAAAGATACACACTTTTGTAAAACACTCAAACACGAGTCGAATACATTGGTTGCCTAAAACAAGGCATCTCTTCAAAAACATTTTCAAAAACACACACACACACCACAATTTCAAAGCAATCGAAAATCAAGGCAAGTGATCTAAAAACCAAGTAACTAAGAGCCCATGGATAACCATGGATGAAAAGGGTGCTAATACATTCCCTTTTCATAATCTACCCCCCGAACCCACGAAATATCTCAAAAGGTTTTTGTTGTGCTTTTTTAACCCTTCCTTTAGGATAAAATAAAAAGTCGGTGGCGACTCTTGCTCAACTGAACAAGTGCGAAAACAAACGCAAAACCTCAAGTCAGTTCTCCCACCGTATCACAGATGGAATCTATAAGCCCATCCTCCTATCCATCATCTCTCCAAATGGCATCTGTAAGCCCATTCCCGCCATCACACTGTTGATACTCCACTATGTGAGTGCAAATTTCTGGGCACTTTAGTGTTCAATCATCTTCCACATTCGGATCATGAAAGGCACGCAAGCCAATCTACATCCTCAGGTCTAAGAAGATTGAACAGGGGCAACTGTTGTACCCCAAAATTTGCCCTCCCATATTCCTCAAGATTTGTCAAGATCAGTCTTCAATTGGTTCAAGATTACTCAAGGGGTTGCACAGTCAAACATCCTCCTAAGCCAGTCAAATTAGGGTTTTGGCTCTCTCAAGGAATTTGAGGTTTTCAATGGCTCAATCAAGTCTCATATGCCTATACACATTTCCAAGCATCTACATGTCAAGTCTCAAGGCTCACAACATCAAGTTGCATAGTCAAAAGCCCTAATTGCTTCACAGTCAACTGTAGGGGTAAAATGGTCATTTGGCAGTCAAAAGTCAAAAAATTTGGTCAACATCTTATTTTGAAGCCACAATCATCATTTGATCAAGTTTTGATCATGATTCCACAAGTATGGCTCAAAAATCATCAAGATGCAAAAGTTTCTATTTTTGGACAGTTGAAAAGTCAACTGTAACTTGACCAAGGCATAACTTTTTCATGGTTCATCATAAAAATCCCATCCAATGCTCATTTTGAAGGGGATGACATTTCCTACAACTCACCTTCACATTCCAAGTCCAAGAAATGCTCTCACAAAAAGTTATCAATTCCTACATTATAGGTCATTTTTAAAAGTCAACAAAAAGGCATTTTAAGTCAAAGACCATAACTTGAGATTGGTAAATCAAAATGACATGGGACCAAAGGCATTGGTTATAGGACTTCAAGACCTTTCCAAAATGTCCAAAAACAT
The DNA here is from genome assembly GCA_948472305.1 of Vicia faba. Taxonomy (NCBI): domain Eukaryota; kingdom Viridiplantae; phylum Streptophyta; class Magnoliopsida; order Fabales; family Fabaceae; genus Vicia; species Vicia faba. The sequence continues at coordinate 204,460 of CATIWC010000826.1, read as the reverse complement.
GTTCATATGATCAAAATTGAGCAAGATGTGCATTGAAGAAGTTGGGAAATTTTTGTGAAATGGCAAAAGTCAACTATCCTTGAAACTTCAATTTTTGACAAAAGGGCCCACTTTCTTCCACTTGATTCAGCCTTGTCAAGCCACACACGTGTCCCATGATTAATTTCAAGATCAAACATTTATTTTTCTATTTTATTTAATTTTTATTGATTTAATTCATTTTAAATCTTTAATAATTCAAATAAAATTTAAAAATCAATGGAATAGTGTCATTTGAATTTGAATAGCTTCCATATATCATGTGCCAGCTCACAAACTTATGCTAGGGTTATGTTGTACACCAAGTCTTGGTTTTGCTTAAAAAAGGGAAAGTTTGTTAATGGTGAAAAACCTAAGACTAATTCTCTCATGTGCATGGATCAAGGCCCAGCTAATGACCTAATCCCTTTCTCATATATACACACAGTCTAAACCTAATTGGGGACACGTGCAAAAGCTGCTAAAAGCCATAAACGAAATTCAAAAATAGGAGGAAAATTTGAAAACTGAATTCTCACTTGCAGGACAATTCAAACCCTTTTCTTATTTCCAATACCTTACTGACATTCCCAGAAACAATTTGCAATCAAAAACGAGCCTTGAAGATATCAGAATCGTCCAGAACAAGTCATACGGCTTGGTTTGTTTTCCATAATCGCACATCATTACTCGTGCATTTTTAACCTCTTTTTTGGATGGATTTGTGTTAATAGGACCATTCTGAAGCTATTGGTATGATTTAATTTGATTATGGCGCCCTGGAACCGAAATCACCATTGATGACATCTAGGGTTTTCGAAGCTCTCAATTGGGGCTTTACAGCATGAGAAAAATTGGACCACATAACGCCTATGGTTGAATTCGTCAAGGCCAGACGAATTCAACCCAATCATCGCGCCCTTTTTATATGCACTGTACGCCTAATCGTTATTCTTGGCAGTTTCACTTTGTGGGGGTTAAAAACCCCCGCTATCTTGTTCTTTGTTTTACAGGAAAAGGTAGAAGATGAAGGACGTGTCTCAACATGGTTGGCTAGTTTGAACAAATGCGCGCTTTTTTTAATTTTCCAGCATACTTCATGTTTTTGGTATATTATTTTCACTATCCATTATTATAACAAATGCAATGCAGTGGCTGAGTGGTTGAGGACGTGTCTGACAATTGTTGGGACCTGGGTTTGATTCCCAGGTCCACCCAAACCTCAATGTTATTTTTTCTAACAAATTCCCATGCAGCCCTTGTCCAGAAGTTCACCATATGTCCTCACGCATAAGCTTGCCAAGTGGCCCTGAAGCTCAATCCAAAGGCCAGGGGTGACTCCACACCATGTTCCAAGTCAATGAGCACGCATATGATTCAAGGAAGTCAAACATGGCTTTGTGTTAATGGGCCTGAATTCCAGAATAACACCTCCCATGGGCCCAGAATACCCCCTGGTTAATTACCTCTTTTCTTCTTATTTTTGTTTTCTTTTAATTATTTCATAACTAATTATTATTATTTATTAACTAACAAATTAATTTTCTCAATAAATTCAGAGATCACAAAATTGTAAATATTTTTATTTTTTATTAAATTCACTAATTATTATTTTTGTAAATAAAATACTAACATATAAATTAGTTTAATATAGGTCAATTTTCATCTTTTTCTCAGTAAATAAAAATTATGTAGAATTAGGGTTTGGCATTTTCAATCATATTTTATTAATTATCATTATTCTTATTTATTAATTATTATTTTTGTAAATAAAAAATGTAAATTAATTAATTTAGTTAATTAGGTTAACTTTGACATTTTTATTAATAATTAAAATAAACTTAGAACTAGGGTTTTCTTGACTTTTAATTTCCTTTTTCTTTTTATTTTTCATTAAAATATTAAAAAACACAAAAACATTTTTCTTTTAATTAATTAATTAATTAATTAGGTTTAGGTTTAACATTTAATTAATTGCAAAAAGGGACTAAAACTTTCTGTATTTCTCAAAAGGGTCAAAAACCCTAGGACATTCCAATTTAATTCTTTCGCGCATTATCCTTATTCTTGATTATTCATGTATCTGCTCAAAGGATGTAATAGTAATTAGGATTTACCGCTTTCTTTTATTTTCCGCGCTTTATTTATTAAAACGGGTTTTTGTTTTTGGCGATGTATAGACCCGCGCCTTGTAATAGCGTAGATTCATATTTCCGCACTTTATTTTCCGCACTCTTAACTGTTAATATACATGCAAGAATGAATGCCAAATAAAATCAATCTGTAGCTCACAAATGCATGATTAAAGATAAACATAACATGAAAAACAACGCACATGCACATGCCACTCCTAGGGTACACCCCACTCGTTGCCTCGAACGTGGTCATTGAGTATAGGGTGTTTTAGAGGTCGCCATCTTGTCTAAAGATCCAGTTGCCTCAAAACTGTTGCCTCGGATAAAAGAAGGATCTAGGACATTAGGGTTACTTCTAAGGTGTCCTACTATTGCTTTGGTGACCACACATGTCCCTAATAATCGAATTGACCCGAATACCTCCAACGATGGTGCTACCTACCTCTCAATAATGGGATAGCACTATCTAAAGGAATCTTACACAGCCTAATTCCTTAGAGTAGGTAGATCTCATAGGTACTTTCTCTCTCAAAACAAACAAAATACTTTTCGCACCTACACTTTCAAAAAATTTTCAAACAAAATACTTCATACACTCTTGAGGACTGATACAAGAGTTACTTAAAAGTTTTCAAACGAAACTTTTTCAAAACACACCCACACTTGAAAAGCAAACAATTTTTTGAAAACATAGAGTGAGCAAGTACCTAAGAGCCCGTGGATAACCACGGATAGAAAGGGTGCTAACACCTTCCCTTTCTATAAATCTACCTCTCGAACCGAGAAACATTCTCAAAGAAGGAATTTTGTTGTGCTTTTGTCCTTTCCATGTTGGAGAACATAAAAGACGGTGGCGACTCTTGCTTACCGCGACATTTCTCGAAACCAGCTAAAAACAGTCAGTTCTATTTCCACCGATCACAGAACTGGCGACTCTGCTGGGGACATATATAAGTGAGGTGTACCTTAGGATTAGAACATACTCTTGTTTTCAATTGCCTAATTTGTTTGCTTTAATATTGTGGGTATGTCTTGGAGTTTCATAGATCCTAACCCGGATCTGGGGGATACCTTTTAGAAGGTAAAAACAAAACTGTGAGGGAACTGTGCGGGGTATACCGACACGGTTGAAGCAGTTTGCTACGTTGATGTGGCACTTTGGTGAGTACCGGTAACCCTTGAGTCAAGTCAAGGAGAGTACGGGGCCGCCGCGTGGTGTCGTGAAGCATCAACTGACCTTAGGAACCTTACTTGACCATCCTGGCCTCTTTAGGGGTTGTGAGATGACCGAATTTGGTGCAGTCCGAAGTTGGTAGATACTCGATACTACACTCATTGAGAGTTGTTTTCTTGGAATATTTTGATCGCCAGTTCAGTGGCTAAATCAAAACAATGAACATAGAAAACAACCCAATGATATTGAGCTCCTTAGAACCTGGTTACTTTCTATAGGACAGGTTTTGAGCCCACCATCTTCAAGAGGGTAGTACCCAAACTTCATGCTGGCCTAAACTCTAAGGGCTGTCTGGTGTGACTTGTGTGCCTTATCATGTTTGCCTTTTGTGAATACTTGTGGTGTGCTTTTATCATAACATCATAACATCATAAAGCATCATATGCATTTACTAACCACTTCAAGGGTTCGAATCTTCATCTTTGTTCTTATTTTGTAGGACATGGAAACTATCCGCAGAAAGAGAATTCAGGTCAACCTTGTAAGGATCCCTCCTCAGCTTAAGGAATTTACATCCAGGATTCCCGAGAACTCTTCTTTCAGTGAAAGGCATGGTAGACTCATCAGCTTGGTCAATACCAACATTGAAGAGGATATGATAAAAGTGTTATTCCAGTTCTTTGACCCTTTGCACCACTGTTTTACTTTCCCGGATTATCAATTGGTGCCTACTTTGGAAGAATTTTCTCAGCTGCTGAAGGTTCCTATTCTTAGTCAACTACCCTACAATGGTAAGGAAAGGGAACCCAAACTTGAAGAGGTAGCTAAAGCATTATGTCTGCAACCATCTGATATCAAGGGGCATTGGGAAGTCAGAAGTGGTATCAAAGGATTCTTGGCAAAATTCCTGTTTGAGAAGGCCCAAGAATGTTGGAACTCCCTTGACCTACAAGCTTTTGAAGAAGTTGTGGCACTCCTTATCTATGGGTTGGTGTTGTTCCCGAATCCAGATCAGCTTATAGATATCAATGCTGTCAAGATCTTCATGTCCAGGAATCCTATACCTACGCTGCTTGGGGACATCCTCCACTCATGTTCCCCCGAACCATGAGAAAAAGAGGTGTTCTCATGTGCTGCACTCCTCTCCTGGCAAGGTGGTTTATTTCGCACCTTCCACGATCAGTTTTGAAGAACGAGCGGGGTTTGAGATGGTCACAACGGTTAATGACTCTTACTCATGCTGATATACATTGGTGTCATCGCTCCAAAGAGGATGCGCAGTGTCTTTTGGGATTAATTATTTTGTAATGTTTTGCCCATGAGGCCCTGATGTATTGAACAAATTACTTCTTAATATAACGTGTGTTCCTTTTTTGTCTACAACAAATTTGAACTTTTGAACCCTTGAATGCATTGCATAAATAACATATCATGCATCATGTGCATAACAGGTACCCTTTCTACAGGTTGCTTAATCTTATTCGCTGTTTATTTCAGCAATCATCATGTCTTCTGAGCCTACTACTGAACAAGCTATCAAGGCCCTCCAGGCCCAGAACGCCCAATTTTAAGAGCTGGTCATGAGCTTAGCCCAGGGTCAATAGGAGTTGAAGACTCTGCTCTTGAAGGAAAAGAAGAAGAAGAAGAGGAGGACCGTCTTGTTCAGCAATGGACGGAGGTTTGGGAATACACTACAAAATGAGACTGATCAGGCTACTCCATCTGTTGGGGAAGGCAGTCCCCAGGACAGAAGGGTTCCTAGTCCCGTGGCCTCCGACGACGAGACAGATTTCAATGATGAACAGTACCCTCCTGCTGAGAACATGTACAAACAGCTGGAGGACCGATTAAATGCTATGGAGATTCAACGTGTGCCCGGGTTGGACTTTGGAGACCTAGGCTTATCTTCTGGGGTGGTGATCCCTCACAAGTTCAAGGCACCTGCCTTTGCAAAGTACGACGGAGCTTCCTGTCCTAAGCTGAATCTCAGATCATATGTAAGGAAGATCCAACCTTACACTGCAGACAAGAACCTATGGATCCATTTCTTCCAGGATAGCCTTTCAGGGGCTCAACTCGAGTGGTTCTGTCAGCTGGATGGAACCAGTATTTGAAACTGGGAGGACTTGGCTACTGCATTTTTTAAGCAGTATCAGTATAATTCCAACCTCGCTCCCACGCGTACCCAACTCCAGGGTATGTCACTTGGGACGGGTGAAGGTTTTAAGGAGTACGCGCAAAAGTGGAGAGACCTGGCTGGCAGGGTGCAGCCACCGTTAACTGACCGTGAACTCGTGGACATGTTCTTGGGGACCCTGTCTGGTCCATTCTTTAATCACCTGATTGGTAATTCCTCTGCTGGGTTTACACCTCATTCTGACCGGGGAGAGGATAGAAGCTGGTATCAAGTCGGGGAAGATACAGAAAGGTGCCTCCTCGAGTACTGAAAAGAAGCCCTTCAAGAAGGAAGCTAGTGCTGTTTATGGTCCAAGGAGACAAAACAAACCGGAACGCCGCCAAACTGTCAACGCGGTGGTAATTTCAAAGCCTGCTGCTGCTCCTCAGCAATACAACCAACCAAGGGGCGAGATACCCAAAAGGCAGTACACTCGGCTCAGCATGACCCTGTCTCCGATATTGCCGCAACTGCTGTCAACCAATTTGGTAACTGTCAAGGAAGCTCCAAGGGTTGTGAACAGCACATCCCCGAAGTACAACCCTAACGCCCGCTGTGCTTATCACTCTGACAACCCAGGGCATTCTACTGATGATTGTTGGGCTCTGAGGAATAAGGTTCAGGACCTTATTGATGCTAAAGAGATACAATTCGAGGCGCCCGAAAGACCCAATGTTGTGACTGCCCCCATGCCCCAACATGGAGTGAATGCTGTGGAAGAAGATCTGTATGTGGCCTCTGGAAGATATCGTTACCCCGTTGCCGACTGTCAAAAGGAACCTGTTGCTAGCCGGTTTATTTACGGGATGTAGCAAAGGTTGCCTTCTATGTGCTGTTTCACCTGCTGGTTGTCCTTTGCTGAAGTCAGGCGTCCAAAACCTGATGGATAGCAAAGAGATCTTGTTCAAGAAAATTGTTGTTCCTATTATCCCTACTGAAGAAGTGTCCGATGTCACCATTTTCAACAATCCTATTAAGGCTCCCCCGAGGAAGCCTGTCCAAATTATGCCTGTTCACAAGATGGCTCCTATAACCATCACTGTTCCGGAGCCCCTCCCCTATAAACCTGACAAAGCTGTCCCGTGGCACTATGGGGCAGATGTTTATGTGCTCGGAGTAAAGCAAGAGTTTGATACTGCTACCGGCATCAGTAACATTATCGGGCCTACTAAAGTCACTCGAAGTGGTAGGCTGTTCTCACCAGATATTGCACCTCCAGCTATCCAGAGACCTCTTGTTATCCCACCTGCCAGTGTGCCTATTTCCCTTCCTAAACAAGTTCCTGTTTCTACCCCTACTGCCGAGTCATCTGACGCTCGGGGCAAAGGGATTGCTACTGATGTGCCTGCCCGGACGGAGGCACCAAAGACCACCAATGTTGAAGCTTCCCAGCAAGAGATGGAAGAGATTCTCAAAATTATCAAGAAAAGTGATTTCAATGTAGTTGAGCAGCTGGGGCACACCCCCTCTAAAATCTCTATGCTATCACTGTTGTTGTGTTCAGAGGCCCATGCCAAGGCCCTGATTTCCTTCCTGAAGACAGCCTATGTGCCACAAGAAACGTCTGCTGATCAATTTACCGATTGTGTGGCCAACTTGACTGCTGATAATGGGTTGGGTTTCTCTGATGCTGATTTGACCGCTAAGGGAAAGAACCATAACGATGCCCTGCATGTCTCCATTGAATGCAGGGGAACTACTCTTGCCCATGTGCTGGTTGACACTGGTTCTTCATTAAATGTATTACCCAAGAAAGCTTTAGACAGGCTGGATTGTGAGGGTTTACAGCTCAAGCCTAGTAACATTGTTGTCCGAGCCTTTGACGGGTCGAAGAGGATGGTGCATGGTGAAGTTGACATTCCAATCAGGGTTGGTTCTCAAGTTTTTGATTCTACTTTCTATGTGATGGACATTCGCCCATCCTATTCCTGTTTGCTAGGTTGTCCTTGGATCCACAAAGTTGGAGCTGTGACCTCCACATTGCATCAGAAGCTGAAGTACCCAGTCAAGGGGAAGATTGTGACAGTTCAGGGGGAGGAAGAATATATGGTCAGCCATCTCAACTCGTTCAGGTACATAGAAATGGATGGGGAATTCATTGAGACCCCCTTTCAACACTTTGAAGAGGTGCCTCAGACACTAGCGTCAGCAGAGACTGTGACTGGAGAAAATTCTCCTTTGAAGATGGCTTCCTTAAAGGATGCCCGGGCTGTGGTTGAGAAGGGTGAGTGCGCACACTGGGGCCGACTTCCTGATTTCACTCCGAAGACCGACAAATTTGGTTTGGGTTTCACTGCAGAAGCTCAGAAGGTTGTTCGTAAGGCAAGGATTGGAAGACCTCCTGTATTCATCACCAACCCGGGGGTTAACGCCATTGAAGACGACGTAGAGGAATCTGAATTCAACAGCTGGATCTACCCAACAACCAACGGTGGACCAAGCAACTGGACTGCGAAAGACTTTACACCTATTACTTTTGTCACTCAGTAATGAACTCTTTTGTTTTGGATTTGTGACAAACAATAATTTGAAACTTTATGACCCGGTGTCTTACCCAGGGCACCGTGGTTTCATTTGTGAGGGCTTGTTATTTGTCACTTTCATATATCATGAATAAAAGCATTGGACGTTTTTTGCATTTCAAATCTTGCGCTCCCTTTCTTTCTTTATATATTGCAAAACAGTTATATTTACATACACTCACCTATACAGGTTCCAATCCACTCTGGATCTCACTGGTAACGACTCTGCTACTGCCAGTTATGACTTTGAAAATCCGATCAACTTAGCCGAAGACGAAGGTGAAGATGATTGCGAAGTGCCTGGCGAGCTTGCAAGACTGTTACTCCAGGAAGAGAGGGCCATTCAACCACATGAAGAGCCAGTGGAAATGGTAAACCTGGGTACTGAGACAGATAGAAAGGATGTCAAGATTGGTGCCAATCTGGAGTCTAGTGTGAAACAACGGTTGATTCAGATGTTGCATGACTATGTGGAAATCTTTGCCTGGTCTTACGAAGACATGCATGGGTTGGATACCGACATTGTGGTTCATCACTTGCCTACCAAAGAAGAATGCCCTCTGGTAAAACAAAAGGTCCGCCATATGTGTCCATAGATGTCCGAGAAAATCAAAGCTGAGGTTATGAAACAATTTGATGTCGGGTTTCTAGCAGTAACTTCTTACCCTCAGTGGGTTGCCAACGTGGTTCCAGTGCCAAAGAAAGATGGTAAGGTCCGAATGTGTGTTGATTACAGGGATTTGAACAGGGCGAGCCCCAAGGATGACTTCCCTCTGCCTCATATTGACGTTCTGGTTGATAATACTTCTCAGCACAAAGTATTCTCCTTCATGGACGGCTTCTCCGGTTATAATCAAATCAAGATGGCTCCTGAAGACATGGAGAAGACCACTTTTGTTACTCATTGGGGCACCTTCTGCTACAAGGTCATGCCATTTGGGTTGAAAAATGATGGGGCAACCTACCAACGTGCCATGGTTGCTTTATTTCATGACATGATCCACCATGAGATTGAAGTATATGTCGATGACATGATTGTAAGGTCCCAAACTGAGGAGGAACACCTCGACCATCTACAGAAGCTGTTTGACCGTCTGAAGTTGTACAAGCTGAGGTTGAACCCGAACAAGTGCACCTTTGGGGTGAGATCTGGAAAATTGCTAGGCTTCGTCGTAAGCGACAAAGGTATTCAAGTGGACCCTGCCAAGGTGAAAGCCATACAAGAGATGCCCGTTCCTAAGACTGAAAAAGAAGTCAGAGGCTTTCTAGGACGGCTGAACTACATTGCCTGATTCATCTCGCACCTAACTGCTACTTGTGAACCACTCTTCAAGCTGCTGAAGAAAGATCAGGTAGTACGTTGGAATGATGAATGTCAGGCTGCTTTCGAGAGAATCAAAGAGTATCTCCAAGAGCCACCCATTCTTATGCCACCAGTTGAAGGGAGACCTCTAATATTATACTTGAAAGTACTTGACAACTCAATGGGGTGTGTGCTGGGGCAGCATGACGAGTCTGGCCGAAAAGAGCATGCTATTTATTACCTTAGCAAAAAGTTTACCGACTGTGATACCCGATACTCACTGCTCGAGAAAACTTGTTGCGCTTTGGTATGGGCTGCTCGCCGGCTGAGACAGTATATGTTGACTCACACTACTCTGTTGATTTCAAAAATGGATCCAATCAAGTATATATTCGAAAAGTCTGCCTTGTCGGGAAGAATAGCAAGATGACAGATGATCTTGACTGAATATGACATCCAGTATACGACTCAAAAAGCAATCAAGGGAAGTGTATTGGCAGACCATTTGGCACACCAGGCAGTGGACGACTACCAGTCGATGAACTTTGAATTTCCAGACGAGAACATCATGGTAGTGACTGATTGTGAAATACCTGGACCGGATGAAGGACCTGAGGAAGGATCCTGATGGTCTATGTACTTTGACAGAGCCTCAAATGCTTTGGGTAATGGTATTGGCGCTGTGATCACATCTCCTAATGGCTCTCATATTCCGTTTACCGCCCGACTATGTTTCAACTGCACCAACAACATGGCTGAGTATGAGGCATGCATTATGGGTCTTCAAGCTGCAATTGACCTAAGGATCAAGTTTCTGAGTGTCTTCAGAGATTTCGCTCTCGTGATCAGTTAGATCAAAGGCGAGTGGGATACGAAACACCCAAATCTTATTCCCTACAAGGAGTATGTGTTGACATTGATCCCCCATTTCGAAGAGATAACTTTTGAACACTTCCCAAGAGAGGAGAATCAGTTGGCGGACGCGCTAGCTACGATGTCTTCTATGTTCAAAGTCAAATGGGACAACGAGGCTCCCTAGATCATTATTTGGAAACTGGATGAACCTGCATATTGTTGTGATCTTGAGACGGAAGAAGTAACAGAAAAACCTTGGTATCATGAAGTAAAGAGGTACTTGGAAGCTCCAGAATACCCCGAGGGTGCATCTGTTAATGACAAAAAGTTCCTGAGAAGATTCGCTGCAAAGTTCTTCCTCAGCAATGACATTCTGTACAAATGAAACCATGATTCAACCTTACCATGATTTAGGGGAATGTCAGATAAAATGGTTAAACATTTTGCTGACCAGATGCAAGCTGAATTTGAAATGAGCCTCATGGGAGAATTGACCTACTTTCTTGGACTGCAAGTCACACAGATGGAAGACTCAATTTTTCTGTCTCAAAGCAAGTATGCAAAGAACATTGTCAAGAAGTTTGGGATGGAGAATGCCAGCCACAAAAGGACTCCTGCACCTACTCATTTAAAGCTGTCCAAAGATTCAAGTGGGGTTAATGTGGACCAAAGCTTGTACAGAAGCATGATAGGAAGTCTGCTATACTTAACAGCCAGCAGACCTGACATTGCTTTTGCAGTTGGAGTATGTGCAAGATACCAGGCTGAACCCAAAGTAAGTCATATCAACCAAGTGAAAAGAATTCTGAAGTATGTGAGTGGAACTTACAACTATGGATTGATGTACTCTCATGGATGTGAACCAACTCTGGTTACTGTGATGTTGATTGGGCTGGAAGTGTTGATGATAGAAAGAGCACCTCTGGAGGATGTTTCTTCTTGGGAAATAATCTTGTCTCTTGGTTCAGCAAGAAACAGAACTGTGTGTCTCTATCTACTGCTGAAGCTGAATACATAGCAGCTGGTAGTAGCTGTTCTCAAATGATCTGGATGAAACAGATGCTTACTGAGTATAATGTCACACAAGATGTTATGACATTGTACTGTGACAATCTGAGTACTATCAACATTTCCAAGAATCCTATTCAGCATAGCAGGACCAAGCATATTGACATTAGACATCACTTCATCAGAGATCTTGTGGAGGAAAAGGCGATTAAACTGGAACATGTTACCACTGAACTACAACTGGCTGACATTTTTACCAAGGCACTTGATGCTAGTCAATTTGAAAATTTGAGGGGCAAGATGGGTATTTGCCAACATGAAGAAATGTAGCAATTAATTTTGCTTAAAACAAGGGATGAAAGAGATATTTTAGTTAAGTCTACTCTGATTGGGCTAATCATCTGTTTCTCTATTTCTTTCCAAAATTTTAAGAAGTTGAATAGACATTCATATATCTCCCTCCTCTCACGTTTCTACAACAATCTCCAATCTCTCAAACGAAGATTTCACTATCACTGTTACATGTTTTCTAAATCACTCAAAATGTCTCAACTATCCATGTCATCATCCTCTTCAAAGGCGACTGCTTCTTCCGCATCATCCGATCGCGAACCTAGGGCAATCACAAACTGCATAGATTCTGATGTTCTAGAGATAACTCCTCTTCGTGAACTGGCAGCTGACCCCACTAAAGTCAAGAAGCTGCGAACCAGACATGCAAGAAGATCACAAGCCTCTCCATCTGGTAAATCCTCTCAACCATCATCTTTTGTTCCTCCAGAAATAGCAAATAGGGAAGGTTATGTTTATGTTCATCAAGCTATAGCTAGACTAGTCACTAGGATTCTGAATGAGAATCACTTTGTACCTGGCATTTCTATACCTTTGAACCAAGAATCTGCTAGTCCAAATGTTGAAATAAATCCAGATGTCACTCAGAATGTTGAGACACCTGATGACAACATTAAGAAATCTTCTAAAAATCGTGATGATCACCAGAACCCTACTGAGAAGGATGTTGAACCCCCGGTTATTGATGCTGATGAAGACCAGCATAATGTTGAAGATAGTGCCTCCTCTGAAGATAACAGTGCTTGAAGATCAGTGTAGTTGACAAGTTTGCTGCTGGTACCTGTTGCTGTAAATGACTTTTGATTTTTTCTCTCTGTGTTTTTATTATTCCTTTTAGATGACTGTATAACTTAAAAGTACAAGTATCTTTGACCTCTTTATGGCTAAAAAGGGGGAGAAAAGTCTGTGATAATTTTGGTAGAATTAGACTTGGTAGATGTTATTAAAAAATTCGGCTGCTTTCTAATCTCTGATTGTTTAGGGGTTTTAGCCAAAAATTTGCCAAAGGGGGAGTTTGTAAGTGTTTGGTTGTTGGCATCTTTTTTGGTAAAACCAGTTTTGTGAATGTCATGACTGATGTCATAACATTCTGGGATACAAGGTACATTCTGCAGTAAAAGAATGTCATACAGGAGCTACTCAATATGAGTGTTTAGCTGATCATTAAGCAATGATTATATTTATTGCATTCTACCAAAATCAGTGAACAAGATTCTTATTGTCATAACCAATATTAAGACATCCTGTACTAATCTAACATTTGTGCAGATTTGTTATTCTTGAGAATTTTCAGGAATCTGGTTTATACAGTCCAGATCAGATTCTCACGTGGACATTAGGTTAACTCTGCTTAACCCTAATCTGGTTGTTAAAGACATATGACCAAGTCTTGAGGTTAACCCTAATTAACCCTAGCTATTTTCGTGGAAGCCCTATCTGAAGAATAGCTGCCTATATATTCCTCATGAAGACTGTTGGTGAAGGACACTTTTTGATAGAAGATCAATAAGGGCTTGTATAGTTGTAACTACTGTGAGCCAAGCAATTATCATTGTGATAAGTGACTTGGAGTAGGATTTGATTGTAAGGGGTGTGTATCACTCAAAGCTTTGAAGCACGAGTGTTTGTGTCACTTGATTGAAGCTTTGAAGCAAAGTCAAGTTAGGGTTGTGTATCACTCAAAGCTTTGAAGCACGAGTGTTTGTCACTTGATTAAAGTTGTGAAGCAAAATCAAGTGTGTGTACTGAAGAGTATCTTCATAATTTCATTAATCAATAGTTTAGTATCACTGCTGTGATTGAGGGGGAGTGAGCATGAACTCAGGTTTAAGATGAGCTTAGATTGAAGTTGCATTGGGTAGGTCTTAAGTGAAGGAGATAAACTGGTTGGTTTATTCCTAAATTAATATCTCTTATAGTGCATTTCCTCCCTGGCTTGGTAGCCTCCAGAGTAGGTGTTGTTACACACTGAACTGGGTAAACAATTGATTGTGTTCTTTGCTGCTTTTAAAATTACTGTCTTGAAGTGTGTCAGATACGGTGTCATAACATTCACTGTGACATTGAGTATCTGCTGCCAGAATTTCACACTTCATGTTCAACAAAGACATCTACTAAACTATACCCTTTCGAATCTGCAACAAGCTGCAACAGGTCACCATGTGTGTTTATAGACTTAAATTTATGCTGAAATGAGAGTTTTGGATGTTGATAGTACAAACACTTGAACTTTGTATACCCAATAATAAGGATGAGACTTTCAATGTCCTTATAGTTCACAAAATCAACATCAACATTGAAATTCATCTCATACACTAACCCTTCATGTAACATTTGACAGGAAAACTTACAAATCTACCCATATGGTTAATACGTAGCTTCAACCTTTGTTCTTCACTTGGCATGTGAATAACCATCCAGAAGAAATACACATTAGAAATAGAAACCCTAATTTCTAATCACCTGCTTTATTCAACACAATAGACATGAAATCGTAATCGCAAAACATAAGCTTTGTTCAACATAATAGACATGAATATAAATAGAAATGGAAACCTTAATCGTAATACATACATGAATGTGTATTTCGGGTTGTGCTCTTCTCTTCCCTTGGATGTCGTGCTCTTCTGAGTTCTGGGTATCGTGAAATGGTGAAATGATTTATGGTGAAATAGATTGGGTTAAAAGGATTAAGGTATTAATGAAATGTAATATTGTTAAAATGTTATTGACTTAAATTTGCAAATAATGAAAATGGAATTTAAAATGTGATTTTCCATGTAAGCAAGATCACGTATGACTTTTTTTTAACAAATCAGTGTTTCTGAAGAGGGGAAGTAGAGGTAAGGACCAATTTCGTTGATTTGAAAAAGACATGACCAATTTCCGTGAGTTGATTAAAACACGAGAATCAAAAGTGTATTTAAGCCAATAAAATACATCAATTTTCAAACACTTGAAAAGTATGCAATTAAAGAAAACAAAATATATACCTCATCATCCCATATCCTGTAAACGACATGGTCAACAAATCCTGTCAGCACAGACTTGTCTGAAGATCCTCTTGGAAAGACTCCATCAGTGTGAAATGATGGCTTCGTAAACACACGGGTCGTGATGTCAGTATCAATGTGTGGCATGTCATCAACGCACTCAACAACCTCCTCAATTGGCGGCTCCACAACCTGCTCGGTTGCAAGCTCAATTGTGCCCTACACAGCAGGCACAACCTCCTCAATATGTTGCTAAACAGTCGGCTCAATCACAGGCATAGAAGCAGGAGTATGTACCTCCTCAACACTAAACTCTAAGTCCTCAACGACGGAGTGCACGGAACTACATCTGTTTGCCCAGCCATTCGATTCTAGTGAGAATCGGTCAGAGGACGTCGTTCAGTCCGTAGCTCGAAAGCATGTGCCTCGTCAGCCCGGGCCTGAACTTTCGCTCTATTTCCCACCCTACCCGCAACAGAACCATATTTGCCTCCAGTCCTCATTGAAACATAGGGGGAAAAATAGAAAATATGTACTATGGAAATTTCAAAATTTTCGGTATTTTAAAAAAAAATGAACTACTCAAAATTTCAAAAATTTTAATACATACTCGAAATTGTAAAATTTCTAGTTAAAATATTTTGAAAACTCCAATATAATTTACCAAAAACTTTACAAATCTTCCATAAATTTCTTACCAAATTTCAGATGTCGCCCAATACCAAACAATCTTAAAATTACATATAATCATTTATCTAATATCCGTCTACTAGCAATATTAGTAATGATTGAAAAATTAGAGGACAATAGTGGTTATATCTTATTGGAAGTCACGCATTGGGGATAAAGATAGGATCCCTCCTAAACTATTTAGATAACGTCTTTAGTAGCCTTAGTTTTTTGTAAAATGTGTTGTCTAAATTCCCCTAGTCCATCAAACTCCTTTTCTCTTGTCCTTCTCTCCACCATTAAAGAGACCTCTTAACCATTAAAGAGAAGATTGCCGTCATTGAAAAGTTGAAACACATTCTGTTAAAAAAAAGTACTATGATTTTAGCAGTTACCCTTTTCTCACCAGATTATGAGAAAGGATTTACACATCAAGAACGTTTTTTTGAACACATTTTACAGTTAAGTATTTTATATTAACTGTCCCTCCTCTGAATCCAAACTCACAACACTTATGAAGACTTCAAATATAAGTGCTTAAAGATTTTACCGTTAAGAAGCAACCCAATGGGTGCTACAAATTTGAAGTTCTGTCTGGTAGGTAACATAAATAAGTTAAATATGCGGACTCAACAAATAAATGATAAACTGTTCTACATTCTAACTAACAATACAAAGAACCCACACAAGAGAAGAAATTACTAATACAATTTCCCAATGGTCGAGCAACACTGTCATGACTTGTCCAGTCTGGCAACCAAAATGTCACAAAGCTGTCTAATTTCGTTGAGGATACATCAAGCATCAATAAATTTTATATCGAAGGTTTGAGGATGTATCTGCCATACATTCAATGCTGCATACTCCTCTAAACACTCTTTCAACTGGGCTTCACTGTACCCCTGTTCCAAAAGCAGAACTGTGGTGAGAACTTATTTGGGCAAAAATGGAACATTTATAATTATTAGAATAATTTGATCAGCTAAGTTAAAAAATAAAATAAAATATATTTGTCATTTTAAAAAGAGATTTGTTTGGCAAATAGAAAATTTGACATAAATTTCTCAACAAAATAGAAGACTCCAAAGGAAAAACTGCTAACGTGTCCTCTAGGTATCACATTGTCGGAAATTAATTCCATACAGGGTCAAGAAATCATCTGTCTAAATATTAGGAAGCTTAGGGTTCTTCGATCAGTGAAATAAGTACCATATTCTAATAATTGTTTTTACTGTTGAATAATGTACTATGAAATCGTCAAAACTGAGTCCAACCCATCAAGTTTGAAGTGGAAATCATTTTCTACCACACTACAGGGACAGTTCAACTTCAAGAAGAATGAAAAATGAACTCACCTTCCGAGAAATCCAATTCAATGCATCACGATAGTTGACATCCATTTTGTGACTTCTAGCAGCTTCATCACGAAGTATGGAATAAATATCAGATATAGCATCCAGACCTGATCTTTGACGGTCATCAGAGTACAGAGAGAATTTTGACATCTGCATTAACCTCAATGCCTCATCCACGTCACTTTGAGCAACAGTTTCAGCAAAACGGAGTCTTGCTAGGGCCTGTTTAGAAATTACAAATGAAACTCTAATTGCTTAGACAATATAAGAAATAATATTCAGATGCTTGCAGCTTCATGCTGTGGACTTGATAAAATAGTTCTTTAAAGTCAAAACATATCAATGCCTACGTTTAAGTATAAACAATACAATTTGAATGATGTAATGATGAACTGGACACAAGCAGGTAAATTATTAATCCCAAAAAGAAAAGTCAATATAACCCTATATGCCTAATAACTACCCCCTCCCCCTCATTCAATCAGGTAAGATAAAAGAGAATGAAAATAAACACTTACAGCAGATATGCGGAGAATGCTGAGCAATGTTCTGACAGTCGTATAGGAATGTGGAGTGGTGGATTTGGCTTCTTCTTGGCGAATGCTGGAGTAAGCACTGGCAATATACTCTTCCAGTTCCCTTGGGACAGTAGGAGACAATCTTCTAGCAGCTGATATGTATGCACTAGATGAAAGAAACACAATTTAATTTGTAGCAATTTCTATTTAGCAAATGACAACATAGATAGACTCTGAAACTATATGAGCAGTCCGAATAAACATGCAATCTAATCAGCAATACATTTGCAGTAAACTCCAATTATATTGGGTAAAATGAAAAGCAGTTACCATTAGCACAATTCATATTCTATTCTTACCGTAGAACAGATGGTTCAAGAGGAGTGAATCCTAGTGCAGGTGACTCTTTGTTTTGGTGGACATAGACAACATGCCTTGCCATTTCAAGATCGTTATCCATATCAGCTCGATCTAGAATTAACCACAGTAAATCAAACCTTGATAGGAGGGCAGGTGGAAGATTAATATTTTCAGCAGGAGTTCTTCTTAGATCATATCTTCCCCTTCATAGTTAAAATGGATGATATTAGATTTGGAAGCACAAAATGCATGCATCTTGTATCATATCAATAAAGTGAAAATAAATAATACCATGCAGGATTAGCTGCAGCAAGGACAGCAGCCCTTGCATTCAGTGATGTAGTGATCCCAGCCTTGGCAATGCTAACAGTCTGTTGTTCCATAACTTCATGTATAGATGTACGATCTGATTCATCCATTTTGTCAAATTCATCAATGGCACATATGCCCATATCTGATAGCACCTGCAATTCAGAATGTTTGGCCATTATCTTCTACATAACTGCTAGTTTAAAGGACAGATTGTATTGAATTAGAAGCTAGAATAGCAATTTGATGCATGCCATGTTTCCTATCTTTATTTAGTAAGTGGTGGCAGCATATATGCTTTACCTAATTTTTCTAGGTTGTCAACCTAAAGCATAACTTAAGTGCAAAATGGATGGACAGAATTACTAGACTTAAAAACACAACATTACCAATGCTCCACCCTCCAAAACCATCTCATTTGTCACTGGATCTTTCTGAACAGCAGCAGTTAGTCCAACTCCACTACTTCCTTTTCCAGTGGTGTATACACCCCTGGGTGCTACATTGATTATGTGTTTAAGAAGCTGACTCTTGGCAACACCAGGATCCCCCATCAAACATATATGTAGATCTCCTCTAATCTGCAATTAAACAAAATTTATAATATGTAGTTATTTAGTTGTATACAACACAGAGCAAACTAAACAACAGAAACTCAGAGGGAGGGAATAAAACAAGAAAACTCAACAAATCCCTAAATATCATTACAATTTTATAAATGATATCATGTCTTTAACCCTACTAATTCAACATGATTATTTTTATGTAAATCTTAAGCTCCGTTAAACATGTACACTTCAAATAATATGAAGTTTATATTACCTTCATTCCATCTTTCAATTGCCGATGGGGTGCACCAACAAGAAGCAGCAGCAGTGCTTTCTTAATATCTTCATGTCCAAAAATTTCAGGAGCTAATGACCTCGCCAGCTTATCATAGATATCACCGTCTTCTGCTAGACGTTTAATCTGCTCTTCCTCGTCTCCTCTAAGTTCATATCTATGACATAATTAAATTATTAGGAAGCTGCCATGTAACTACATTCTCCCAAACTACTTTAATAATATTAACTAATAGGTGTAAACTTCATTATGCGCAAATAAGTCACAACAATATCCCAGTGGCCACCAATCCAAGCATAAAATGGAATAAAAAGTTCAAGATGCACTGCTGTATTGGAACTTGGAAGTAGGGTAAAAAGTACAGGGGTCGGTTATAAAATAGAAGATCTGCAAAAAGTAACTTACTCTTCATATTTTTTCTTAAAATGAGACACAGACATGGCCTCTAAGTATGTGTCAGCAACTAGGCCAGCACGCATTGCTCTAAAACCAACATAAGGTATAGGAAGAAATATCCCAGATAGTTCAACAACATCACCAGGAGCTACCTGATAATACACAATGAGCAATTTAATAACAGTAGAAGAAATATAGCCAGTTGAACTTCAATATGTACACCAAATCATTGTAATTATTAATAATGATTAGTTCCCTTGTGTTTTATGAGATAACTTTATTAATATGATTGTCAGGTAAGGTAAAACTGTGTTCATATTTAAGGGACGCAACTATGTATTGACATGATTTCATGTACTTGATAACAATTGACACAGTAATGTCAGTTCAATGTCATTGGAAGGAAATAGCAAACCTTTCTAGTGAGTTCTCCCCGAAGATGAACAGTCATTGTTCGTGGAATATGACCCTTTGGAACATGTTCAGCTAACTCTTGAATTTTGGCCTGCAATTAACAGTTTACAAATTCCTTATTCCAAAGTTAATAAGCAATGATGAAGAACATGAAAAATACAGTAATTAAGACTATCATAATTTGATGGACCAAAGTATAGTACAAACCTCTTGAAATCGCAAAAACTTTGACGCTCTCAGTTGAAGGATGACGTTACCCTTGCTCTTGTTCATGACACATCGCCTTGATGGACACTCAAACAAAGGCATGAATATTCTAGCTGTTACTTCCTGTTTAGAGAGGGGAGAAAACATCAAGGTTAAAAAACTCCAAAAGATTCATAACCCTAGCTTAACCCAGCAACAATGATAACAACAAAGTCTTATACCACTAAGTGGATTTGGCTAGCCATACCCGACAGCAGAGAAAAATCCATCCCAAAAATCTAACAAGGTTTAATCTAGTTATAAGGAAATTATAGTAGTAATACTTAAGACATAGTTGGTTAACACCCTGTCACCCAAATCCTAATACCAAAACAGAACACTTTCATTTCTTTTTCTAAATCTTAGTGAGTCTAAATAAAGACGCCCTTGCATTACTCTAATGAACTACCTGGTAAATTTCAAAGCCACAGTCCTCACAGGTGTACACAGCAACCTGCATCAATGGTTTGACATCAGAGCATCTTGTAACTATTCCAGCTAATCTCACAAGCTGGCCAATGTTTGAAGCCTTCACCTCCCTAATTGTAAATGGCCGTCCTTTCGAAGATGCCTTAATATAAACCTCACTGCAAAACAACCCACAAATATATCATTGAGTCTCACATAAAATCCAAAGCCAAAAATCAACCCTAGTGTCATGTAACACAAATTAGCACAATATCATAGATTATTACAGAACCCTAGAATTTGAATAGCCCGTAAAAAATAACAAAGTCTTACAAGAAGCGTTTAATTTCAGCAGGCATCTTCTGGTGCGGGTCAGAACCATCAGCACCTTCAGTCCCTTCATCAGATCTCTGAGTCATCAAAATATCATGATCATCATCCACAAACGTCTCAGTAGGCTCCGGCATAAGCTCGTCAATCGCATCAGCAAAAATCCCTACATATCTTCTCGTATTCTCAGTAACTCGAGTCAGAAACTCCTCATCTAGATCCTTATACTGAAAAGACAAACACAAAAGTTTAAAAAAAATCAACTGTCACTAAAGTATAGAAATGAACAATTACAATACAGAGAAAGGTTGAGAAAACTAACGTTCATTAAGTCGTCAAGATCAATTTCAACAGATCGAGCTTTGTGGTTCGCAACATCTTGCTGAAAAAACGAAAGTGAACAAAAAAAGCACAAATTAGGGTTAACAGTCGGTTTAGATTACATGAGTCGAACTGAAAAATTAACAAAATAACTAACCAGGATGTTGATGTATTTCGCTTCACCATTAGCGTCTGCGAATTCGGAAAGAAATCGACTCGCTAGAACTGAACGAGAAAATGAGGATTTAGGTCAAATTTAACCAAAGATGAAAGAAATGTGAGAAGATGATTAGGGTTTACCTTTGTCTGAGGCAAAATCGACGCCTTTTGTGTTCATTGTTGAGCTTCTCGGAGACGAAGAGAGAGAGAGAGAGAGAGAGAGAGAGAGAGAGAGAGAGAGAGATTGAGATTGTGGCGGAGCGGTGGTAGTGAGTAGTGTATGAGAGTTGGGGTTGGGCGCGAAACTATAAGCGAAAGAGGGAACTTTTTGGCGGGAAAATGTATGCTACGTTCCAGTGTGTTCCGCTAAGGAAAGCCGTTAGATTATAATAAGAGATTGCGAATAATTGTGATTTTTAGGATAACTTTGTTTTACATTTTAAGAAAATAATTTTATTCCATAAATAAAGAGTAATTTGATTTATAGAGGTAAAAGCTAATTTTTTATTTAAGTAAAATAAATAATTAAAAAAACTTTATGAAATATTTTAAAGAAAAATTGTATCTAAGTTACGCAATCTTTGGCATACGTTTAGTATCCTCATTCTATATTTATATGAAATCAAATATATCATTATAAATATATAATATATAAAAGTTTAAATATTTTGAAAAACTATGTATAATCTTCTGACTTTACGATATAACTTTTCTAATTTCATAGATAAAAGTGTTTGATTACATGTTGCTTCAATTATATGTATTAAGTATTTAATACATGAGATGTGTCACTCTTACAATTATTCTTATTATTCTTTATTTTATTTAAATGTTGATGGAAAGACACAATAAACTCGCAATACTTTTTTTTTTAAATTGAACCATTCAAATAATATTAGCTTTTTCACGTTGTATATCTTATTAACTATTCTTTTCATTTTCAATGCAATTATCACTCTACTCAATGCATGGGGAGATGAAAATATTCAAGAGAGATGAAAAGCCAAAAGGTATTGAATTCATACATTAAAAGGTCATTGCTACTATAGTTATTCATCGACTTCAATAACGATTATGTGAAGAATGGAAGGCAGAAGATGATGGTCTTCTGAACCACCATCAACCACTGATTCTTCCCACACAATTCAAACAACATCAACACTCTTCCATTTTTGTTATTCCTATTCATCAAGAGTTTTCTTCTTCTTTTTCAATCTCTTTAAGTACATGAAGAAACCCATACCTAAAATTGATCTTCATTATTTTCCAGTATTCCCAAATTAAAACATTATACATATCTACTTATTTTATCTTTCTTCATTCTGATTTCGTCTATGTGAGTCACAGTTTACGATTTAATCTTTCTTTTTCTCAATTAGTTGTTGCAATCTTCATATTTTGATTTTGATTTTCATTTCATTTTTCAGCATTGCATTGAAATTATGGTAAATTGATTTTCATTTGTTAATTTTCAATCTTTCTCTTTTCATATGTATGTGTGTTATGTTGCCATCATATAATGGAGATGGAACAAAAGGATGAATCTGAGCTCAATAGTGGAACTGATCCATAAAACACGATCACTAGTTGTCGATTTTAAGAAACAAGTTCAAAAGGTACATTGCTTTTTCTTTTTGTTGTTATTTTTGTGTGATATCACTTGGCTTAATATTAGTTATAAATATCCACATGATAATACTTTTGATGGATAATCCTTTGGATTCTACATCTAAATTTTCCATACTATCAATTTATGCGAATAAATTTTAAAACTATATGAATCGATAATTTTATGGATAACTAAGATTTTCTTGAATATCTTAGCTTCGAAGTATTGAAGTATGTTTGAGTCTTGTCGTTTGTAATTTAACATTTGTATGTATATGTCGTTCCTAAAAATAATTACGGAATTGATGAATGTTCCCGGTATCATATGTCATTGTGTTGGTGATGAATCAGTGTGTTGGAAAGTCGGCTGCGTTGAACAACCTCATTGGTACATGGAACGGGAATGGATTTGACATTGAGGAATACTTGAACTATTGCTCTCTATTTTTTTCTCTTTTTTCTCTTAGTTTTTATTTGCAATAAATGGTGATCTGTTGAAAGTTTAGTACTGAACTTGGTACCAATACATCCAGTGACAAGTTTTACAAACTATTTGTAAAAGAACTTAATGAATTGTAACGAACTTAATGTCGATATCATCAGTGTCTTAACTGTAATATTGCCTTAGTTTTTTAGTGTTCCAAGGTCGAGCAAGTTGTTCCCCCTGTAGGTTTTCCAGGTAGTAGGCCCCGTTCCCCATTTTTGCATGAACGCGATAGGGGTCTTCCCAGTTTGTGGCGAGCTTGCCTTAGGGAGAATCTTTTTGATTTCTCTTTAGGACTAGGCTACTGACTTCGAATTCGTGTCGTATGACTATGGTGTCATATCGTATGGCAATTTTTTGTTTGAGAGAGGCTTCTTGTAAGGTCGCTCATGTTCGGATCTCCTCGACAAGGTCGAGCTCTTCCCTCATGCAACATCGTTCATTTCTTCATCGAGGGGGGCTTCAGTCTGTTTGGAGGGCTCTCTGATTTCAACGGGAATGACGGCCTCACTTATGTATACTAATCAGAAGGGGGTCTCCTCAGTTGATGAGTGAGATGTTATCTGATAGGCCCAAAGTATGATGTGTAGCTCCTCGACCCATCTCTTATTGGTCTCGTCCAACCTTTGCCTGAGGCCTCGTAGGATTACCCTGTTTGCAAACTCGGCTTGCCCGTTTGTCTGTGGGTGTTCGACGGAGGAGAAGTGTTGGATGGTGCCCAACTTGGTAACGAATTCCTGGAATTTTTTGTCCGTGAATTGCATCCCGTTGTCGATGACAGTCTCTTGTAGAATGTCGAACCGAGCAAGAATGTTCCTTTTGTAGAAATGGAGAATGTTTTGCATCGTGATTTTGGTCAACGCTTCAGCTTCTATCCATTTTGTGAAGTAATCCACGACCACTATCAAATATTTGTTATGGCTTGATCCTACCACAAATGGTCTGAGGAGGTCCATGCCCCACCATGCGAAGGGCCAGGGGCAAGAGAGATATTTGAGCTCCTTTGGAGGTGCTATATGCATGTCTCCATGGCGTTGGCACTTGTCGCACTTCTTCACGTGTTCTTTGGTGTTGTGTCGCATGGTGTGCCAGTAATATCCTACTTGTAATGTTTTTCTGGCAAGGGATTTCCCACACAGGTGTTGGTCGTTGATTCCTTCGTGGATTTCACGAAAGACGTGGGCTACTTTGTGTTGATCGACACATTTGAGGAGGGGGTGGAAAATCCCCTGCTGTATAATATATCTTCGACCAACATGTAGGAGTAGACTCTTCGCCTAACCATGCTAGCCTCTTTCTTATCGGTCGGTAATTCTCCTTTTGTGAGGTAATTGTATACCGGGGTCATCCAGCAGTCGCAATCTCCTATGGCGTACACGTCTAGAGTCGAGGAGGGTTTTTTAATGCTTGGTCGGGGAAGAATTTCCTGTATTACCGATTTGTTTCCTCATTTCTTCTTTGTGCTTGCTAGGTTTGACAGGATATCTGCATGAGTGTTATATTCGCGAGGAACATGGTGTACGTCTACGGACTCGAATTTCTTCATTCTTTCTTGGACCAAAGTCAAATATTCAGCAAAATGATCGTTTTTGACCTAATATTCTCCTCGTACCTTAGATTCCACAAGTTGGGAGTTTATGAAGATCTTTATTTCTTCGGCCTCTGGATCTTCGGCCAAGTGCAACCCTATTAGAAATGCTTCACACTCGGATTGGTTGTTCGATATTGGGAAAGACAATGTGAGGGATACTTTGATCAGAATTCCCTCCTTGTCTTCCAAGATAACGCTTGTTTTGCTTCCTGTCGAACTAGAAGCTTTGTTGATGAAGATGGTCTACTTGCGCGTCCCGCTCGGGGAGATTGGTGAAGTCATCTCAGCCATGAAGTCGGCCAGTACTTAAGCCTTGAGGGCTTTCTTGTTTTCGTATTTGATATCGAACTCGGAGAGCTCTAACAAGCATTTAAGCATCATGCCGGACATGTCGGGTCGCGCCGAGAAACTGCTTTATGGGTTGCTCTGTTCGGGCAGTAATTGTGTGGGCCGAGAAATAACGTCTCAACCTCTTTTACGTGTTTATGAGTGATAAGGCTACCTTCTCTATTTATTGGTACCTCACCTCAGAGAATTATAAGGCTTTGCTCGTGAAGTATATGGGTTTCTGGCCTTTCGGGGTTTCTTGGATGAGGGTAACGCTCACGACCTCAGATGCCACTGCCAGATAGATATATAGGGTCTCTTCCTTCTCTGGTCGGGAAAGGACTGGTGGTTGAGATAGTTCCAGATTCAGGTGGATGAGGGTGTGTTCACACTACTCGGTCCACTCGAAGGGTGCTTCTTTGCGGAAAAGTTTGAAGAGAGGAAGTGCGTGTTGGGCAAATTTTTCCATGAAACGAGATAACAAGGTCAGCATTCCATTTAGGATTTGAATGGATTTATTCGAGTTTGGAGTTGGAAACTCAGAAAATGCCTGACACTTGTCGGGGTTGGCTTTGGTTCCTCGTTCTGTTAAGTAGAAACTGAGAAATTTGCTCGCCTGCATGTCGAAGGTGTACTTTTCTGGGTTGAATCACATCCTCCATTTCCTTGACTGCTTAAATACTTTCTTTAGGTGGAGAGCATGGTCTATCTCTTCTTTGGATTTCATGATCATGTCGTCCATATAGACCTCGAGCATGTCTCCTATATCCCGTTGGAAAACTTTGTTCATTATTCGTTGGTATGTAGCGGCGACGTTCTTTAGACCGAAGGGTATTACGTTGTAGTAATAGTTGCCTGAATCAATCATGAAGGCCATGTACTTTTTGTCAGTTTTGGCCGTGGGGATCTGGTTGTATCCAGAATATGCATCCATGGATGAAATCAGTTTAAAACTTGCAGAGTTATCAACTAATTTGTCAATATTGAGGATGGGATAAGCATCTTTTGGGTAAGCCCGATTGAGATCGATATAATTAATGCATACGCGCCATTTTCCATAATTCTTTTTCACAAGGACTACATTTGAAATCCAGGTTGTGTATTAGGCTTCAGAAATAAAATTTGCCTTTAGGAGGTCTTTCACGGCCTGTTCGGCAGCCTCTATTTTCTTCAGGGACTGTCGGCGCCTACGCTGAGCAACTATCTTAATGGCAGGGTCCATGGTTAAATGATGGAAAGTTATCTTCGGGTCTAAGCCAGACATCTCCGCAGCACTCCAAACGAATAGGTCTGCATTCTCCCTGAGGCATGCCTTCAACTGTATTTTGCCCAAGTCAGGGAGGTCCGCACCGATCTTGACTCCTTTGGATGGATCGTCGCCCAGGGGGATGATTTCAAAATCTCCGTCTAGGATTGGGCACACAGGGTGAGCGGGCTCCTTGCAAAGGTTGCGGTTCCTTCAAGCTGCTGGGTTGGGCAAATCTACTAGTCGTTCCTGGTTGAGTATTGATGGAGCTTAATCCTTTGGCAACAACTTCAAAACATCTTTGTGCCGCCTGTATGTCCCCATGAAGAGTGGAGATGAGTCCTTGCTCGGTGTAATACTTCACTTTCAGGTGCACCGTGGAGGGCACTGCTATCAACTCAGCCAGGGTGGGCCTACCAAAGATTCACTGGTATAATGAAGGGCAGTCCACCACGAGGAACTGCATCTTGATCAACCTGGAACATTCGTCTGTCCCAAAGATGATGATCAGCTCAACGTATCCCCAAGGCTTTGTGACATAGCCGTTGAATCCTTGGAGGTCAGAGCCAACATACGGGGTCAGGTAGGTCTTATTCAGTTGTAGAATGGTGAACAGCTGGAAGTATATTATGTCCACAGAGCTACCTTGGTTGACCAAGATTCTCCTAACGTCGAAGTTGTCCATTCGTGCTCTCACGAGAAGAGGAATACTGGAGTTAGAGCCTCACCATGCAACTCTTGTTTGTAGAATACAATGGGGACGAAGCTTCCCTTGGCTTTGTCGAGCGTGGAACTCTTCTCGGAGCTAGCATCAATGAGTTGCTCGAATATCCTCTTGATTGAGCCCATTGTGCACTTGTTGAAGCCTTCTCCAGATATGACCATCGCCACTGGAAATGTCTCTCAGGGGCTATGGGTTACAAAATATATAGGGACTTCATCCATGTCAGGGAAGTATCGCGTCTGTGATTTTCATCGAAGTGCGACACGGAGGCGAAAGGGAACAAAAAAGTTACCATCGATGTTATTTATCCTAATAGAGGGAAAGCAAACACTGAGTAAACCTCAGGGAAGGAAAGGAGCACGATCTCACGACCAAGAGAAAAAGGTAAGGAAGTCGGTTACGCAAGGGGAAGGTATTAGCACCCCCTCACGTTTATGGTACTCCATAAGATCCATTTAACTTTTTTCTAATCTAAGGGTGTGTCTAATATATGTCTAGAGCTTAATGCTAAAGGGAAAAGATGCAAAAAGGGAATGCATGCAAAAGAAAACACGGGGAAAAGAAGGAAATAATTACAAAGTTTACTCGGCTGAGCCCCGCGACCAGATGCCTGCTGTTGTACCCCAAAATTTGCCCTCCCATTTTTATCAAGAAATTGTCAAGTCAAGGTCACAAAATTCCCCAAGGGTTGTGCAGCTCAACTGTCTCCTAGACAGTCAAAACTAGGGTTTGAGTTCTGGTCAAGCAAATGAACTTTTCAAAGGCCCAATCAAGTCTCATATGCTTACAAAGATGGTCAAGTATCCTCATGTCAAGTTTCAAGGCATTCAGTTCAAAATTGCACAGTCAAAACCCTAGATTGCACTACAGTCAACTGTAGGGGCAAAATGGTCATTTGACAGTCAAAAGTTCAAATTTTTGGTCAATATATCATTTTGAAGCCACAAACATCATTTGATCAATGCTTGATCATGATTCTCAAAATTTGGCTCAGAAATCATCAAAGATACAAAAGTTACTATATTTGGACAGCTGAAAAAGTCAACTGAAATTGACCAGGGCATAACTTTCACATGGATTATCAGAAAAATTCCATCCAAAGCTCATTTTGAAGAGAAAGACATTTCCTACAACTCATCTTCATATTCCAAGTCCAAGAAATGCTCTCACAAAAAGTTATCAATTCCAACATTATAGGTCATTCTCAAAAGTCAGCAAAAAGTGACTTTAAGTCAAAGGCCATAACTTGAGATTGGTAAATCAAAATGACATGGGACCAAAGGCATTGGTTAAAGGACTCAAAGACCTTTCCAAAATGTCCAAGAACATGTGAAAAGCTTAAAAATTGACCAAGTTATGCCTTGTGGAAGTTGGGAAATTTTTGGAAAATTTTGAAAGTCAACAATGATGCAAAAGGCCTAAAAATGCAAATGGGCCCATTTTTCTTCCAAGATTCTTCATGCCAAGCCTATGCACGACCATTAGGCCCAAAGGGAAGTATTTTCATATTTTTTAAATTATTTATTTGAATTAATATTAATTTATATTCATTTAAATGATTTTAATATATGAAAAATATCAAACTTAACCTAAAAAAATCTTTTCATGCATGTTTATTCTTAATATTTCGTGCATATCCCAATTAGGCAAATTTGGATGAGATTGGATCATGATTGAACAAAAACAACATGAAAAAAGATATGGAAAAGATTTTGTAAAATCAAATATTGAAATCCATGAATGCTTGAGATTTTGTGTAATATTTTTGACCTAGCATGCTCTATACATACTCAGCATCACAACCCTAATGATTCTAGACTGAAAGCTGCGCCCCAAACTCCATTGCACTCTTGAAATTTTTCACAAAAAACTCAAATCTGAAAAGTGCCTTAGAGGTCGATTCAAGCTCCAACTTTGATTCCATTAGCATCCTGAGACATCCCTGGACGTTTCCCAATCATTAACAACAACAAAAACATCCTGAACTGGTATCCATGAGTCCAACCGTACCTTGAAAATTTTGAAATCACATAGCATAAATTAAGCATCCTTGTGCATTTTTCTTTGTGGATTCTTGTTTATAATGATGTTTCTGAGCTAACCATTACATTCAATTGCTTTTTTATGTCATATATACGAATCCACCATGTGCGTTTTTTAGGGTTACAGGTTGCTTGAATTGGGGATTTTGCATAGAGGAAAAATTAGGACTTGTGAGTATCATGGTTGAGTTGAGCAGGTTAAGACGAAGCAAACACATATCTCGCGAACAATTTATGATGCCCAGGGTTCTAATCGCTATTTTTCAGTAGGCACCTTTCTGCAACGCTTCTAAAACCGTGGCCATAGCGTTTTGTTTTACAGGGCGAGGAAGACGAAGGCATCGTGTCAATTGCTAACTGGCCAATTCAAATTGGCGCGCGTTTTAATTACTTAACGTTGATTTCGCTTTTTCATTATTCGTTTATAATAATATATCAATTAGCGCGTATGGTTCAATGGTTAAAGTGTTGTGCTTGTGACCTTCAAGACCTGGGTTCAAGTCCCAGGTCTGGCAAATGCTTAATATATTTTTTCAATAATTGATCCCATACAGCATGAGCATTGAGACGCACCATAGGTGTCAAGATCCAAAGGTCCACGTGCCTAATGAATGCAGATCAATGGTTTCAGTATAAAGACCATACCATACGCCAGTCAATGCATTACACCTGATCCAAAAGGTCAACCAATTTCCAGCTTATTGGGCCAGGCTTCTCAAATTTGCACCTCCTTATTTGGGGCAACACCCCACTCTGGTTTGCCTTATTATTTATTATTTTTATTTCTTTAATTTTCCTTTTATTTCTTTTAGTTGCTATTTATTTAATTAATTAATTCTTTTTTTACAAAAATGCAAAAACATCACAAAATTCAGAAAAGGCCAAAAAATATAATTTTTATATTATAATTATTTTCACAAATTAATACGTAAATATCTAGTTTAATTAGGTTTTAATTTTAATTCCTTTTTAATAAAAAAATCCAAAATGTAGAATTAGGTTAATTGATAGTTTTAATGTCTTTTTAATTTTTATTTCTCACAATACTATTTATTTATTATTTTATTTTTATAATTAAAAATTGTACATAAATAATTTAGGGTTTAATTTAGGTTAAAATTTAATTCTTTCATAATAAATAAAAAAATATTAGAGTTAGGGTTTGCTTCTTAATTTAATTTCAATTAACTCCTTTTTTCTTATTAAATCTAAAAAAAACATAAAAATACCTAAAAAACATTTTTCTTCTTAATTTTAATTTTAATTCCTCTTTATTTAATTAATTCATTAACTTTAACTATTGTTTGTAAAAGGGTCCAACGCCCTAGTTTTGTTTTGATTATTTTCTTTTGCGCATTTACTTTATTACTTAATATAATTCTGTAAATCTCCCAAAGCCGTGTACATTTACTTTTCGCACTTTTATTTACTTCGCATTTATTTATTTTCCGCTAAATCGGGTCCGGTTTAATTTTGGCGATGTGGACCCGCGCCTTTGTAATAGTCTTAGATTTATTTTTCCGCAAATTTTATAACTGTTAAATATACATGCAAGAATGAATGTCTTAATTAAAATCAAGCGTAGATCACCAATAAACATGACAAGACGAATAACTGAAACATGACACACAATTCGCACACACCACCCCTAGGGTACGCCTCACTGTTGCCTTTCGAAAGGTGGTCGTCGAGTAGAGGACGTCTTAGTAAGTCCTCATGATCCGGGAACCTGGCATGAGGGTAGCTTCTAAGGTGTCTTCCCATTGCTCTGGTGATCACCATGTCCCTAAAATCGAATTGACCCGAACACCTCCAACGGTGGTGCTACCTACCTCTCAATGGTGGGATGGCACTACTTTAAAGGACATTTACACAGACGAATTCCTTAGGGTAGGTAGACGACTCTAGATGCTTGCTCTAATTTCAAAACAAACTTAAAAATACTTTTCACACCGACACCTTTTCAAAAAGCTTTCGAAAGCAAATTTTCAAACACTCTTGAGGACTGATACAAGAGTCGAACTGGAATTTTCAAAGAAACTTTTTTAAAACCCACTGTTGAAAAGCAAACAAACCATTTTGAAAACATATGAGCAAGTATCTAAGAGCCCATGGATAACCATGGATAGAAAGGGTGCTAACACCTTCCCTTTCTATAACTTACCTCCCGAACCGAGAGCAATCTCTTTAAGGAATTTTTCTGTGCTTTTGTCCTTTCCTATTGGAGAAAATAAAAGACGGTGGCGACTCTTGCTTCCGCGACATTTCGCGAACCAGCGTTAAACAGTCAGTTCCAGGTCCACCGATCACAGAACTGGCGACTCTGCTGGGGACGCTTATAAAGTGAGGTGTACCTTAGGATTAAGATCACTGTGTTTTCAATTGTTTTCCTTGTGTGCTTTAAATTGTGGGTTGCTTGGGAGTTCTATAGATCCTAAACCCGGATCTGGGGGATACCTTTCTTAGAAAGTAGCAACAAGGCTGTGAGGGAACTGTGCGGGGTATACCGACACGGTTGAAACAGTCTGCTACGTTGATGTGGCACTTTGGTGTGTACCGGTAACCCTTGAGTTCAGTCAAGGAGAGTACGGGGCCTCCGCGTGGTGTCGTGAAGCATCAACAGACCTTAGGAACCTTAATTGAACTATCTTGGCCTCTTTAGGGTAGTGAGATAACTGACTTTGGTGCAGTCCGAGGTTGGTTGATACTCGATACTACGCTCAATTGAGGGTTGCTTTCCTGGAATATTTCGGTCGCCAGTTCAGTGGCTAAATCGAAACGATGAACAATGAAAGCAATCCCGTGATATTGGGAACCTTAGAACCCGGTTACTTTGATTAGGACAGGTATGAACCCACCAACTTCAAGAGGGTAATACCCAGACCCCATGCTGGCCTTAAACCTTAAGGGCTTGTCTTGTGTGCCTTGTGTGCCTTACATGTTTGTCTTTGTAAATATCTGTGGTGTGTTTAATCATAGCATCATGACATCATCCAGCATCATATGCATTGACTAACCATTTCAGGGGTTCGGATTTTCATCTTTGTTCTTGTTTTGTAGGACATGGAAACTGCTCGTAGAAAGACAATTCAGGTCAATCTTGTAAGGATCCCTCCTCAGCTTAAGGAGCTTATATCCAGGATTCCCGAGAACTCTTCATTCAGTGACAGGCATGGAAGCCTCATCAGCTTGGTCAACACCAACATTGAGGAAGATATGATAAAGGTCCTGTTCCAGTTCTTTGATCCCCTGCATCACTGCTTTACCTTCTTGGACTATCAGTTGGTACCTACATTGGAGGAGTTCTCCCGGCTCCTAAAGATCCCTATCCTTGATCAGCTACCCTTCAACGGTACAGAAAAGGAACCAAAGCTTGAAGAGATTGCTAAAGCCTTGCACCTACAGTCATCTGACCTCAAGGGACATTGGGAAGTTAGAAGTGGTGTCAAAGGGTTCTTAGCCAGGTTTCTGTTTGAGAAAGCCCTTGAATGTTGGAACTCTCTTGACTTGCAAGCTTTTGAAGAGGTTGTGGCCCTCCTTGTCTATGGTTTGGTGTTGTTTCCTAACCCAGATCAGCTCATTGATATCAGTGCTGTCCAGATCTTTATGTCCAGGAATCCTATACCTACATTGCTGGGGGACATCCTTCACTCATGTTACACTCGAACCATGAGAAAAAGAGGTGTCCTTATGTGTTGCACTCCTCTCCTGGGAAGGTGGTTTATTTCGCACCTTCCCCAATCAGTCCTGAAGAATGAGCGGTGTTTGAGATGGTCACAACGGTTGATGACTCTTACACATGCAGATATACATTGGTGTCCTAGATCCAGAGGAGATGTCACTATCATTGATCGTTGTGGGGAGTACCCTAATGTTCCTTTACTTGGAATCAGAGGGGGTATTACTTATAGCCCATGCCTGGCTTGGAGACAGTTTGGTTATGCTCGGAGGGACGGTCCCCATGACATGTTAATTCCTGACATAGTTTTTGACTTCGACAATGATACTCAAGGACTTCGTCAGAGATTTATCAGAGCCTGGAGGATGCCTAGTAGGATAGACAGCAAGACACTGGGGCATAGGAACTCCATCCCTTTGGAGCCTTATCTCAAGTGGGTACGCGCTCGCTCTCAGAAGTTAATTATGCCTTATCCTCACATGCTTCCAGTAATCAAAGAACCTGTCTTGGAAGGGGAAGTGTCTCATGTTATTCAGCACCCTGATATGCCCACATCCTGGGAAGAGATGCAGAAGAGCTGGATCCAGCTTAAGGAAGAACGAAATTCTCTTGAGACCAGTCTGCATGCCAGTGAAAAGAAGGTCTTGGAGCTCACCCGTCTGTTGCATGAGGAGAGGAATCTCAACACCTACATAGCTCCGAAGAGGATGCGCAGTGTATTTTGGGATTGACTTGTTTTTTGTACTTTTGCCCATGAGGCCTTGATGTATTAAAACAACGATTTCTTTAATGATAACGGGTGTTCTTTTCTTGTCTACAACGAATTTGAACTTTCGAACCCTTGAATGCATTGCATACGCATTTCATACATCATGTGCATAGCAGGTTTTTCCCTTTTTTCAGGGTGCTTACAGTTCTTCGCTGTTTATTTCAGCATCATGAATCCCGGATCTGAATCAACAGAGACTTCAATCAAGGCTCTCCAGGCGCAGAATGCGCAGTTTCAAGAACTAATCATGGGTCTAGCTAAAGGCCAAGAAGAACTGAAGACTATGCTCCTGAAGAAGGAGAAGAAGAAGAAAAGAAGAACTGTTCTATTCAACTCGGGCCGAAGATTGGGTAATACTCTGCACCATGAAGAGGCTGGTTCTTCTGTTGGCAGGACTCCTTCTCAGGCAGAAGTAAAGGTTCCTACTCCAGTGGTCTCCGACAACGAGACGGATTTTGATGAAGAGCAGTATCCTCCTGAAGACAACAGATACAAACAACTAGAAGACAGGCTGAAAGCTATGGAGGTGCAACAGGCACCTGGGCTGGATTTCGGAGATCTGGGTTTGTCGACTGGTGTGATCATTCCACATAAATTCAAAGCACCCACCTTCTCCAAATATGATGGGGCATCCTGTCCCAAGCTGCATTTGAGGTCCTATGTTCGGAAGATTCAGCCGTACTCGGCGGACAAGAATCTATGGATCCACTTCTTCCAGGAGAGTCTTTCAGGGACTCATCTCGAATGGTTCTATCAGCTGGATGGGACCAAAGTTCGTAACTGGGAGGAGCTGGCTACTGCTTTCTATAAGCAGTATCAGTATAATGCCGACCTTGCCCCCACACGTACCCAACTCCAGGGTATGTCGTTAGGTGCAAGTGAAGGTTTTAAAGAGTACGCGCAGAAGTGGAGAGACCTGGCTGGCAGGGTGCAGCCACCTTTGACTGATCGAGAGTTAGTGGACATGTTCTTGGGAACCCTATCTGGGCCGTTTTTTAACCATCTCATTGGGAATTCTTCTGCTGGTTTCACTGATTTAATCTTGACTGGAGAGAGAATCGAAGCTGGGCTGAAATCTGGGAAGATTGCAAAAGGTGCATCCTCTAGTTCAGAGAAGAAGCCGTTCAAAAAGGAGTCTAGTGCCGTGTATGGCTCCAGGAAATCCGAAATACCTGATCGCCGCCAGTCTGTCAGCGCGGTAATGATCGCTAAGCCTGCTGCCGCTCCCCGGCCAAACAATCCTCAAAGGGTTGATAGACCCCGGAGAGAGTTTACCCGGTTAAGCATGACCCTATCGCAGATTCTGCCACAGCTGCTCGCAACCAATTTGGTATCTGTCAAGGAGGCACCAAAGTTCCCTAACACTACCTCTCCTAAGTACAACCCGAATGCCCGTTGTGCTTACCATTCAGACAGCCCGGGGCATGCCACTGATGACTGTTGGGCGTTAAAGAATAAGGTGCAAGACCTTATCGATGCTAAAGAGATACAATTCGAAGCGCCTGCAAAGCCGAATGTAGTTACTGCCCCTATGCCTCAGCACGGGGTAAATGCTGTTGATGAAGATGTTTATGCTGTTTCTGTGGATGATCTAGCCACTCCTTTAAAGATCATTAAGAAGAACCTACTGCAGGCCGGTTTATTTCCGGGTTTTAGTGAGGATTGCCTGTTCTGTGTTGTGTCCCCATCCGGTTGTCCCTTGCTAAAGTTAGGCATCCAAAGCTTAATGGATAGCAAGGAGATTCTATTCAAGAAGTCTGATGTTCGTATGGTTCCAATGGAAGAGGTCTCTGTGGTGACTATCTTCAACAATCCGATCCCGACTCTCCAGAAGAAGCCCGTCCAAATTCTGACTGTTGCACCTGTTACTATCACTGTTCCTGGGCCCCTGCCCTATGTATCTAACAAAGCTGTCCCATGGCACTATGAGGCAGATGTATATATAAACGGAGTTAAACAAGAGCTCAACGCTGGCGCCAGCATCTGTGACATCACTGGCCCGGCCAAAGTTACCCGCAGTGGCAGGCTCTTCTCGCCTGACATTGCGCCACCTGCTGCCCGAAGACCGCTCCTGATAATTCCTGCAAGTACACCTACTCCCGTTACCGACCAAGTTGTTGTTCCTGTTGCTGACCCGATTGTCTCTCCTGCTGCCGAGTCGTCCAATGCTCGGGGCAAGGGAATCGAAACTGAGCCTGCCCAGATGGAGGCACCCGTACCCATAGCTGCTGAGGCCTCCCTACAAGAGATGGAGGAGATTTTGAAGATTATAAAGAAGAGCGATTTTAATGTCGTGGAACAGTTGGGGCATACGCCCTCCAAGATATCTATGCTCTCTTTACTGCTGTGCTCTGAGGCCCATGCAAAGGCCCTCATCTCATTCCTCAAGACGGCCCATGTGCCACATGAAACTTCTGCAGTCCAATTCACTGATTGCGTGGCAAGTCTAACGGCAGACAATGGCTTGGGTTTTTCAGACGCTGATTTGACCACGAAGGGGAAAGATCATAATGATGCTCTGCATGTCTCAATCGAATGCAGGGGCACCACCTTGGCACATGTGTTGGTTGATACTGGGTCATCTTTGAATGTGCTACCCAAGAAGGCTCTGGATCGTCTAGATTGTGAAGGCCTGGATTTGAAGCCCAGCAACATCATTGTCAGGGCCTTTGATGGTTCAAAGAGGATGGTCCATGGGGAGGTGGACATTCCGATTCGTGTAGGCTCTCAGGTGTTCGACTCCACTTTTTATGTGATGGACATCCGTCCATCTTACTCTTGTCTGCTGGGTCGACCCTGGATACATAAGGCTTGGGCAGTGACCTCTACCTTGCATCAAAAACTAAAGTACCCCGTCAGAGGGAAGATCGTCACCGTGCAAGGTGAGGAAGAATACATGGTGAGCCACCTAAACTCGTTCAGATACATTGAGATGGATGGGGAGTTCATTGAGACCCCCTTTCAGCATTTCGAGGAGGTGTTTCCAATCGCAGCAGAAACAGCAGAAGCAGGTGGTCCTCTGAAGATGGCTTCCCTAAAGGATGCCAGGGCTGTGGTGCAGAAAGGTGAAGGTGCCAACTGGGGCAGACTTCCAGACTTCACCCAGAAGACTGATAAACTTGGGCTGGGTTTCACCTCAGAAGGGCAGAGAGCTATGAGGAAAGAGAAGATCGGAAGGCCTCCGGTATTTATTAAAGGTTCAGAAGCGAATGCTGTCGGGGAAGACCTTGAAGTGGACGAAGCCGAATTCAATAGCTGGATTTATCCGACGGCCGAAGAAGGATTGAACAATTGGAGTGCAAAGGATCATACCCCTGTTACCTTTGTGACACAGTAATGAATTCCCATGTTTTGTTATTTTGTAATAAACAATGATAAACTCTATGGCCCGGTGTCTTACCCGAGGCACCGTGGTTCTATTTGTGAGGGCATATGAACTGTCATTTTATACATCATGAATGAAAATCTTGGACGTCTTTCGCATTGCAAATATTGTGTTCCTTTTCTGTCTTTCTTTTCTTTTACATAATTTTCAAAAACAGTTGTATTTACACACACACTCACTCATACAGGTTCCAATCCACTCTGGATCTCACTGATAACAGCTCTGCTAATGCCAATTATGACTTCGAAAATCCGATCAACTTAGCCGAAGACGAAGGTGAAGATGATTGCGAAGTGCCTGGCGAGCTTGCAAGACTGTTACTTCAGGAAGAGAGGGCAATTCAACCCCATGAAGAGCCAGTGGAAACCATAAACCTGGGTACTGAGGCAGACAGAAAAGAGGTAAAGATTGGTGCCAACCTAGAGCTCAGCGTGAAGCAACGGTTAACCAAGATGTTACATGACTATATGGAGATCTTTGCCTGGTCCTACGAAGACATGCCAGGGTTGGATACCGATATTGTTGTCCATCATTTGCCGACTAGGGAAGACTGTCCTCCAGTTAAACAAAAGGTTCATCGGATGCGTCCAGAGATGTCCGAGAAGATTAAAGCCGAAGTCATGAAACAGTTTGATGCAGGGTTCCTTGCAGTAACTTCTTACCCTCAGTGGGTTGCTAATGTGGTGCCGGTACCTAAGAAGGACGGTAAGGTCAGAATGTGTGTTGATTACAGGGATCTGAACAGGGCCAGCCCCAAGGATGACTTCCCCTTGCCTCACATTGATGTCCTTGTTGATAATACAGCTCAGCACAAGGTGTTCTCTTTCATGGACGGCTTTTCAGGTTACAATCAGATAAAGATGGCACCTGAAGACATGGAAAAGACTACATTTGTTACTCAGTGGGG
This sequence comes from Vicia faba, assembly GCA_948472305.1. NCBI lineage: Eukaryota > Viridiplantae > Streptophyta > Magnoliopsida > Fabales > Fabaceae > Vicia > Vicia faba. The sequence goes on along the minus strand of CATIWC010000826.1, from coordinate 166,835 downwards.
CACCTTCTGTTACAAGGTCATGCCGTTCGGATTAAAGAATGCTGGGGCAACCTACCAACGTGCCATGGTTGCCTTATTTCATGATATGATCCATCATGAGATCGAAGTGTATGTGGACGACATGATCGCTAGGTCCCAGACTGAGGAAGAGCATCTAGATCATCTACAGAAGTTATTCGACCGGTTGAAACTATACAAGCTGAGATTGAACCCGAACAAGTGCACCTTCGGGGTAAGATCTGGGAAGTTGTTAGGCTTCGTGGTCAGTGATAAAGGCATTCAAGTGGACCCTGCTAAGGTCAAAGCTATTCAAGAGATGCCAGTTCCTAAAACAGAGAAGGAGGTCAGAGGATTTTTAGGACGCCTGAATTACATCGCTCGATTCATATCTCATCTGACCGCTACCTGTGAGCCAATCTTCAAGCTGCTGAAGAAAGATCAGGTAGTACGTTGGAACGATGAATGTCAGGCTGCCTTCGACAGAATCAAAGAGTATCTCCAAGAACCACCTATTCTCATGCCACCGGTTGAAGGGAGACCTCTGATCCTATATCTAACAGTGCTTGACAACTCAATGGGGTGTGTGCTGGGGCAGCATGACGAGTCTGGCCGAAAAGAGCATGCCATTTATTACCTTAGCAAAAAGTTTACCGACTGTGAGACCCGATACTCACTGCTTGAGAAAACTTGCTGCGCTTTGGTATGGGCTGCTCGCCGGCTGAGACAGTATATGCTGACTCACACTACTTTGTTGATCTCAAAAATGGATCCTATAAAGTACATATTCGAAAAGCCTGCTCTGTCTGGGAGAATTGCAAGATGGCAGATGATCTTGACGGAATACGACATTCAGTACACAACCCAGAAAGCCATCAAGGGGAGTGTATTGGCAGACCACTTAGCTCATCAAGCTGTAGATGACTACCAATCAATGAACTTCGAGTTTCCGGATGAAAGCATTATGATAGTAACTGACTGTGAAGTACCTGGACCGGATGAAGGACCTGAGCCAGGATCCCGATGGTCTATGCACTTTGACGGAGCCTCTAATGCTTTGGGAAATGGCATCGGCGCCATCATCATATCTCCTCAGGGTACTCATACTCCACTCACTGCCCGGCTATGTTTCAACTGTACCAACAACATGGCGGAGTATGAGGCGTGTATCATGGGTCTTCAAGCTGCGATTGACTTAAGGATCAAGTTCCTCAGTGTCTTCGGAGATTCCGCTCTTGTGATCAATCAGATCAACGGAGAGTGGGATACGAAACATCCAAACTTGATTCCTTACAGAGAATGTGTGTTGACCCTGATTCCCCACTTCACAGAGATAACCTTTGAGCACTTTCCAAGAGAAGAGAATCAGTTAGCGGACGCGTTAGCTACAATGTCTTCAATGTTCAAGGTTAAATGGGATAATGAAGCTCCCCGGATCATCATCTGGAAACTGGACGAACCGGCATACTGTTGTGATCTCGAAACTGAATTGGTAACTGAGAAGCCTTGGTACCACGAAGTGAAGAGATATCTGGAAGCTCAGGAATACCCTGAAGGTGCCTCTGTCAACGATAAGAAATTCCTGAGGAGGTTCGCAGCCAAGTTCTTTCTAAGCAACGGCATCTTGTACAAGAGAAACCATGATTCAACCCTACTGCGTTGTGTGGACAAAACTGAAGCAGAAAGAATCATGGAAGAGCTACATGAAGGGACCTTTGGTACACATTCTAGTGGGCATACCATGGCTAAGAAGATCCTACGGGCAGGATATTATTGGTCCACCATGGAAGCTGACTGCTACCAACATTCCAGGACATGCCACAAGTGCCAGATCTATGCAGACAAGGTGCATGTTCCTCCGGCGCCCCTGAATGTTCTGACTGCGCCTTGGCCGTTTGCAATGTGGGGCATAGATATGATTGGCGAGATCAAACCTACGGCATCCAATGGACATCGCTTCATCCTAGTGGCGATTGATTATTTTACGAAGTGGGTTGAAGCAGCATCCTACGCTACAGTAACCAAGACTGTTGTGGCACGGTTCATTCGGCACAACCTGATCTGTCGATATGGCGTCCCTGAGCGAATTATTACAGACAACGGTACCAATCTGAACAACAAGATGATTGCTGAGCTTTGCGAACAGTTCAAGATACAGCACCACAATTCTTCTCCTTACAGACCGAAGATGAATGGGGTTGTAGAAGCAGCTAACAAAAACATCAAGAAGATCGTGCAGAAAATGACAGTAACTTATAAAGATTGGCACGAGATGTTACCGTTCGCTCTGCATGGGTACCGTACCTCAGCCAGGACGTCAACCGGGGCAACTCCTTTCTCTCTGGTTTATGGCATGGAGGCAGTCTTGCCAATCGAAGTGCAAATTCCTTCTCTCCGGATAATGAAGGATGCAAACCTGAACGAAGATGATTGGATCCAGACACGACTTGACCAACTCAATCTCATTGACGAAAAGAGACTTGCTGCTATCTGTCATGGTCAGACGTATCAGAAACGGATGATCAGGGCATTTAACAAAAAGGTCAGACCACAAGAATATCAAGTCGGGGATCTGGTTATCAAGAGAATCATCCTTCCTCAGAGTGACCCAAGGGGCAAATGGACCCCTACGTACGAAGGGCCATTTGTGGTTAAACATGTGTTCTCAGGAGGAGCAATGATCTTAACCAACATGGATGGTGACGACCTTCCTCACCCCGCCAATGCAGACATAGTTAAAAAATACTACGCATAAAAAAATGACCCGCTAGGCTGACATGCCTAGGCAAAAATTAGGGTTTCCCGTCGAACCAAAAGGGTTCGGGCAAAATGAAGGGATGAAAATGAAAAAAAATCTGTACACCCGGCAAGTCGAAAACCTGAAAAGGCGGCTTGGGCAAAAATGGGTATCCCGGTGGACTGAAAACCCGAAAGGGCGGTCCAGGCAAAATTAGGGATAAAGCGTAAAACTATGTCTCATTGATCACTTTGCATCCAGAATCCGGTATCTACATCAAGTTCAGACGGCATCGATCGGTCAGCTTCACCTTCAACCAAGGTCATCAAGTGATGAGACGCTCGGAGTTATAAAGGCGATAGCAGAGTTGAAACCCAGTGGATCATTCATCTTTCACACAGCTGTTTTATTTTCTTTTGTACAAAACTTGTATAAACTCTTTTGATCGGCGACGTACCTCTTACTAGGACGTCAGCCTCTTGTATACAAAACGCCTATTCAGGCCATTCAAAAATCAATAAAAATATATCTTCAGTTAAATGTGCCAAGTGTTTTTCCTTTTTTCTGTTTTGTTTTGCGAAGAACGTCCAAGGTTCAATTTGTGATGTATGCATTGACAATAATTTGCTAACTCATGAATATTTGCATACGAAACAAAGGAATTAATTACAGGTGACACTAGAAACAGGGGCAATAAAAAGTTGTCTGAGCAGTCTAATTGTTCTATCCTCCAAGGTACCAAGGTAGGTTCAGCTAAAGAACATGACCGAGGATCTTAATTCCCCCAGAGAGTGGTTCAACAAAACAATACATCAAATATCAAGGAAATTGAGTATCCTCCAGTCGGTCTCAAATACTTCCCCAGCAGTATACATAAAGCATCCCCGGCAGTCTTGGTCTAAAGATTGTTCCCCGGCGGTATCTCAATATTCAAAGGAATCACTTCCCCAGCATATCAAACTCCCCAGAAGAGTCCAATCCAGCTTCACCAACAAAGTTGGAAGTCATATCCCTCAAGCAGTAAGCTTATCCCCAGTAGATTCTGGAAGCTTATCCCCTCGCAGAGCACGAACGCGTCGTCCCGGCTTGATTTAAAGAGTTATTTCCGTAACAGGATATAACTGGGTTATCCTCAGCCAAAAGCCACGGAAAGAGCGTCCTCGGCAAAGTATCTTCCTACCCCCAGCGAAGTCTATCAACACTTCCGACAACAAGGATATCCCCAGCATAACTCATCAACGGTATCCCCAGCGGAGTTATCTTCATCAACTCAGCAAAGCATCGCTATCCCCACAGAGTAGCACTCCCCAGCATGATTGCTAGAGTATCTTTTCTCCCGCAGAATTATTTCATTTGCCAAGTTTGTTCCTCAATGGAGTTATCTTCTCTTACCGGTATTCTTGCAACAATCATCCACAGCGGAAGCAAAATCTATTCCTCAACATCAGCCCAGGATATGACTTCCCGGCACCCGTCAAGAATTTATTTTCCTAGACAAAAACATACATGAATCATCACATACATCATTATAGCATGCATGTACGCATCATATCATATAGATCGCATCCATATTGAGAACATCATTGCTTGATCCATATCATGCATTGCATATGACTGACCTTTACCTTTCAGGAAAGATGCAGTTGAAATTCTCAAACATATTTCAAGGACTTCTCCAGTCCAGTTAAATCGACTCCAAACAGATTTTTCTGATAAAGACTCAGTAGAAGTTCTCTTAGGGTCCCCTCTCCAACGGCGTGTGAGGCGGTAATTCCTTCTTCAGATGTTCCCCTCTCCGGCATGAGCGTGAGGTGATATTCTTATGGTCCCCTCTCCAACGGCGTGTGAGGTGGTAATTCCTTCTTCAGATGTTTCCCTCTCCGGCATGAGCGTGAGGTGATATTCTCTTATGGTCCCCTCTCCAACGGCGTGTGAGGTGGTAATTCCTTCTTCAGATGTTTCCCTCTCCGGCATGAGCGTGAGGTGATATTCTCTTGTGGTCCCCTCTCCAACGGCGTGTGAGGTGGTAATTCCTTCTTCAGATGTTCCCCTCTCCGGCATGAGCGTGAGGTGATATTCTCTTATGGTCCCCTCTCCAACAGCGTGTGAGGTGGTAATTCCTTCTTCAGATGTTCCCCTCTCCGGCATGAGCGTGAGGTGATATTCTCTTATGGTCCCCTCTCCAACGGCGTGTGAGGTGGTAATTCCTTCTTCAGATGTTCCCCTCTCCGGCATGAGCGTGAGGCGATATTCTCTTATGGTCCCCTCTCCAACGGCGTGTGAGGTGGTAATTCCTTCTTCAGATGTTCCCCTCTCCGGCATGAGCGTGAGGTGATATTCTCTTATGGTCCCCTCTCCAACGGCGTGTGAGGTGGTAATTCCTTCTTCAGATGTTTCCCTCTCCGGCATGAGCGTGAGGTGATATCTCCTTTCAGATTATAATTTCCTATAGTTCCCTCTCCAACGGTGAGTAAGGTGACTCCCTTTGAGATTATAATGTCCTTCGGTTCCCTTCCTGACACTACGAAGATGGTAATTCTCACCAAGATTTTCTCAACGAGCGTTGTTGAGGTTGAAATCATTCAGGATTCTCTTACCATCCATGCTAAAGCAGTAACCATCCCTGGTTCATTCATCAGCGTTTGAAGCTCCAGACCCAGCTCCTGTAACCAGTCAGGACACATCTATACCAAGCATCTAAAATCAGCTCCTGCAGCGTGTCAGGTACTCATTTTTCTGTTTTGCAGGTATGCAGGCTCTCGCTAAGGAATCTCTTACGCGATCAACGTCCCGATGGCATCTATAAGCCCATCATCCTATCCAAGCAACATCCAAATGGCATCTATAAGCCCATTCCCCCATCACTGTCATTATGTGAGCGCAAATTTCTGGGCACTTTAGTGTTCAATCATCTTCTACCCTCGGATTACGAAAGGCACGTCAGCCAATCTGCATCCTCAGGTCTAAGAAGATTGAACAGGGGCAACTGTTGTACCCCAAAATTTGCCCTCCCATTTTTATCAAGAAATTGTCAAGTCAAGGTCACAAAATTCCCCAAGGGTTGTGCAGCTCAACTGTCTCCTAGACAGTCAAAACTAGGGTTTGAGTTCTGGTCAAGCAAATGAACTTTTCAAAGGCCCAATCAAGTCTCATATGCTTACAAAGATGGTCAAGTATCCTCATGTCAAGTTTCAAGGCATTCAGTTCAAAATTGCACAGTCAAAACCCTAGATTGCACTACAGTCAACTGTAGGGGCAAAATGGTCATTTGACAGTCAAAAGTTCAAATTTTTGGTCAATATATCATTTTGAAGCCACAAACATCATTTGATCAATGCTTTATCATGATTCTCAAAATTTGGCTCAGAAATCATCAAAGATACAAAAGTTACTATATTTGGACAGTTGAAAAAGTCAACTGAAATTGACCAGGGCATAACTTTCACATGGATTATCAGAAAAATTCCATCCAAAGCTCATTTTGAAGAGAAAGACATTTCCTACAACTCATCTTCATATTCCAAGTCCAAGAAATGCTCTCACAAAAAGTTATCAATTCCAACATTATAGGTCATTCTCAAAAGTCAGCAAAAAGTGACTTTAAGTCAAAGGCCATAACTTGAGATTGGTAAATCAAAATGACATGGGACCAAAGGCATTGGTTAAAGGACTCAAAGACCTTTCCAAAATGTCCAAGAACATGTGAAAAGCTTAAAAATTGACCAAGTTATGCCTTGTGGAAGTTGGGAAATTTTTGGAAATTTTTGAAAGTCAACAATGATGCAAAAGGCCTAAAAATGCAAATGGGCCCATTTTTCTTCCAAGATTCTTCATGCCAAGCCTATGCACGACCATTAGGCCCAAAGGGAAGTATTTTCATATTTTTTAAATTATTTATTTGAATTAATATTAATTTATATTCATTTAAAGGATTTTAATATATGAAAAATATCAAACTTAACCTAAAAAAATCTTTTCATGCATGTTTATTCTTAATATTTCGTGCATATCCCAATTAGGCAAATTTGGATGAGATTGGATCATGATTGAACAAAAACAACATGAAAAAAGATATGGAAAAGATTTTGTAAAATCAAATATTGAAATCCATGAATGCTTGAGATTTTGTGTAATATTTTTGACCTAGCATGCTCTATACATACTCAGCATCACAACCCTAATGATTCTAGACTGAAAGCTGCGCCCCAAACTCCATTGCACTCTTGAAATTTTTCACAAAAAACTCAAATCTGAAAAGTGCCTTAGAGGTCGATTCAAGCTCCAACTTTGATTCCATTAGCATCCTGAGACATCCCTGGACGTTTCCCAATCATTAACAACAACAAAAACATCCTGAACTGGTATCCATGAGTCCAACCGTACCTTGAAAATTTTGAAATCACATAGCATAAATTAAGCATCCTTGTGCATTTTTCTTTGTGGATTCTTGTTTATAATGATGTTTCTGAGCTAACCATTACATTCAATTGCTTTTTTATGTCATATATACGAATCCACCATGTGCGTTTTTTAGGGTTACAGGTTGCTTGAATTGGGGATTTTGCATAGAGGAAAAATTAGGACTTGTGAGTATCATGGTTGAGTTGAGCAGGTTAAGACGAAGCAAACACATATCTCGCGAACAATTTATGATGCCCAGGGTTCTAATCGCTATTTTTCAGTAGGCACCTTTCTGCAACGCTTCTAAAACCGTGGCCATAGCGTTTTGTTTTACAGGGCGAGGAAGACGAAGGCATCGTGTCAATTGCTAACTGGCCAATTCAAATTGGCGCGCGTTTTAATTACTTAACGTTGATTTCGCTTTTTCATTATTCGTTTATAATAATATATCAATTAGCGCGTATGGTTCAATGGTTAAAGTGTTGTGCTTGTGACCTTCAAGACCTGGGTTCAAGTCCCAGGTCTGGCAAATGCTTAATATATTTTTTCAATAATTGATCCCATACAGCATGAGCATTGAGACGCACCATAGGTGTCAAGATCCAAAGGTCCACGTGCCTAATGAATGCAGATCAATGGTTTCAGTATAAAGACCATACCATACGCCAGTCAATGCATTACACCTGATCCAAAAGGTCAACCAATTTCCAGCTTATTGGGCCAGGCTTCTCAAATTTGCACCTCCTTATTTGGGGCAACACCCCACTCTGGTTTGCCTTATTATTTATTATTTTTATTTCTTTAATTTTCCTTTTATTTCTTTTAGTTGCTATTTATTTAATTAATTAATTCTTTTTTTACAAAAATGCAAAAACATCACAAAATTCAGAAAAGGCCAAAAAATATAATTTTTATATTATAATTATTTTCACAAATTAATACGTAAATATCTAGTTTAATTAGGTTTTAATTTTAATTCCTTTTTAATAAAAAAATCCAAAATGTAGAATTAGGTTAATTGATAGTTTTAATGTCTTTTTAATTTTTATTTCTCACAATACTATTTATTTATTATTTTATTTTTATAATTAAAAATTGTACATAAATAATTTAGGGTTTAATTTAGGTTAAAATTTAATTCTTTCATAATAAATAAAAAAATATTAGAGTTAGGGTTTGCTTCTTAATTTAATTTCAATTAACTCCTTTTTTCTTATTAAATCTAAAAAAAACATAAAAATACCTAAAAAACATTTTTCTTCTTAATTTTAATTTTAATTCCTCTTTATTTAATTAATTCATTAACTTTAACTATTGTTTGTAAAAGGGTCCAACGCCCTAGTTTTGTTTTGATTATTTTCTTTTGCGCATTTACTTTATTACTTAATATAATTCTGTAAATCTCCCAAAGCCGTGTACATTTACTTTTCGCACTTTTATTTACTTCGCATTTATTTATTTTCCGCTAAATCGGGTCCGGTTTAATTTTGGCGATGTGGACCCGCGCCTTTGTAATAGTCTTAGATTTATTTTTCCGCAAATTTTATAACTGTTAAATATACATGCAAGAATGAATGTCTTAATTAAAATCAAGCGTAGATCACCAATAAACATGACAAGACGAATAACTGAAACATGACACACAATTCGCACACACCACCCCTAGGGTACGCCTCACTGTTGCCTTTCGAAAGGTGGTCGTCGAGTAGAGGACGTCTTAGTAAGTCCTCATGATCCGGGAACCTGGCATGAGGGTAGCTTCTAAGGTGTCTTCCCATTGCTCTGGTGATCACCATGTCCCTAAAATCGAATTGACCCGAACACCTCCAACGGTGGTGCTACCTACCTCTCAATGGTGGGATGGCACTACTTTAAAGGACATTTACACAGACGAATTCCTTAGGGTAGGTAGACGACTCTAGATGCTTGCTCTAATTTCAAAACAAACTTAAAAATACTTTTCACACCGACACCTTTTCAAAAAGCTTTCGAAAGCAAATTTTCAAACACTCTTGAGGACTGATACAAGAGTCGAACTGGAATTTTCAAAGAAACTTTTTTAAAACCCACTGTTGAAAAGCAAACAAACCATTTTGAAAACATATGAGCAAGTATCTAAGAGCCCATGGATAACCATGGATAGAAAGGGTGCTAACACCTTCCCTTTCTATAACTTACCTCCCGAACCGAGAGCAATCTCTTTAAGGAATTTTTCTGTGCTTTTGTCCTTTCCTATTGGAGAAAATAAAAGACGGTGGCGACTCTTGCTTCCGCGACATTTTGCGAACCAGCGTTAAACAGTCAGTTCCAGATCCACCGATCACACCTGCGTATCCTTTTTAAGGAATCAGAGCACTGTAGTTTGGCTCAATAGTTTCCGTTTGCTGTGTGTTTTTATAGACGATGCTAGCGAAGCATGTCTTTTTTGAAAAGGTTTTAAAAAGAAAAAGTCTGAAGACAAAAAAGGTTTGAATTGGTTTATATCTTTTACCTTGAAAAAAGATTTGAGTAGTGTTAAAGTGTTTTTGGAGTTTGAGAGAAAAATAGTTTTAGTTTTAATGTGGATGCAAAAGAGGAAAGAAAAAGTATAAGGGAAGACTAGTAAAATAGCCCTAAAGTTGTCATACAGTGTTGGTCCTATAGTTGGGATAAGAGGGAAGCATCTACCTAACGTTATCGTGCATGAATAAAGATTATAAGGTTTATTTAGTTCAAACTTGGATAAGAATAAACTAAGATCCTACGGGGAGCATGGCAGAAAGAATAAGCAAGCATAGATAGGAGAAGGATAGTAAAGCATAAATGGCAAAACATCATGTAAGAGATGACAAAACATCAAGTTTGGATGACAAAAACATCAAGTATGGATGACAAAACATCAAGTATGGATGACAAAACATCAAGTATGGATGGAAAAAAATCACACGGGTAATATGATAACACATCAACAAACACACAAGACATGTTGATAAAACACATAAGAGATGAAGATCTCACAAACAAACTTGAATATGTGAATAAGAGAGATAAGAGAGAAAGGATAAGAAAACAAAGAGGCATGGCGTAAAAGCACATCAAGACATGATATAGGTTTTGACCTTAACAATTTAAAGACCTTAGACTACCCTAAGTAAAGCATCATGGGTCAAGAAGTAGAAGAAACTACCTAATCAGCCAAGTAGAAGTACAAGTATGCAATTTAGAAGACAAAACTTCACATCATGATAAAACATGCAAGCATACATGAGACAAGAATATAGTATCAAGGTGATATAGATATATCCCTATGGGTCATGAACAAGTGGTTTGGATCTAAGGTCACAAGACAAGAGATCAAGGCAAGTACACTAGCATAAAAGCAATTATGTGTCAAGTGCCTAACAAAACATGGTATGAGAAAATGAAGTGAGGTGAAGGAGGAAGAAGCATACAAGTCAAAATTAAATACATAAAGTACTCATAATCATCACACAAACAAACTTGAGGTAGATCCACAATCAAATCATACAAGGAAAGTTGGTTTGAAAACCCTAAGTGGACTTAAGTCCTCATGCAATGTTAGCAAGCGAACATGTGAGAAGAAAGAGGCAATGTAAGAAGAAAGGAAAACATTGAAATTTTATACATTTAACATACACCAAATAATCAAGATAAAACTCAATTAGTCAATGAAATCATGGTACAAACACCAAACCATACAAACTAGGTCAAAACAAAGTTGTGAGGTGAAGTGGAAATAAGTGTGTGACTGGACAATCATGGCATGACAAATGGAGTATGTGTGAATTCATAAGCAAACACACAATACTAAGTTATTACAATATTCTATGAACCCCTAAGGTAGCCTTACTAAAGCATACTCAAGAGTTAGCATAAGACTAGGTCAATATTACACCCTAAATCAACCCTAAAGGCAAAAGAAGGAGAAAGAATAGGATAAATAGAAGTGGTACATGCTTAGGGGGGGTGTTGTACCCCAAAATTTGCCCTATCTTTTCTCAAGGCATTTCTCACAAAAGATCTCAAATGCTCAAGGTTTCTCCAAGATTTGATCAGACAAACTCATCTCCTAACACTGAGGCCACAAATTAGGGTTTTGGTTTTCTAAAGGACAATTGGACTTTTAATGCCTCAAGTGATTTACATGGTTCATTTTAGGTCTTCAAGAATGCGCATGTCAAGTTTCAAGTCTTGCATCTCATAATTGCTCATTCAATTGCTTAAATGATTGAAAATCAGTTATATTGGGTAAAAAGTCAATTATGGTCAACCTACAGTCAAACTTCTGGATTTTTGGCCAACATCAACATTTTAAAGTCATATTCATCATTTGATCAAGTATTGATCACAATCCCTCAAGAAAAGCACTCAATTTACCAAAAGGGCAAAATGGTCAAAATTAGGGTTTTAATTGTAATTGATTTATTAGTAACTTTTAACCTGGTGAAAGATCTAATGGCTTGAAGCATATTCTCAAGGATTCAATTACAACACGTTAACCTAATTTCATGGTTCAAAATATTCCTCAAGATGAATGGATTGATAGTTGGATTTTTGGGTCAATTGAGAAAAGTCAACTAATGCACAAAAGTCAAACTTTGACTTTTTGATCAAAATTTGATTTCAAAGATCACAATTCATCAAGACATTCAAAATATGAAGCTTTATCATCAAGAAATCAAGAAAGTCAAAAATCAATTTGAAAAGTCAAACTTTTCAAGACTTAGAAATATTTTCTAAGTGTTTTTATATATGATAATTTTACTACTTCATGCCAATTTTTCACCAAGATGCAAGATAATTTAAAAGAAACGTTCAACATGAAAGTTGTAGACCTTGATGATATCTACAAATTTGTATTTGAGGGCTCATATCCAAAAAATTCTTAGATTTTGAGTTATAAGCCCATGAAGTCATTCACTTTTTCTAAAAACACTTAGTGAAAATTTAACATAGTTTAGGCAGATTTTTAGCCCAACTTCTTGGTCATTTTTCACATTGATCCAAGATAATTTTATCAAAATGGTCAACATGAATGTTGTAGAGGATGTTTCAAGCTTTCCAAAATGTCCAAGAACTTGAAGAGATCATACTTGAGCTAGAAGTTTCAAAGAGATGAAGATGGCCTCATAAACTTGAATTATAGGTCATTTTCTTGATGAGCGCTTGAGAAAATCTCAAACCATGTTGCATAAATCTTACTCGCAGGCTTCAAACTTGCTAACCAATCAATAATTAAATGTTTACACAATTTTTGGAGCCATTATCCAAGTGTTTGAAGCTTTGTCCAAGTTGATTTTCCATTTTTGGCACAAAGGTACCGTTTCCATTTTGATAAAGCATTGCTTTTACAAATGTCAACTCTCCTTGAGCTCCTAACTTGTTGTCTCTGCACACACACTTTGAAAATACTAGAAGCAACATGTTTAAAGTTATTCAAACACTCTACATTGTTGGTACAAAACACTGAAACTTGATTTTCTCACTTTTCTTCAAAATCAAGCAACATAGCCATAACCCTAGAACTCAGAAATTTGTTGTGCAAAAGATCTCCAACCCTTTTCATATAACTCATAATTGTCTTCACATTATTGGCATGTCGAACTTTAGTATCAGCTTCATATATAGCACACACCCGTACAACAAAGGCAATGCCAGGTCTTCTAGCTATGAGATATAGAAGACTACCTATCATACTTTTGTAAAGAATTTGATCCACACTTGAGGCATCCGTGTTGAGGAGATGGCTTGACCTAGTCAATACGTGTGCAAGCTTGAATCATTGAAGATATTTTTGAGAAATATCTTGAGAAAAGGGAGGGAAAATTTTGGGGTACAACAGGATTGTTAACCCAATTCAGTGTACAACAACACCTACTATGGGGGCTACCAAGCCAGGGACAAGTCCACTAAATAGTATCAATTCATAGACCCTTAGTAAACAACCAGTTTACGATCTAATCACTTAATCACCACTCGTGTTATACTTCTACTTAAGCCATACCTAGATATGAGGCCCTTCTCAAATCCCTTCAATCACTAACAGTGAGAACAACAGAATTATTAAGTTATAAAGACTTCCGTCATTCAATACTTAAAAGCTTATGAATGATCCATAATTAACAACTCAAATATTAAACTAATACTATAGTGTATTACAATTAAAAGACTTAGACTTCTAAAATAGAAGGAATGTATTCTTCTTCAAAAGTTACAGTTTAATGAATAAGGATGCAAGTCCTTATAAAGGCGTAGCAGTGAGCTTGGGCTGAAAAACAAATATTCCAATATTTTGAATATTTCCATGAAAACAGGCCAAGATATAATCCATAAGGGTAATTAAAATAGAAAAATATCCCTCCATATTTTTCACAAGCTATGAGTCACAAATCCTTAAAAATGGCTCACATAAAAATAGGAAACAAAAAACTTAGACAGATATGTAGTTGCGTTCAGCTCATGAGGCAGATGTCAAGACGTCTGCTTTGAAATCATTCAAAACAGTTTGCTTCAAATGTTAAGACATTTAGCAAAACATTATCAAGTCATTGTTTTACCAAAATTGCTGCCAACAAACACTTACAAGATTAAATCAAGCATAGATTTGTTCTGATGCTTCTTCCAGTAGACATTTTCTGGCTCAGATTAAATCAACCATAAATTTATTCTGATACTTCTTCCAGTTAAAGACAAAAAGACCTCTTCTGGCTCAAATTAAACTGACCACAAATTTATTCTGATACTTCTTCCTGTAGACATTTTCTGGCTCAGATTAAATCAACCATAGATTTATTCAGATACTTCTTCTAATTGAAGTCGAGCGTAGAATTAGTCTAAATTCTATCAACGGTTACTTTGGATGGCATCTATAATCCCATATCTGATGACTCTCCATCACTTCTCCAAATGACATCTTTAAGCCTATTACTGGTATAATCAACTAACAACGTTACTTCGTGCACAAGCGAGTGCAAATTTCTGAGCACTTAAGTGTTCAATCATCTTCTATCTTCGAGTCACGAATGACGGACATGCCAATCTAACTCTTTAGGTTTAAGAAGATTGAATAGGGGCAACTGTTGTACCCCAAAATTTTCCCTCTCATTTTCTTCAAAACAACATGTTCACAAAGGTCTCAAATACTCAAAGCTACTCAAAAGTTGACTTGTCAAACCTCCTCCTAGGACCTTTACAACTAGGGTTTTGTGCTTCTCAAGGAATATTGGGCTGCAAGGGTCTAAAATGACTTTCATGGTTCTTCATAGGTCCTCAATAGTGCTTATGTCAAGTTTCAAGTCTTGCATCACATGTTTGCTCACTCAATGGCTCAGAAGATTGAAAGTCAATTATATTAGGTAAAAAGTCAACTATGGTCAACATACAGTCAAACTTCAAGATTTTTTGTCAACATCAATTTTTTTAGGTGATATCATCATTTTATCAAGGGTTTATCATGATTACTCAAGGAAAGCCCTCAAATCATCAAAGGTCAAAAATAGCCAAATTAGGGTTTTGATTGAAGATGACATGGTCATTGACTTTTGGCCTAGTACATGACCTAATGGCTTGAAGCATGATCTCAAGGGCTCAAATACAACATATTAACATAATTACATGGCTCAAGACATTTCTAAAGATACAAGTGGTTGATAGTTGAAGAATTGAATCAATTGATGAAAAGTCAACAGTTACACAAAAGTCAAACTTTGACTTTTTTGGTCAACATTGAAATTCAAAAATCAAGAATCATTAAGATATTCAAAACTATCAAAATTTATCATCAAGAATCAAGATAATAAAAAAAGTCAACAAAATTCAAAATTGAAGATTTTTAAACACTTAGAAAAATTCAAGTGTTTTTGTGCCTAAAAAAGTCCTAACTTCGTAGTCAAATTTCACCAAGATCCAAGCTGATTCAAGGAAAACTTTCAACATGAAAATTGTAGAGAATTATTCATACAACAACTTTGTCAATGAGGGTTTATCTCCAAAAAGTGCTCAAATCAAGAGATATAAGCATGTGAAATTCTGCCAACACTTAGAGAAATTTATCAAACAGTTTTGACATAAAAAAGTGACCAACTTCATGGTCATTTTCACCAAGATCCCAAATGATTCAACAAAAGTGTTCAACATGAAAGTTTTAGACAATGTTTCAAGGTTTCCAAAATGTCCAAGAGCATGAATTTCTCATACTTGAGCTAGGAGATTCGAAGAGTTGAAGTTGGCATTTCATTCTGGAATTATATGTCATTTTTGTGATGTACTCATAATCAAATCTCATAGTCATGCCTTGTAATCTCACTTTGAAGGCCTATAAACTCCTAAATATTTCCATAATCAGAAGATTACACACTCTTGTTAGCTATTATCCAAGTGTTCAAGCCATTGTCCAAGTGATCATTCCACTAATGGCACAATGGCACCATTGTCATTTTCATAAAGCAAGCTTTAATTAAAGAGTCTAAATCTTGAGCTCCCGACTTGTTTCATCTGAGTACAAGCAATCTCAAAAGCAAGAAGAAAGCTCTTTACACCCAGCAACTCCAGAGCATACTTGTACTTCTCCATTGGAACCACCATTTTCACATAAACTTGGTTTTTCACTTCCAACCAAGCCATAACTTGTCATCTCAAGATTCTGGTTACTTCAAACTCTCAAACCTATTGTTTATAACTAGTATGGTCATTTGTAAGCCAAAGCACGAATTCACATCTCTAAAACACCTTTAAACTCTCCCAAATTCAGAATTGGATCAAAAACTCCATTTTTGAACCTTGAAAACCTTAACTTCGAAATTTACCACCCTGGCCATATCAATGCAAGATAACCATCCAAACACCTTATAATCATCATTTAGAACTTATCTAAACCTCTGTTACACTTCTGTAACATCATCATCATCATCATCCTCCAAACTCAAAAACGGTGGCTTGCAACTTGACTTAGCTAGATCATTTCAACAACTTTCAAAGAAAAGTAAGGGTTAGAATAGATTCAGGAAGGCCCTAACAAGCTCACAGGATCATCACTTTGCATTGAAAATACATAGAAGAAGCGTTGAACTTTCTCCAACTTGGTAAAAAACTCAAACTTTGAACTTCTTATCTGTGCGTCTTTAGTGCATACAAACAAAAGAAAAATGTAGATATCAATGTCCTGAAGCTAACCATGTGATTACTTTTCATTTATATTGCTTGTGTGTTGAGAATCATATCTCTGAATAGTTAGGGTTTCATTTTGGTACTTGATAAAATTCTTGTCAATCTCTGAGTTTTAATTTAAATGGTTGGTATGGTTGAATTCCTTATGAAATTTCGAACAACTTTCATGTTTACATTTTTGTAAATGGTTGAGAAATGAGGGAATTCGAAAATCATAAATGTTGTTATTGAGAGGTTGAAGACGAAGATGGTGATGGCACCATACTTCAGTTTTTTAAAAATGAGTTTATTTTATATTTATTACAAGTTACATTATGAATGGATGTAACAGCCACCCCAGTGGCAAAAGCATCGCGTTTCATGTCACTTTCACTACAAGGGCGCGGGTTCGAACCAAAGGGACCCCACTTTTACATTTTCTCATTTTTCTTCTTCTTCTGTTTTGTGATTTTCTGAAGTGTTTGTCAAATATATTTTAATTGGCGCACCCTTTGTACAAGCGTGTTACATGGCCCAATGGTTAAGCTTTTAACCAATCACCCCAAGGGCGTGTGTTCAACACCTTCCAAGCCCACCCTTTAAATTTTATCACTAAATTCTTTTATTTTTTTTATCAAACTTTAACAATTTTTTAACCAATCAAAATAAATCATTTTGAGCTGATTTCTTGCACACTTCTCATTTGTCACCTTTATTTTATGAATATAAGAAAAAATCACCAAAAATAATTTTATTTCATTATTTTTCAATTAAATCAAGATATTACTTTTTAGGTTCTTTTTAAGGGATTTTTTGGTGATCTTTTGATCAAATTTTCAAGCTTGCTCACAAAGCTTAATTTTACCATGATAGGTCTTGATTCTCATGAGATATCTTGACACTTGAGTAAATACTTTATGATATCTTGAGCCTTCTTAGTACTTTTCTCAACCAAATTCAGATTAAAACATGAAACATGTACAAAAATCACAAGTTATACTCCATGACTTTCCAGTGTGATTGTGATGCATACATTTGTTTCAAACGTACCAACTCAAACCATTTTTCACAAAAAAACACAAGAACGTTCAAACTTCTTTTTTCCTTATTTATTATTTATTTTATTTACATTCTTAGATCAATTTTATAGGCTGCAACTATTGATGTAATAGCATAGATTTCTTTCCGCACTTTTTATATTTATGTAACTGCCCTAAAGCCTTGTAATAGATTAGGTTTACATTCTTCACTTTACATTCTGCATTATATTCTTTTATGCTACTGATAGTAATTAGGGTTTGTATGTAAAGATTAAAAAAATCATAGCAAAACCCTAAATCCAAGATGAAATACTTGAAATCAAAAGACTTCGCACACCCGCACCTCTAGGGTGACCCTCACTTGTTGCCTCGGATAAAAAAAAGTCATGTCCCTCAAACGTGGGATGCTTTAGCAAAGACACTCGGTTAAAATATCATAGTCCCTCGATGACCCTTCGATGCTTCCTTTGATAAACAATATTAGTCCCTTACGACAATTGCTAAAGGGTCCTACAAGTTGCTTTCTATGACTGTACAATGACTCACGCCTGTCCCTCATATCCAATGATTAGGGCTTACTACAAAATAATGATAAGATATCACTGTTGTACCCCAAAATTTGCCCTCTATTTTTCTCAGGTTTACTCCCCATCCAATCCCAAGCTTTGGATTATAAATTTTTCATGAAGATCGCTCCCAAGGGCAAAACAGTCATCTGCGCTGCAAGACCAAACCTTGACCTCTTGATTAAAAATCAAATCAAAAAAATCTTATTTCAGCAAAACATGCTTGAAACGGGAAGTGTATTCCTGCTAAGATTCAAAAACCAAATTTCTAAGTACTTGAGATTTTCTAAGTATTTAAGAAAAATGGCACTTCAGAACCTCTGAACCAACCTCTAGGCATAAATGGTCAGAAGTTGCAAACTTGGCTCAACATATAACATTCAGTCAGAAGGTGGTTCTTCAGCAGCTACACCAACTCAGTTAGAGGTTGTAAACATGGTTCAGCACGTAATCTTTCAACAGAACGTGGCTCTTTCAGCAAGTACGCAAGTTCAGCCAGAGTTTGCTAGAAGAATGCAAAGAAGGCAACAAAGCCTGAAAATCCTTCAGAACCTACTGGAATCAGAAGATGAAGAGGTCAGAGGAGTGGGTATAATACTGAAGTAGAATCTCTAAGTCCAGAATTTTCAGAGGTAGATCAAAAGAACATGCTGGAAAATCTAGAAAAACTCTCAGAATTTGCTGGGACAGCAAGAGGCCAAGGTCAGAGTTTGGTTTGCGTTGTTTTTTGGTAAAGCAGAACTGTTGGCTCAGGTTATAGGTAATGATGCAAATCCCACACTAAGATCTCTTAAGTCTTAACCAATCTCATCACCATTTAATGCCCATTAATGCACACAACTACTTTTGAACATTTGTCCAAAGGGCCTTTCCACGTGCAGCGTAACAACACCCTCGTGCAAGGTTAAGTTTGGATCTATGTGCCACTTTTCGCCTAAGGGTGTCACTTTCCCTTAATTTTCGCCTACTGTTCCAGTCTAGGCTGAAAAAACTGTCCATTATCACAACTTTCCATAAACTTCCTTCAAGAACAAGTTAACACCTACTGCATGGTATTGACGCTATTTAACGTTTAAAACTCACAAAGCCTTGCCTATAAATAGGACATCATTGTCCATTAAAAAACCCCCGGTCAAAAATCCAGAAAAATTGCTAGAAGAGGAACAGAAAACTCTAGCAAGAAAACATTATGAAACTCTGCCAAAATTCCTAGTGTTTCATAACTTTGAACTTCCTGCTTCCAAACTTCATTGATACCCAAATTGCTTCCTGACTAGAGAACGCCCATACAGTTTCTGACCATACATACATCTTCTCCATCCACCCATTCAAAAAAAAGAACCTGTCCAGAATACCATCAGAGCTAAGGCTAGCTCCAATTCACAAATTTCTTCCAAACAACAAGGTAAGCACCTGCTGACTCTCACCATGCTACCAAGCATCATCAGAATTGCATGCTAAAAAAAACACAATGTAGATATCATACTACTGCTGTATATATTTTGAGACTTTCACGCCTCTGTATGTTTAAGTAGGAAGTGAACCAGTACAAAACCTTCCTTTGACTTTTTGGTTCTGTCTTCTGAAAGCTATGACACTTGCTGAGACTGCCCTAGGCATGTCTTCTGTTTTGGGGAGGAATAACCAAATTGCAGGTGTTCTGACTAGCACAACAGGAAACCAAGTTCTGACTTTGACGCCAGCGCTTCCGAGACCTGTTTTTATATCAATGATATCAGAACTTCTGAAATTTGTTGTGTTCTCAGCAGGGTCAGAAGTTCTGACTTCCCCACTAACAGATTTTTGTTTTGCAGCGCATGGGAGTCAGAACTTCTGACTTCCCCACTAACAGGTTTCTGTTTTGCAGCGCACTAGAGTCAGAAGTTCTGACTCATACATTTTCACTAACAGGTTGATATTCTGCAGTAGACCTGGGTCAGAACTTCTGACTTTCTCTCAGCAGCGCACTAGCCCTCTCTCTCTCTTTCTCTTTTTCTTCCCCTTGTTATTTTTCTTTTTCTTTATTTTTCTCGTTGAACCGCACCCATGTATAAGTGTGTATCCCCCACCCCCTAAATATTGTAATAGCGTAGGATTTTACATTTCCGCATTTTTATTGCTTTCAAAAATGTAAATTCTAGTAATTAGGATATGTATGGCAAGATAAAATCAATGAAATAGAAAATCCTAATTCAAGATAAAATCATGCATGCAATAAAACACACTTGCACACAAACACCCTTAAGGTATCTCCATTTGGTTGCATAAATAAAATGGCCATGGTATGCATGCTAGGTATCTTGGCAAAACAAAACAAAAGATCATAGTCCCTCGATGACGCTATCTTGGTTGCCTAAAACAAATGATCTTAGTCCCTTAAAACTTGCTAAGATACTTGGCAATATTGTTATCATGGTCATACAATGACCGACGCCCGTCCCGTTTAAACATCCAAATACAAGGTTGTTTACCAAATGCAATGGTAAAGCAACACTGTCAAAAAGGGCTAAAAATGTGTAAGAAAGATCTTTGAGTTAGGGTAGACAACTCCTAGTTACTTGATCTCTTGCAAACCATCCTTGCTAATTTCAAAACACACAATTTTAAAACATTTCCCAAATACAAACTTTCAAACATTGAAACATCTTTTCAAAAGACAAACACCTTTGTAAAACATTCTGAAATTCTGGCTGCAGATACTCAATGTCACGTTCAATGTTATGACACCGTATCTGACTTACTATATGACAGTAAATACAAAAACAATAAAGAACACAGTCAATTGTTTACCCAGTTCAGTGTGCAACAACACCTACTCTGGGGGCTACCAAGCCAGGGAGGAAATCCACTATAAGAGATGTTAATTCAGAAATAAACCAACCAGTTTATCTCCTTCACTTAAGACCTACCCAATGCAATTTCAATCTAAGTACAACTTAAACCTGAGTTCCTACTCACTCCCCCTCAATCACAGCAGTGATACATAAAATAATTTGACTAATGATTTGATGAAGACACTCTTCAAAAACATACACTTGATTAAGATTCACAACTTTTTAATCAAGTAACACAACCACTCTTGCTTCACAGCTTTGAGTGATGCACAACTAACTTGACTCTGCTTCACAGCTTTAGTCAAGGAACATTCAAACACTCTTGCTTCAAAGCTTTGAGTGCTACACAACCCTTACAATTAAAAACCTATTCCAAGTCACTTATCACAATGATAATTGCTTGGAGTACAATAATTAAACCTATACAGATTACAAATGATCTTCTGATCAAAAGGGATACTTTGCAAAACAGCAGCTCTGTTGAATATATAGCAGCTGCAACTTCAGTTAGGGTTTCCACAAAAACCTAGGGTTAATTTCGTTTGACCTTAAGACTAGGTCACAGGAATTAATTAACCAGGTTAGGGTTGAGCTAGGTTAATCCTCAGAAAACGCAGGATTCTGTTCTGGAAAGACTGAGTTGTTTTCCTGAAAAAACTCAGAATTAACTAACATGCAAACCTGTTAGTTCAGAACAGGATGTCATAACATCTGTTATGACATCTGAGAAAACCTGTCTACTGATTTAGCAAAATGTGATCATTTTACAAAATGCCCAGATACACACTTATAAACATCAGTACTTGAATTACAATATTTTTCTGCAAAGGTACCTAATGAGTCAGTACAAACTAAACTAGAATGTTATGACATCAGTCATGACATTCACACATACACTTGGGTTTTACCAAAAATGCAAGCCAATACCTAAACAACTACAAACTCCCCCTTTGGCAGATTTTTGGCTAAAGACCCTAAGCAATCAGAGATAGATAGCAGCAGAAATAAATGACTGCAGAAAAATAGAATGTCTAATTGAGCAAGTACATATTAAGTACCAAAATATTCTCCCCCTATTTAGCCACAAATGGGCCAAAGAAACATGTTCATAAAGATTATACAGTTATCCAAAACAAATAATAAGAGCAGCAGCACAAATTCTGAACACACTTCCAAACTCCACCAGATATCAGCACCAACCAGCAACACCACCAAACAGCAACCAACCTTCAAGCACTCTCATCAGACTCAGAGGAGCTAGTTTCTTCAATGTTGAGATGACCTTCAGCTTCTACACCTTCTTCCCTTCTGTTTTCTTCAGCTTCCTTCTTTTCTAGCCTGGCAATTAGGATTTCTAGGGTCTTTTTCCTAGCATCCAGCTCTTTGCAAGTCTCTTTTAAAACAGCTATGACATCAGATGTCTTGGACTGGGTCTTCACAGACGATGTCTCAGCTGATGTTATGACAATATCTGGAGCATGAGATCCCTGAAACAGTTTGTAGTGCAAGCCAAGGGCAGGAGCTCTTTTGCAGGTTGTATCTCTTGCCACAAGGATATCAGGGTATTGTGCAAGGATAATTCCACAAAGGAGGGAGGGAAAGGCTATTGGTCCTTTGACAGCATAACTACCAGCATGCTTTAAGGTTTGTTCAAAGATGTACCTGCCATAGTCAAAAGCAGTCTTGGTTCCCACAACATAAATAAATCTCCCCAATCCTGTGGAGATAGTTGATTTATGATTTGTAGGCACCCAGTTGGTTGCACCTATTTTATGCAGGATGGCAAATTTCATGCTGAGTTTGCTGGCATTCAGCTTGCTTTTCAAGGGCCAAAACTTCACTTGCCTGGCTGTGATGGTTTGACAAACATCATTGTCAGTGACCTCCAGATCAGGACAATCCTCATTTGTTCTTCCAAGAAATTTGTTAATTTCTGATGGAGAGAACTTGACCCTTCTTCCTCTAACAAAAATACTTTCAAAGTCAGTTGACCTTCCATCAGCACAATCATTAGACAAGTTCACTACAAACTCCTTGACAAGATTTTCATAACACTTGTTAAATTTTGTCACTGTCTTCATCAGTCCAGCATTCTTGATCAGGTCCATGATGTCTTTGCACTCCAAGGCATCATTGTTGAGTTCTCTTTCTAAGGCTATTCTTTTTAAGCAAACATACTTCCATCTGTTTGCATTGTCAGGATGATGAAAAGAGATGTTGTCTGTTGGGACTTCAGGTACTCTAGCAATTTTGCTGGAGGGGAGCTTCCTTCTGATAGGAGTTTCTTCAATATCAATCTCAAATTCTGATTCCTCATCAGAATCAGAAGATTCAGGTTCTTTTCTCTTCTTAGAGATTGGTTGTCTAGCAGTATGCACCTGGGACTTCTTCCCTTTTGTCTGAATACTTTTCTCAGCCATGCCTTCAGCCTTGGATTTCTTAGCAGCAGGTTTATCATTCTAACTACTCTTTCTTTTCATCAATCTCCTAGCTATGCTAGGGTTCACATTAGCAATCAGATCATTATCTGAGTAATCCTCATCCACATCAATGATAGGTGGATCAGCAGCCTTTCCTGAAGTGTTCTGAATGTTGTCTTTTTGTGTCACAACATTCTCAGTGACATCTACATTCTCAGAAACTTCCACATTTGGGCTTTCTGATTGATTTAAAGGGACAGAAATCCCCGGTACAGGTTGGTTTCCGCTCAGTATACTAGTAACAAGCCTAGCAATAGCTTGATGAACTTGAACTGTTCCTTCTCTATTTGGTACAGAAGAAGAAGGATGAGAAGAATTACCAGAGGCTGTAGCTTGAGTTCTTCCTGCATGTCTCGTTCTTAGCTTTTTGACTTTGGCTGGGTCAGTTGCCATCTCTCTGAGAGGAGTGACCTCAAGAACTTCAGATTTTATGCATATGGTGATTGCTCTAGAGTCTTGGTCAGATGATGAAGATGATGAGGATGATGAAGTCGCCTTGGTTGAAGACGATGTCTGAGACATTTTGATTGACTTTGAGTAACGGTAGCAATTTGAGAAAAATCTTTGCTTGAGAGGAGGAAACAGGTTGCAAGGATGAGAGAGGTAGGAGGCAAAAGGGAGTCTTTTCAACTTCTTAAGGATTTTGAAGGAATTGGGAAAGCATATGATTAACCCACTAAAGATAGACTTAATAAAATTAACTCCTTCAACCTTTGTTTTAAGCAAAATTAATTGCTATAATTTCTCATGTTGGTAAATACCCAACCTGCCCCTCAAATTTTCAAGTTTATTTCCAACAAGAGCCTTGGTAGAAGAATCAGTCAACTGAAGCTTAAAGAAACTATGTTCCAGTTTAAATGACTTCTTCTCTATAGAGTCAATGTGCTTGTTCCTGTTATGCTGAATAGGGTTCAAGGAAATATTGATTGTATTCAGATTGTCACAACACAATGTCACAACATCTTGTGAGACATCATACTCAGTGAGCATCTGTTTTGGCCAGATATTTTGAGAACAGTTTTTCCTAGCAGCAACTATTTCCGCACAGAGTTTGGAAGGCATTCTTTTGATATGAATCACAGTTCTGGTTGATTCTTGACTAATTTTCTTTTTGTCCAGTCCATTTTGATGGAGAGTTATAGGAGAGGAGACTTCAAGTCTCATTTCTTCAGGAAAACAGAATTTATTAGACTTGTTATTTCCAACATCCTTGTCAAGATAACTTATGGTTCTGACAACACATCCTTCTTCAAGTTTATTTGCCACATTATCAACCTGTAGTTTTGGAGTTCTTCTGACTGCTTCCATAGAAATAGCTCTTTTCATTCTTCTTAGATGAAGAGGACCAAGCTTATGCTGCCACAGTTTCATCTCTTTTTCTTCTTTGGTAATTGGACACATAGTGGAGATATCAGTGTTCTCAGGCTGCCACAAGTAGCAGTTATCTTTGGATCTGATTCCTCTCATTACAACTTCTAGTTTTTCATTAGTTACTAGACATTCAGATTTTGAGAAGTTGACCTTGAATCCTAGATCACATAATTGACTGATGCTAATGAGATTAGCAGTCAACCCTTCTACAAGCAGTACTTTATTCAGACTTGGAACTCCAGTGCAGTCCAAGTTACTAACTCCTTTGACTTCACCTTTAGCACCATCTCCAAAGGTCACAAAACTGGTGGTGTGAGGCTTAACATTAGCTAGGAGATTTTTGATTCCTGTCATGTGTCTGGAACATCCACTGTCAAAGTACCAGCCTTCCTTTGCAGAGACTCTCAGGGAAGTATGGGCTATCAGGGCAGTAGCCTTTTTCTTCCAATGAGGAGTATGTGGTACCCTTTTTGGCTTAGGTTCAGCACCTGAGTTTTGATTAGGGTATCCATGCAATTTGAAGCTGAAGGGCTTTATGTGTCCATACCTCCCACAATGATGACATCTCCATCTTTGGTATTTTTTCTTCATGTATTTCTGATGTTGAGAGTTGTGTTGAGACATCTGCTTTGACAATTGTTTAACATGCCTGATCTTCTTGTCTGCACCAGATTTCTTAGCTTCCACAAATCCTAGACCAGATTTGTTTCCCACATTTTGTCCAACTTGAAGAATCTCTTCCAATTTATCTGATCCATTGGTCAACATCTTGACAGATTTTGTCATTTGATTCAGTTGTGAGTTCAGCAATTGAACCTCTCCTTCTAGATGACTTATAGTTTCAAGATCTGCCTATTTTTCAGCTTCCAGCTTTATAATGAGTTTTGATTGTTTCTCATTCTGTACACAGACTTCAGCACTTCTGATACACAATTTCTTGTAGGTATCAGCCAGTTCTTCAAATGTCACTTCTTCATCACTGGTGTCACTTTCAGAAGTACAAACACTAGCTAGAGCAGTAACTAGTTTGGCAGATTCTTCTTCAGAATTACTTTCTGAATCATAGTCAGACCAAGTAACAGTCATGCCTTTCTTTTGTTTCTTAAGAAAGGTAGGACATTCAGCTCGAATATGTCCATATCCTTCACATCCATGGCATTGAATACCTCTGCCTCGGTTTCCCTTTTCTTCTGACCTTGGTCTTCTGATGGAACTGTCAATGTCAGAGGGAATGTTATGAACATTAGACCTTGACTTTGGATCCATTCTTTTGATGAGCTTGTTGAACTGTCTTCCAAGCATGGCAATAGCTTCTGAAATATTCTCTTCTTCATCCTCCTTGTTTTCAACATCAGTGTTGGATACAAGTGCTATGCTCTTGTTCTTCTTGTCACCATTATCAGTGATCCCCATCTCAAAAGTCTGAAGAGACCCAATAAGTTCATCCACTTTCAACTTGCTGATGTCCTGGGCTTCCTCTATGGCAGTTACCTTCATTGCAAATCTTTTAGCCAAGGATATGAGAATCTTCCTCACCAGTTTTTCTTCTGACATCTTTTCTCCCAGTGCTCCTGAGGTGTTGGCAATCTCCAAGATGTTCATGTGAAACTCATGAATGGTTTCATCTTCCATCATTTTTAGATTCTCAAACTTGGTAGTCAACATCTGAAGCCTTGACATTTTTACTTTGGAAGTGCCCTCATGAGTAGTTTTGAGAGTGTCCC
The DNA here is from genome assembly GCA_948472305.1 of Vicia faba. NCBI lineage: Eukaryota > Viridiplantae > Streptophyta > Magnoliopsida > Fabales > Fabaceae > Vicia > Vicia faba. The sequence goes on along the minus strand of CATIWC010000826.1, from coordinate 140,541 downwards.
AAACTTCCTTGGCCAGTTCATATTGATGTACTAGTCTGAAATCGTTTCTATCAATTCTATTGAACAAGGCATTTAAAGCTTTGGAATTTCCCAGAGCTAACTCATCTTCTTCTTTACTCCAATCTTCCTCAGGCTTCAGACTGATTGTCCCATCTTTCTCAGTTATGGTGGGATGGATCCATCCTTTGTCAGCAGCTCTCCAAGCTTTTTTGTCCAGAGATTTTAGGAAGGCAATCATACGAGGTTTCCAGTAGTCATAATTACTTCCATCCAGAATGGGTGGTCTATTTCCAAAAACTCCTTCTTTGTCCATAGTGCCAGAAAGTGATATCCCTAGATCTCACCCAGTAATACAGGCAGGGTGCCTGCTCTGATGCCAATTGAAATTCTGGCTGTAGATACTCAATGTCACGTTCAATGTTATGACACCGTATCTGACTTACTATATGACAGTAAATACAAAAACAATAAAGAACACAGTCAATTGTTTACCCAGTTCAGTGTGCAACAACACCTACTCTGGGGGCTACCAAGCCAGGGAGGAAATCCACTATAAGAGATGTTAATTCAGGAATAAACCAACCAGTTTATCTCCTTCACTTAAGACCTACCTAATGCAATTTCAATCTAAGTACAACTTAAACCTGAGTTCCTACTCACTCCCCCTCAATCACAGCAGTGATACATAAAACAATTTGACTAATGATTTGATGAAGACACTCTTCAAAAACATACACTTGATTAAGCTTCACAGCTTTTTAATCAAGTAACACAACCACTCTTGCTTCACAGCTTTGAGTGATGCACAACTAACTTGACTCTGCTTCACAACTTTAGTCAAGGAACATTCAAACACTCTTGCTTCAAAGCTTTGAGTGCTACACAACCCTTACAATTAAAAACCTATTCCAAGTCACTTATCACAATGATAATTGCTTGGAGTACAATAATTAAACCTATACAGATTACAAATGATCTTCTGATCAAAAGGGATACTTTGCAAAACAGCAGCTCTGTTGAATATATAGCAGCTGCAACTTCAGTTAGGGTTTCCACAAAAACCTAGGGTTAATTCCGTTTGACCTTAAGACTAGGTCACAAGAATTAATTAACCAGGTTAGGGTTGAGCTAGGTTAATCCTCAGAAAACGCAGGATTCTGTTCTGGAAAGACTGAGTTGTTTTCCTGAAAAAACTCAGAATTAACTAACCTGCAAACCTGTTAGTTCAGAACAGGATGTCATAACATCTGTTATGACATCTGAGAAAACCTGTCTACTGATTTAGCAAAATGTGATCATTTTGCAAAATGCTCAGATACACACTTATAAACATCAGTACTTGAATTACAATATTTTTCTGCAAAGGTACCTAATGAGTCAGTACAAACTAAACTAGAATGTTATGACATCAGTCATGACATTCACACATACACTTGGGTTTTACCAAAAATGCAAGCCAATACCTAAACAACTACACATTCAAACAAGAATTGTTACAAAGGTTGCCTAGACAAGGCCTCTTTTCAAAACATTTTCAAAACCACACACAAAGCACCATTTCAAACAATTGAAAAGCAAAAGCAAGTGATCTAAACAAGTAACTAAGAGCCCATGGAAAACCATGGATGAAAAGGGTGCTAGCACCTTCCCTTTTCATAATCTACCCCCCGAACCCAAGAAAACATCTCAAAGGTCTTTCCTGTGCTTTTTGACCTTTCCTTTGGATAAAATAAAAAGTCAGTGGCGACTCTTGCTAAACTGAAACATTTGCGAACACAAACGTAAAACATCAAGTCAGTTCTCCCACCGCGTCACAGAACTGGCGACTCTGCTGGGGAATTTAAGTAAAAGTAGGGACACCTTAGGGTTTTAGATCACCTTTACATGCTTATCTTGCTTGATTTGTTTGCTTTACACTTTGGTTCTATTGTTTGGGTTTGAATCCTCTACCCGGATTTGGGAAACATTCGTAGGTAAATAGCAATACGTTGTGGAAATTGTGCGGGGTATACCGACATGGTCTAAGCAATAGCTATGTTAGTGTGACATATTTGTGGGTACCGGTAGCCTTTGAGTCAATCAAAGAGAATACGGGGCCGCTGAGTGATGTCATAAAGCACTAACGAACTTTTAGAACCTTTACTTGACCAACTTGGACTTTTATGTTGTAGTGAGATGACCGGCTTTGGCGCAGTCCGAAGTTGGTAGATACTCGATACTACACTCATTGAGGGTTGTTTCCTTGGAATATTTCGGTCGCCTGTAAGAGGCTAAATTGAAACAATGAACAAGGAAACCATCCAGTGATATTGAGCTCCTTAGAACCCGGTTACTATTTCTAGGACAGGTTGAGCCAACTAGATTTCAAGAGGGTACTTACCTACAAACTCCATGCAAGCCTAAACTTAAGGACTTGTCTGCTTTGTATGGATATGACTGTTTGTATATAACTTGCTTACTTCGCGTATCTGTACATAACATTATAACATCATGCCATATCATTTTCAATAATTATTTCAAGGATCTCGAGGGTCTTTGATGCAGGGTCATGTTGAACCAGACGTCTACCAAAAAGCAAGAGGATTCATTTTCCTCTAAACAAACACCGTCAAAGATCAAGTATAACAACGTGAATCAAAAGTTATGACCCACTTGACATGGTGAGCTTGATTCTTGTGGAAAGACATCCACCGATACAGAGTTCTCCAATCAAAGATGTTCAACTTCTAACATTTTCTCGTGTTTACCCCGCGAGATCCTTGAAAACATGCATCCACATATCATGCATCATATCATGACAGGTTTCCCCCTTTCAGGTCTCCTTATCTTCCTACTGTTTATTTCAGTAAAGATGGCTCTAGAGAAGACTATCAAAGATATCTAGGCTCAAAACGCTCAACTTCAAGAGATGTTCTTGAACCTGTCCAAGGGGCAGGAAGAAGTGAAAGCTCTCCTCACAAGAGGCATGGTCCTAGGGAATCCAGGGGGGATCAGGAATGACCAGTTGGAAGGGATACAAATTGAAATGGCAACAATGAAAATCCAGATGATGGGACAACTGGTGGGCTAGATGGCTCTTATTCAAAACTTAGCACAAGGACAGGAGGAGCTAAAGGTCCTCATCAACAAGCTTCATCTAGGTGAACGTAACCAAATGGGGCAAACAACTAGGGTTGAGGATCAAGTCATCATTCAGCTTCCCTTGAGACAAGAAGTCAAGGGAAAGTCTTCCCAGTTTGCTTCAGGGTCACAAGCCCAACAACAACCTCACCAACATCAACAGGGTAATCGGCGTAAGCAAAATACATCTGGAACATGCTTCACTGAGATTAACATTCCATTATCTCAAGTACTGCAACGCTTGTTGGAGGTCAAGCTGACTGTATTAAGGGATCCTCTTCAGAATCTCAATATCTCTGCTCCTAGCTATCATCCCAATGCATTATGTGCATACCACTCCAATAGCCCGGGGCATGATACAAATGACTGTTGGGCTTTGAAAAATAAGACCCAAGACTTGATTGACAGAGGAGTGCTGGAATTCACACAAGATGGTCAGATGAAAATCTTCCGCTGAGGGTTCTCCACCTGAAATGACCAGTTCGAACTAAGAGGCTTTTGTTTCATTTGAATTTTCAAGTTGTAATTTCTTTTGTTATTCAAACAATTGTCTATTAATGTCAAACTCTGTTTCATTAATGCATTGCATATGTTTGTCTTGAATTCATCCATTCGTTTTCACTATACTTAAACTATGCTTTCTACTTTCTTTATGACATTTAACTCTTGCTAAAAGTTACAAACCTTTAGAGGGAGGATGATGAAAACGATGCCATAATCTCATACAGTATGCTTTTGGGCAGACCTTGCTGACGATGTACATGCGTTTCTTTTAAATCCTAAACACTGGAGTTATAAGGAAGATAATCCCTAGTCAACCCTTTCGAGCCAAAGAAGTAGAAGTTTTCTATTTTAACACAAATTGAAACCTTTAATTAAAACCTGGGGCAGGGTAGTCTCTCAGTTAATTCAAATGCGTGTTAAAGACGCAAACTCTCATCCTGTAATATAATGAACGACATCAAAAACATTCCTTTGGAACCAAAACATAGTGATGGTTCCTTATCACATAGGCAGTCATTATCTCGCAAAAAGAAAAAGCATACTGAGTCGAAACCTATAAAGGATTCTTAAAAAAAACTGGGGCATCCCACTGACTGTAATCTCCAAAACAAGAATAGTCAGGCAAAAATTAGGGATAATAAATCAAAATAAAGAGGTCACTACAAATCCTCAACACCACAAAATGTTGCAAAAATGACTGCCTTCCAACAAATTCAACCTGTGTGAACCATCACCAAATCGTCGTTCCAGACTCATTTGGAGTTCAAACGCACAATTAACTGAGTTTAGGATTGAAGAACATCACGAAGAGCGGGTGGGTACAGATATACTTTAAGCCTTTATCCTTTGTTTCTTAAAACCGTGAACCAAGCCACGTTACAACCCTTCAAAAGTCCTAATTGAAGCATGGGTTAGTTCGAAAGCATACTGTTACAAAAGGTATCATGACTCCTGTAAGGCTTTGCTCTAAATCTTGAGTTGAATTTTTCTTATAAAAAGTTTTCTGCTAAAAAACGCATTTTTCAAAATTTCAAGACAAGCGTAAACTTTACATTATTTGAATATCGTTGTTTGCATATGGATATTTTTTTGACAGTGAAGAAATTCACACAGTGAATATCCGATGGACGAAAGCTCACTCAGTGAACAAAATCACTTCAAGTGGGATGACACTTCCGTTGCAAAAATCTCATATCAACAAAGGGGCACGATATGTTATTGTCCAATAAACCTGGGGCAGTCCAGTCAAGATTTCAAGAAATCTCTCAAAGTGCAGAGTAGCCTGGGGCAAGTCTCCGTCACCGTCACTTGGGGCATTGAATGTCAAACCCAACAAAGGGTTACATACAATCGAACATTTCCTGGCGAAGCCATAAACACTCATTACTTGGGGAAATGGCACATCTCTCTAAAATCCTTCTCATAAGAGGACTCCCAACCAGAGTTTTGATCTTTGATAACCTCTTCCCAGCTAAGTCGACCTCAAGAATTCCTGAGAATTTTTCCCATTGAAGTCGCCAGATTTTTCACTATCGGAAACGAAGAATTCAACTCTTTTCTCCATCACCAGTTCGGGATTTATTTTCCCCAACGAGAGGTCGTCTTGAGAACATTACACATACGTACATCAGGACACCATACAACGCAATCTCATTTATTTTGAGAACGTAATTGTTTGATATATGTCATGTAACTAACCTTTACCTTTCAGGAAAGATACAATCAAATTCTCACGAAATTCAAGCTATGAAGCCTGGACCACAACCAGATAATAGTGCATCCAACTTTCCTCTTCAACAGAGAGGATTTCTCAACAGAATAACGGACGACCGAGGTTCCCAAATGTGATGCAGTGGGATAACTGACTTGAGGATTTGCGTTTGTATTCGCAAATGTTTCGGTTTAGCAAGAGTCGCCACCGACTTTTTATTTTATCCAAAGGAAAGGTCAAAAAGCACATGAAAGGCCTTTGAGATGTTTTCTTGGGTTCGGGGGGTAGATTATGAAAAGGGAAGGTTCAAGCACCCTTTTCATCCATGGTTTTCCATGGGGTCTTAGTTACTTGTTTAGATCACTTGATTTTGCTTTTCAATTGTTTGAAATGGTGCTTTGTGTGGTTTTGAAAATGTTTTGAAAATAGGCCATCATTGTGGAAACCTTTTTAATGATTCTTGTTTGAATATATACAAAGGTGTTTGTCTTTTGAAAAGATATTTCAATGTTTGAAAGTTTGTTTTGGGAAATGTTTTGAAATTGTCTTTATGAGGTGTGTTTGAAAATAGCAAGGATGTTTTTGCAAGTTTTGGATCAAGTAACTAAGAGTTGTCTACCCTATCTACTCAAGAGTCTTTCCTACACATTTTTAACCCTTTTGACAGTGTTGTTTTACCATTGCATTTGGTAAACAACCTTGTATTTGGATGTTAAACGGGACAGGCGCAGGTCATCGTATTGACCATGATAGCAATAGTGCTAAGTATCTTTAGCAAATTTTTGAGGGACTAGATCATTTTGTATAGGCAACCAAGATAACGTCATCGAGGGACTATGATCTTTTTGTTTTGTTTTGGTTTTTCCAAGATACTCAACATGCATACCATGGCCATTTTAAAGGCAACAAGTGGATGAAACCTTAGGGTTGCATTTGTGCATTGTGTTGTCAATTTTCATGCTTTTTTGTCTTTGTATTAGTTAAGCTATTTGTTTTGATTTTGGACATTTGCATACAAACCCTAATCTCTAACATGACATATTTGAAAGCATAAAGTGCGCAAAATAAACCTAAGCTATTACAACATTGATATGGGGAGGGGATACATTTTTGAATAGGGAATATTTGCAAGAAAATAAAATCCTAAGATTTACTATTACATCCAAATTGAATTCCTTTGTATCAAATAATAAATAAACAAAATTTAAATAAACAAATTAAATATAAATATGCAAAATATGATAAATATGTAAAAGATGTTTTTATTTATTTTTATGTATGTAAAAATAAAATATTTAATGTATTAAAAAAGAAATAAAATATTTTTTTTATTAGGGGTAAAAACCCTAATTTTCTTTAAGAAAGTATATATATATATTAATTATATTATTCATGTAAAAAAAAATATATATACAAAATAAAAATATATTAGAAAAAATATTATTTAAGTATAAATAATAAAAAATAAAGGTATAATATTTTTATGTATTATTTTCAAGTTTTTATTAAATAAAATAAAGGTATATTATCTAAAAAATATTTTTATGTTAGAAAAATAATAAACAAATACAAAATAAAATATGAACATTTATGAAAATGTTTTTTGTAATTTTTTATATTTGGAAAAAATAAAATGGAGTCAGAAATAAAAAGAAATGAAAATAATATGAAAATATAAAACAAATGGGCCAGGGGGTGTAGTCAGCAAAGGGGGAGGTGTCAAAAGCAAGCCAATTTAAGGCCCAACCCATATCAGCTTCATCTTCAACCTTTGTCAAAAAAAATATGCGCGCCTGATTCAAATATCCAACTCCTGCATACGTGCTCTAATGTAAAAACTCATAACACAAAAGTTATAGCATTTTTCAAGACGATTTCAACCATATAAAGAACTTAATCTAACTCTCAAAGACCAGAGAGAATTTCTCTGGTCCTAATTTCTAACCTAACTTTTTCAGGAAGTTCATGAATCAAATTCTCTTAACACGTTTAACTTAAATGAAATCTAAGCATATGTACAACTTCAGGGCTATGAGTACTACATTTTTTATTCACAAACCTAAGCCTAATGATTCCTAAATAGAGAGATAGAAAGTTGACAAATACCTGTTTTAGATGAACTCGTGTATGGCAATGTGGAGCTTTTCAGTGAGACCTGAGGTGCTTGGGATGAACTTCCTCTGACCTTCCCCAATGCTTAGTTTGCTTTGGACTTGCTTGAGCAAGCTTGTAGAACTCAACCTGCACAAGCTGAAAACAGAAATGGTGAAGCTTGCAAATGGAGTTACAGTCACTGTCCAATGATTGGGATAACTTGGATAGGTTATATGGAATGTATTGGAACAAGTTTGGGGGCAAAACACACGAGTAATTTGTGAGATGGAAGTGAAACTGCAGGGAGTTCCCTGTTTTGCAAGAGGAATATGATTTTGTGTTTTGGAAGGCTTAAGGGTTCAATAATTCGTGTTTCTGGCTCAAGGCAATGTCAAAAACTTGTCTCAAATGCTTGCAAGAGTTGGTTATAACAAATATGCAAGTTATGTCATTTTGGCATGTTTCTTGGTTATGAAGCAAAAATGAGAAGTGACAAAGAGCAGGCCTGTACAGGCTAGCTCTAACCCTGCATACATTGTGTGAGCTTAGCCCCAAGTTTGTGGATTTGGTTTGCTGTCCAAGATTTGGTTCAAGGCTCAAGAATGCAATTTGACATAAAGCAAATTTGACAAAAATGGCAATGTTGCCTTTTTGCTATTTTTGGATTAATCTCTTGTGTAATCCTCCCATGATCAGAACAAAGCCTTAAACCAATGGATTTGCATTTAATTATTGAGTATGAAAGGGTTTAGGGACCTGTAATCAAGTACAAACAATGCTGGATGGAAGTTGCAACTTGTATCAACATGAAAATGCCATGGATCAAAAGTGAGTTTTTGCCAAATTCAAACCTTCGATTCTCCCTAACCAGAAATTATTTTGGAGAGTTCTTGGACATTTTGGAAATATTTTAACATGCTCTACAATCCATATTTGAAATTAATTTTGAGATTCCAAGTGGAACTAGGTGAAAAATTGCCATGAAGATAGGTCAAAATCCTGCCTAAACTAGGGCAAAATTTCACTAAGTTAAAAGTTTCATGGACCCTTGTTCCAAAAATCATAACTTGAGATCCAAGCTTCTTTTGAGAAAACTTTGTGAATCAAAGTCATAGATTTTATGGAGGACTATAACTTTCATGTTGGAAGTTTTGTTTGAATCCAATTTCATCATGGTGAAAATGTTGGGCAAAGTTGGGAAAAATTAAGGAAATTTCATAACTTAGAAAAATTCTAAGTTATGAAATTTTTCAATCTTAAACCCTAATTTGCAAAAAATGGGTTTCTTGATGAACAAGTTTCATGTTTTTGACACATCTTGATGAAAAATGACCCTTGGCACTTGATTTTGACCAAAAAGTCAAAGTTTGACTTTTCAGTGTACAGTTGACTTTTGATCAGTTGATTGGAAAATTCATCTGTCAATCCAATGCAATTGAGATCTTTTGAACCTTGTGAATAGGTCAAGATGATGCCATTGAGTCCTTGAATCCATGTTTGAACCCAACTTGCCATTGGCTAGGTGAAAAGTCAAAAATTGCCATTCTACAGTCAAAACCCTAAAAATGACCATTTTGCCCTTTTGATGATCTGATCAAATTTCTTAAGGAGTTGTGGTCCAAACTTTATCAAATGGTTCATATGAGCTTATAATGTTGATGTGGACCAAAATTTATGAAGTTTGACTGTAAATTGGCCACAATTGACATTTTCCCCAATACAGCTGATTTTTAGGTCAGTTGTCCAGTTGACTGGGCAAAAATTTGATTCAAGGCTTGAAACTTGGAATGAGCAAACTTATAAGTCCAACATGAAGAATGAAAGTCACATTGAGCATTAGAAGTCCAAAATTCCTTGTGCAAACTCAAACCCTAATTTAGGTCAATAATGCAAGGAGATGTCTTGAGCAGAGCAAACCCTAGCTTGATCTTGAGTTCAAAGGGTCTTGTGAGGGGAAATCTTGATAAAATGAGAGGGAAAATTTTGGGGTACAACAGCTGCCCCTGTTCAATCTTCTTGAACCTGAAGAGTTAGATCGACAAGTTTGCCTTTCGTGACTCGAAGGTAAAAGAGGATTGGACACTAGAGTGCCCGTAAATTCGCGCTCGTCCAAATATAGTTGAGGGAATGGGCTTAAAGATGACATTTGGAAGATGTGACAGAATCTTGTCGGAGATGGGCTTAAAGATGCCATCCAAGAAAATTGATCGCATAAGAGAATCCTTTGCGAGAGACCGTATACCTGTTGTTGAGGAGGACTACGCTAGGGAATGCTGGTCTCGGTCGCGGTAAAAATAGAACTTCAGTTGTCTGTTATTCCACTGGGGAGTCATCTCTTGATTGAAGAGGTGACAATGAACTGCTATTTGGCCAACATCCAGGCTTTACAGTCTTGTATTGCTATCTGGTCAACATCCAGGCTTCACGATACTTTACTTCCTATTTGGTCAACATCCAGGTTTCAGAAGAAAATCAAAATGGTTATCCAGTCGTCTCCGATTTTCCCTTTGATTTCGGGGCCTACTAATATCTGGTTGAATCCGGGCTTCAAAGTAATTGGCCAAGTAAACTGTTATTTGGTAAACGTCCAAATTTCACAGTATACCTTACTGTTATCTGGTCAACGTCCAGGCTTCACAGTCTTGTATTTCTATCTGGTCAACGTCCAGGCTTCACAATACTTTACTTCCTATCTGGTCAACATCCAGGTTTCAGAAGAAAATCAAAATGGTTATCCGGTCGTCTCCGGTTTTCCCTTTTGATTTTGGGGCCTACTAATATCCGGTTGAATCCGGGCTTCAAAGTAATTGGCCGAGTAAACTGTTATTTGGTCAACGTCCAAGTTTCATAGTATACCTTACTGTTATCTGGTCAACGTCCAGGCTTCATAATACTTTACTTCCTATCTGGTCAACGTACAGGTTTCAGAAGAAAATCAAATGGTTATCCAGTCGCCTCCGGATTTCCCTTTTGATTTTGGGGCCTACTAATATCCGGTTGAATCCGGGCTTCAAAGTAATTGGGCAAGTAAACTGTTATTTGGTCAACGTCCAAATTTCACAGTATACCTTACTGTTATCTGGTCAACGTCCATGCTTCACAGTCTTGTATTGCTATCTGGTCAACGTCCAGGCTTCATAATACTTTAATTCCTATATGGTCAACGTCCAGGTTTCAGAAGAATTTGCAGGGGATTCAACTATTTTCCGTTCGATCTTCGGGCTTCAGTATAATCAAGGTATTATCTGGTCGAATCCAGGCTTCATAACTGGAACAAGAATCTGCCCCTTGATTTGGATAAACAAATAGGAAAGCATCCGTGTCTGGAGCATTTCTAAGCCGTTTTCTGAGCTTTGACTATCTGTTTTTAGGTAGCTATTAATTTCTTACTGAAAAGGGTAGAATGTTAGCTGAAACACAAAGTTATGTTGCATGAAATGTATGATGCAATATATGTGTTTTATCAATGCTCATGATTTATGAATGTAATGTATGCGCATGTAAGCTGATTAGCTGTTTTGCTGAGGAAAATAAATCCTGGATAGCTGGAGATAATAAAATCTTTGACCGCTGTCGGGGAAAATAAATCTATGACCACTGTTGGAGATTCGAAATCTTTGACAACCTCTGTGGGGAGAAGCTATACCGCTGGGGAGATCAGGAGTTTGGGTTATATACCAATCTACTGGGGACTTCAAGAACGAGAATCTCCGTTCTATTGGGGGTATCAGGGGAAAACTGAATGGTTTCCGATGGGGCTTGGTAGATCAAAGTTTCCTTTCCGCTGGGGATCTTAATGACATGCTGATTTGATCGTGGCGACTTCACTGGAGAAGAGTAACTCTCTGGGGAATTATCTGGTTTTAAAGCGACTCTTCAGGGACAATGGAGGAAACTGGATGGTCTCCACTGGTGTTCAAAGGCTGAAGGTTTGACTCCATTTGGGGAAGAAAGTTTCATCCTTACTGGGGGTTTGTAGTTCAAAGTTTTGCTCCGCTGGGGATTGGGAGTTTGAAAATTCAACTCTGATGGGGATTTTTGAAACTTAACTCCGCTGGGGATATGGATGATGTACTGCAGGGGACTCCTCCTAGAATAGCCAAAAGACATCTTCCTATACTTTCATCCTATCAGTAATTATTATTTCTCATTTCGTTTTATTTTGTAAGCAGTGGTTATATTCAAATGCATATGCTCATTTAATAAATCATTGGACGTTTTCAAATAAAACACAAGTATAAAAAAGAAAGGAAAGGCAAACAATTTTCTGCACTTTGAAGTATCTTTGTATTAACTTTGTGTAAGTATTTTGTACAAAGGAGACATACATCCTAGTAAGAGAATATTGTCATAAAATTGAGAAAAAATTTATACAAAGAAAGATGGCTATGTGTAATAATTCCATGGGGTTCCCATTCTGCTATAGCCTTCATAACTCTGAGTATCTTGTCCATTCGTTGCTTCGTCCGCAGATGATTGGATTGATAAGAAGCTTGGAGCTTGTCCGTGAAGATATTGTCCTTAAAGTGATCCGACGGGACATAGTCATATGCTTTAATTCCCTAACTTTTGCCTGGATCGCCCTTTCGGGTTTTCGATCCACCGGGAAACCCTTTTTTGCCCAAGTCGCCCTTTCGGGTTTTCAACTTGCCGGGTGTACATATTTTTTTGTTTATCCCTAATTTTTGCCTGAACCGCCCTTTCAGGTTTTCGATTCACCGGGATGCCCATTTTTGCCCAAGTCGCCCTTTCGGGTTTTCAACTTGTCGGGTCGTTTATGCGTAGTATCTTTTGACTATGTCTGCGTTTGCAGGGTGCGGCAGATCGTCGTTGTCCATGGTGGTTAGAATCATAGCCCCACCAGAAAAGATGTTTTTGATCACAAATGGTCCTTCGTAAGTAGGAGTCCACTTGCCCCTGGGATCACTTTGCGGCAAGATAATCCGCTTGATTACAAGATCTCTGAATTGATACACCTGACGTTTGACTTTCTTGTTGAAAGCCTTGATCATCCGTTTTTGATACGTCTGACCATGACAAACAACAGTAAGTCGCTTCTTACCAATCAAGTTAAGTTGATCAAGTCGGGTTTGAATCCAATCGTCTTCACTTAAACCGACATCCTTCATAATTCTCAAGGAAGGAATCTGAACCTCCATAGGTAAAACAGCTTCCATGCCATATACCAAAGAAAATGGGGTTGCCCCAGTCGAAGTACGCGCCGTGGTACAGTATCCGTGCAGAGCAAACGGTAACATCTCATGCCAGTCCTTGTAGGTGACTATCATCTTTTGAATGATCTTCTTGGTATTTTTGTTCGCAGCTTCGACATCACCGTTCATCTTTGGCCGATAGGGAGATGAATTGTGATGTTGAATCTTGAACTGCTCGCACAGAGCGGTGATCATAGTGTTGTTCAGGTTGTATCGTTGTCTGTGATGATCCTGTCGGGGATACCATACCGACATATGAGGTTCTGCTTGATGAAGCGGGCAACCACACTCTTTGTAACAGAGGCGAAGGAAGCTGCTTCGACCCACTTGGTAAAGTAATCAATGGACACCAGGATGAAGCGGTGTCCATTGGATGTTGTAGGCTTGATCTCTCCAATCATGTCGATACCCCACATTGCGAATGGCCAAGAGCTGTTAGGACATTGAGATGGAATGGAGGAATATGTACTTTGTCCGCATAGATTTGGCATTTGTGACAAGTACGGGAATATTGATGACAGTCAGCTTCCATGGTAGACCAGTAGTAGCCTGCCCTTAGAATCTTCTTAGCCATCGTATGTCCGCTCAAGTGGGTGCCGAATGTACAACTATGCAGTTCAGTCATGACCTGCTCAGCTTCAACCTTGTCCATACAACGAAGCAGAACGCAATCATGATTGTGCTTGTATAGGATACCATTACTCAGGAAGAACTTGGCAGAAAATCTCCTTAAGAACTTTTTGTCGTTGACTGAAGCTCCTTCAGGGCATTCTCGAGTCTCGAGATACCTTTTGACTTCGTGAAACCATGGTCGGTCCACTACTTCTTCAGTATTAATCTCGTGAAAATGTGTAGGTTCATCCATTCGCTCGATGGTGATTTGGGGAGCCTCATTATCCCAGTTAAGTTTAAACATAGAAGACATTGTAGCTAGAGCATCCGCTAGCTGATTTTCTTCTCGCGGGAAGTGCTCGAAGGTAATCTGCTCGAAATGAGGTAACAATGTCAGGACATGTTCTTTGTATGGGATGAGATTAGGATGTTTAGTATCCCATTCTCCTTTGATTTGACTGATAACCAAAGCTGAGTCCCCAAACACAACCAAAGATTTGATTCCCAAGTCAATAGCAGCCTTGAGACCAAAGATGCAAGCTTCATACTCGGCCATGTTGTTGGTGCAGCTGAAGCAGAGTCTAGCAGTGAAAGGTGTATGGAACCCTTGTGGAGAGATAAGTATCGCGTCGATACCATTGCCAAGTGCATTTTAAGCACCATTAAAGTACAGAGTCTATCGGGATCCTTGTTCAGGTCCGTCATACGGTCCATTACCTTCAATGTTGTCCAATGTCATAATGTCTTCGTCGGGGAAGTCGAACTTCATGGATTGGTAATCTTCGACAGCTTGATGATCTAGATGGTCAGCTAGTACACTCCCCTTTATAGCTTTTTGGGTTGTGTACTGGATATCATACTCAGTCAGGATCATTTGCCATCTAGCGATTCTTCCAGATAAAGCAGGCTTTTCGAAGATGTACTTGATCAGATCCATTTTAGAAATCAGCAGAGTGGTATGTGTCAACATATACTGCCTTAGCCGGCGAGCAGCACATACCAAAGCGTAACAAGTTTTCTTGAGCAGTGAGTAGCGAGTCTCACAGTCGGTAAACTTTTTGCTGAGGTAATAAATGGCATGCTCTTTTCGACCAGACTCGTCACGTTGGCCCAATACGCACCCCATTGAATTGTCCAAAACAGTTAAATACATGATTAGCGGCCTTTCTTCGACGGGTGGCATCAAGATAGGAGGTTCTAACAAATACTCCTTGATTTTATCGAAAGCAACTTGACAGTCATCATTCCATTCAACCACCTGATCTTTCTTCAACAACTTGAAGATTGGTTCACAGGTAGAAGTTAGATGAGAAATGAACCTTGCAATGTAGTTTAGGCGTCCTAAGAAACCTCTAACCTCCTTTTCAGTGCAAGGGGCAGGCATTTCTTGTATGGCTTTGACTTTGGCAGGATCAACCTTGATGCCTTTGTTGCTGACGATGAATCCCAAGAGTTTACCAGACCTGACTCCGAAAGTGCACTTGCTAGGGTTCAGTCTGAGCTTATATTCCTTCAATCTGACAAACAGCTTTTGCAGATGGTCGAGGTGTTCTTCTTCTGTCTGTGAACGGGCTATCATGTCGTCTACGTAGACTTCAATCTCATGATGTATCATGTCATGAAACAAAGCTACCATGGCTCGCTGATAGGTTGCCCCGACATTCTTTAGTCCGAATGACATCACTTTATAGCAGAAGGTACCCCACTGCGTAACAAAAGTAGTATTCTCCATGTCTTCGGGGGCCATTTTGATCTGGTTATACCCTGAAAATCCACCCATGAAAGAAAATACCATATGTTGAGTTGTGTTGTCAACCAAGATGTCAATGTGCAGTAGTGGAAAGTCATCTTTAGGGCTAGCCCTGTTTAAGTCTCTGTAATCCACGCACATTCTGACTTTGCCGTCCTTTTTTGGCACGGACACAATGTTAGCAACCCATTGTGGATAGGAAGTAACAGCGAGACAGCCAACATTGAACTGCTTCATCACTTCAACTTTGATCTTTTCGGACATGTCGGGCCTCATTCAGTGGACTTTCTGTTTGATTGGTGGACAGTCTTCTCTTGTAGGGAGACGGTGAACCACAATATTTGTATCGAGTCCCGACATGTCTTCATAGGACCAAGCGAAGATCTCAACATATTCATTCAACAGCTGAATTAAGCGCTCTTTGAAATTTGGATTTAGGTTGGTACCCACTTTAACCTCTCTTCTGTCTTCGGCAGTACCCAAGTTGATAGTCTCTAACAGCTCTTCATGGGGCAGAATAGCCCTTTCTTCCTGTTGTAGAAGTCTATCCAACTCTCCAGGCACTTCATAGTCTTCATCACCTTCGTATTCAGCATGATTGACCAGATCTTCAGAGTCACTGAAGGCCATAGCAGAATTGTTACCCATGGAATCCGGAGTGGATGGGTACCTGCATTTTGTGAGTGTGGGTGCGTGTAAGGGATAACCACCTTTAAACAAAATAAAATGTAAAAAGAAAGAAAATGAACACAAAAGTTTATATATGAAAATGTCCATGATTCATTAAAAATGGCATATGAAAATGAAGAATCAAAACCCTTACAAATGGACCTGTATGCCCCGGGTAAGGCACAAGGCAAAAAGAGTGTACGAATTGTTTAATAAGTATTATAGACCAATAGAAATGTTCGAAAGATAAATTACTGATTTATGAAAGTAATGGGAATGAAGTCTTTCGCCTCCCAGTTGTTCACTCCTCCTTCAATGGTCGGGAAAATCCAATCTTCAAAATTGCTCTCATCTTCAATATCTTCAAAAGCATGAACTCCATGATGAGTGATCTTTAATGGTGGTCCTCCAGCCCGGGAGCGACGCACAACCTTCTGACTAGCAGCAGTGAAACCCAAACTGAACTTGTCTGCCTTGAAAGGAAAATATGGTAGCTGACCCCACACTATACTTCCTCCTTCCTTGATCACAGCCTTCGCATCTTTAAGGGATGACATCCGGGACACATGCTTGGTAATGATGGGTACATAAGTCGTTGTCTTAGCTTCCGCAACTTCAGGAGAAACCTCTTCAAAGTGTTGGAAAGGGGTTTCTATGAATTCTCCATCTAACTCCACATAGCGAAAAGAGTTAAGGTGGCTTATCATATACTCCTCCTCACCATGAACCGTTATGATTTTCCCCTAAACTGGGTATTTGAGCATTTGGTGTAGAGAAGAAGTGACTGCCCCAGCGTTGTGGATCCATGGTCTTCCCAGCAAGCATGAATATGAAGGACGGATGTCCATCACATAAAAAGTAGAGTTGAAAATTCTTGTTCCCACCTTAATTGGGATGTCCACCTCCCCGTGGACCATCCTCTTAGAACCGTCGAAGGCCCTAACAATGATATTGCTGGTGTTGTACCCCAAAATTTTCCCTCCCATATTTTTCAAGATTTGGCAAGATCAATCTCCAGATGGTTCAAAATCTCTCAAGGGTTTCACAGTCCAATTGCCTCCTAACACAGTCAGAATTAGGGTTTTGGTTCTTGCAAAGAAATTGAGGTTTCCAAGGGTCCAATCAAGTCCCATATGCCTATATACATTGTCAAGCATCCATATGACAAGTTTCAAGACTCACAGCATCAAGTTGCACAGTCAAAAGCCCTAAATGATTCACAGTCAACTGCAGGGGCAAAATGGTCATTTGACAGTCAAAAGTCAAAAATTTTGGTCAACATATTATTTTGAAGCCACAATTATCATTTGATCAAGTCTTGATCATGATTCCACAAGCATGGCTCAAAAAGTCTCAAGATGCAAAAGTTTCTATTTTTGGACAGTTGAAAAGTCAACTGCAGATTGACCAAGGCATAACTTTTTCATGGTTCATCAGAAAAATCCCATTCAATGCTCATTTTGAAGGGGATGACATTTCCTACAACTCATATTCACATTCCAAGTCCAAGAAATGCTCTCACAAAAAGTTATCAATCTCAACATTATAGGTCATTTTTAAAAGTCAACAAAAAGGCACTTTAAGTCAAAGACCATAACTTGAGATTGGTAAATCAAAATGACATGGGACCAAAGGCATTGGTTAGAGGACTTCATGACCTTTCCAAAATGTCGAAGAACATGTTCATAGCTTCAAAATTGATCAAGATATGCATTGGAGAAGTTGGGAAATTTTTGGGAACTTTCAAAAGTCAACTTTGCCTAAAACACTTCAATTTTGCTAATGGGCCTCAAATTCTTTCTTGAATCATTACCCAAGGCCTATGCACGACCCATTAAACCTAAAATAATTTATTTTCTTATTTTTAATTAATTAATTGAATTTATATTAATATTAATTCATTTAATTGGTTTTAATTATAGGAAAATCAAAAAGATATGGTTTTTGGATCTTTTGTGAAGCAAATATGATCAGGGCAAGCTGGCAAACTCGTTTCTCAATCAAAAAGGGAAAATCATCCATAATTGGCAAGATTTTCATTGAAAAAAGATTGGAAATTATGTGATTAAAAATCAAAGATTGCAAACTTAATTTCATGGACTTTTGGGCCAAGGTTTTAACCTAATTCTGTTCCAATACAAATGCAAGAGCTAACCCTAAAGCTAGACACACACAATTGCTGCTGAAACCATACAACCAAATTGCAAAAAACTCAAGAACATTGTGAAACTGAAATCAATATTACAGCATGATTCAAAGCTTGTTTTTGTTTCTAATAGATTGCTGACACTTCCAGGAACGCGTAGAGATCCCAATCACACGTCAACACTCAAGAAATTGCCCAGAACAGATTCACGGTTCATCCTTATTTTTCATAATCGAAACTTGCATCTCATGAGCATTTAACATGTTTGATTGTTTGTTTTGCATTGTTTGAACATACAGGAACCTTTTGGCATGGATTAATTGCACTGAAACGCATAGAATCACAATTCACCATGAATGGATTTTAGGGTTTTCAAAGCTTGAAAATTAGGGCTTTGCGTATACTGTAAAATTAGACCTCAAGACCTATGTGGTTAAATTCGTCAGAACAAGACGAAACCATTGACACCATCGCGCCCTTTTTATATTGATTGTATGCCTAATCGTTATTTTGATGTTTCCAGTTTGTGGGGGTTTAAAACCCCCGCTATTTGATTGCTTTTTATTTCAGGCCAGCTGAAGAAGATGATGCATGGATGGACATGATTGGTGCATTCAAATATGTGGCGCGCTTTTTTTAAATTCCCAGCATAATTGTTTTTTTCATATATTATAATCAATAACCATTATATTAACAAACAAACGCAGATGGCGTAGTGGTGGTAGACGTGGCTGGCAAGCGTTGGGACCTGGGTTCGATTCCCAGGTCCCCCATATAATTGTTCTTATTTTTTCCAAGGCGTTCCAGTGAAGCGTATGTCCAATGTTCCACCATAGGCCTCATAATTCCAGCGTGCCATGTGTCCCCAGCATCAATCCAGTGGCCAGGAGATGAAGCCTATGATGTTCTCCAGTCAAATAGCACACACACAGCCATGAAAGTCAACGAGGCTTTGTGTTTCTTGGGCCAGAATTACTTCAGTCTCACCTCCACTTTGGGCCAGACACCCCTTTGGTTTGCTTTGTTTATTTTATTTTATTTTATTTTTCTCTTAATTTCTTTTAATTGTTCAATTATTGTTAATTCACCATAAAATAATTTTTTCCATAATAAAAATCAGAAACTCCAAAATTGTAAAATATTTTAATTTCACCACTAACCTATTTTTGTAAATAAATATTAATAATTAACTTAGCTTAATTTAGGTTTATATTTTAATCTTTTTCTTAATAAATAAAAATTACATAGAATTAGGTTTTGACACTTTTTATCTTTTTCATTATTAATTATTATTATCATTATTAACTACTATTATTTTTGTAAATAAACATGTAAATTAAATAACTTAGTTAATTAGCCTAATTTTGACTTTTTTCATTAATAAGTAAAATAAACTTAGATCTAGGGTTTCCTTTTAATTTCAATTTCTTTATTTCCCTAATAAATACAAAAAACATAAAAAATACTTTCTTTTCTTTAAATTAAATAATTAATTAGGTTTTAATTTAATTTAATTTCAAGCAAAGGGTCAAAACCCGAGGACGTCCTGATTTTAATTCTTTCGCATGTTATTCTTATTTTTATTTGATTATTATGTAACTGTTTCCGGAATGTAATAGTAATTAGGTTTATTGCTTTTTTTTACTTTCCGCATCTTTATCAAAAACGGATCTTTGTTTTTTGGCGATGTATAGACCCGCGCCTTGTAATAGCGTAGTTTTTACCTTTCTGTATTTAATTTTCCGCACTCCTAACTGTTAAATTGCATGAAAGAATGTATGACTAAAAAACAACTCGTAGCTCACAATTGCATGATCCAAGATAAATGTTAACACGAAAATAACACACAATGCACATGCCACTTCTAGGGTACGCCTCACTCGTTGCCTTCGAAACGTGGTCGTCAAGTATAAGGTGTTTTAGCGGTCGCCCTTATGTCTAAAGATCCAGTTGCCTCGAAACGGTTGCCTCGGATAAAAAAAGGATCTAGGACATTAGGGTTACTTCTAAAGTGTCCTACTATTGCTTCGGTGACCACACTGTCCCTAAAATCGAATTGACCCGAACACCTCCAACGGTGGTGCTACCTACCTCTCAATGGTGGGACGGCACTACCTTAAGGACTTTTACACAACCTAATTCCTTAGGGTAGGTAGATGACTCATGGGTACTTGCTCTCTAAAAAACAAACAAAACAATCTTTTTACACTGGCACTTTCAAAAGCTTTCAAAACAAATTTTTCAAACACTCTTGAGGACTGATACAAGAGTCACTCCGAAATCTTTCAATGAAACTTTTTCAAACCCACTCACATTTTGAAAAGCAAACACTTTGAAAACATAAGAGCAAGTACCTAAGAGCCCGTGGATAACCACGGATAGAAAGGGTGCTAACACCTTCCCTTTCTATAAATCTACCTCCCGAACCGAGAGACATTCTCAATAAGGAATTTTGTTGTGCTTTTTTCCTTTCCATGTTGGAGAACATAAAAGACGGTGGCGACTCTTGCTTACCGCGAGATGCGCGATCCAGCTTTAAACAGTCAGTTCTATTTCCACCGATCACAGAACTGGCGACTCTGCTGGGGAAACTTAAAGTGGGGTGTACCTTAGGATAGCTCATACTTATGTTTTCAATTGAATGTTTTGTTTGCTTTATTATTATGGGCTTTGTCTTGGAGTTTCATAGATCCTAACCCGGATCTGGGGATACCCTTTTAGGTAGCATAAGCTGTGAGAGACCTGTCCAGCGTAGACCGACACGGGTGAAGCAGTGGCTACGTTGGTGTGACACCTTGGTCTGTACCGATATCCCTTGTGTTGCAACAAGGAGAATATGGGTCTTCTGAGGAATCATTAAGCACCAACTGACCTTAGAACCTTAATTTGACCCAACTTGGCCATAGAACAGTAGCAGTATACTACACCCATTGAGGCTAAACTCTCGCGATGGTTCTGGCCGCAAGAAAAGATTGCGATGCTGGAGTTATGACCGATTGAGGGTAGTCAGTGATATTGGGATCCTCTAGAACCCGTTTACTTTTGATAGGACAAGTCTTAACCAACAAACTGAAAGAGGGTAGTACCTGAACTTCATGCTGGCCTAAAATCTAAGGGTTGTCTTGTGTGACTTGTGTGCCTTATCATGTTTGCCTTTGTGAATACTTGTGGTGTGCTTTATCATGACATCATACCATCATAGACATTGCATGCATCCTGCATAAGGACTGACCTATTTCAAAGACAAGAGGGTTTCACCTTTGCTCTGTTTTGTAGGAGATCATGATGCCTGTGCGAAGGAACACTATCTGATTTAATTTTGTTCACCCACCTGAGTTGCTTGAATAATTGGTTAGCAGAATTCCAAACACCACTTCCTTCATCCAGAGGCATGGTTCTCTTCTCGGTTTAGTCACTGCAAAGTGGGACCAACAACTAATGAGTGTCTTGACCCAGTTTTATGATCCCTTGTACAATTGCTTCACCTTTCAAGACTTCCAACTGGTCCCTACCCTGGAAGAATTCTCTGATTTGCTTGGTATCCCTATCTTGGATCAGACTCCCTTCACTGGTTGGGAAAAGACTCTTAGGCTTGAGGAGATTGTTGCAGCCCTTCCCTTGACCCACAAGGAGGTAATGGACAACTGGATGACTAGAAGCAGAGTTAAGGGTTTCTTGGCCAAGTTTCTGATCGGTAAAGCTAACAGTTTCTGGAATGACTTAGACTTCAGGGCGTATGAAGACATTCTGGATCTCTTAATCTATGGTCTAGTTTTGTTTCCTAATCCTGATAACTTTGTCAACGTCAATGCCATAA
Source organism: Vicia faba (assembly GCA_948472305.1). Taxonomy (NCBI): domain Eukaryota; kingdom Viridiplantae; phylum Streptophyta; class Magnoliopsida; order Fabales; family Fabaceae; genus Vicia; species Vicia faba. The sequence goes on along the minus strand of CATIWC010000826.1, from coordinate 118,905 downwards.
GGATCTTCATGTCTCGGAACCCTGTGCCCACTCTCTTGGGTGATATTCTGCAACAACTCTATGCTCGTACTGCCCGAAGACGAGGAACTCTGTGGTGTTGTATTCCTTTGTTAGTGAGGTGGTTTATTTCGCACCTCCCTAAGTTCGTGCTGAAGAACAAAGAAGGAAGAGGCTGGGCTCACAGGTTAATGTCTCTCACTGATAATGACATCATTTGGACTCTCAGAGGTTTGGATGAGGTAGCTGTTATTGATCGTTGCGGAGAATATCCTAATGTTCCTTTGATTGGTACCCAAGGAGGAATCTCTTATAATCCGTGTCTAGCTCTCCGTCAGTTTGGAAGAGCCAGAAGAGCAGGGCCTCATGAGATGTTGGTGCCTCACATCAGTTTTGAGTTTCAGGTAGATAGTGACGAGCTGCGTCGTAGATTCATCAAGGCTTGGGACAAAATTCACAAAGCTGACCCATATGAGTTGGGACCGAAGACTTCTCTACCTATGGAACCCTACTACAAATGGGTCTGCATCCGTGCTCAGAAGTTAGGTATGCCATACGAAGCTGTCAGACCTATCATTCTTGAACATCCTGATAGAGACAGGGTTCCTCCAACTGTTCTCCCTCCTCAGATACCTACTGATGTTGATACACTAAAGAGGTCTTAGGCGCAACTACAAGAAGAGCGGGATTCTTATCGAGAAAAGTTCAACGAGCAGGAATTGAAGATCCAGAAGCTGACAAAGCAGCTGGAGAACGAGCGGGCCTTGAATGACTACATCCGTACTGAGAAGAAGAGACCCTGGGATCAATGATGAGCTTTGGATGTCCTTTTACAGTTTTTATTTCCCTTTTCAGTATTTCCATTTTATGTAACGCCTAAGGGCAATCTGTTGAACAATTTAAATTCCAAAGTTTAAATCTAATAAAGTGCGCTTCCTTTTTTGTTTACAAAGTTGAATCCCGATTGTCTTTGAAAACATAAATCATGCGCATTACATTCATCATATGCATCACAGGTACTCTTCTTTTCAGGTTGCTTAATGTTCTTCGCTGTTTATTTCAGCAGCCATCATGAATCCTGAATCATCTACTGAGCAATCCATCAAGGCCCTCCAGGCTCAGAACACCCAGTTTCAAGAATTGATCATGAGTTTAGCCCAAGGTCAAGAGGAATTGAAGACTCTGCTGGTCAAGAAGAAGAAGAAGAGAACTGTACTATTCAACACTGGACGGAGGTTTGGCAATACACTGCAAAATGAGGCTGACCAAGCTGGTTCTTCTGTAGGGAAAGGCAGTCCCCAAGGGGGAAGGGTTCCTAGTCCTGTGGTCTCTGACAACGAGACAGATTTCAATGAAGAGCAGTACCCTCCCGCTGAAGACAAGTACAAGCAGTTAGAGGATCGTCTGAATGCCATGGAAATTCAACAAGTGCCTGGGTTGGATTTTGGAGATCTGGGTTTATCTTCTAGGGTGGTAATCCCACATAAGTTCAAGGCACCATCTTTCACGAAGTATGACGGGGCTTCCTGCCCTAAGCTACATCTCAGATCTTATGTGCGGAAGATCCAACCATATACTGTGGACAAGAACTTATGGATCCATTTCTTCCAGGAGAGTCTTTCAGGGACTCATCTCGAATGGTTCTATCAGCTGGATGGAACCAACATTCGTAACTGGGAGGACTTGGCTACTGCTTTTTACAAGCAGTATCAGTATAATGCCGACCTCGCTCCTACACATACCCAACTCCAGGGTATGTCGCTAGGATTGGGAGAAGGTTTTAAAGAGTACGCGCAGAAGTGGAGGGACCTGGCTGGCAGGGTGCAGCCACCGTTAACCGACCGTGAACTCGTGGACATGTTCTTGGGGACCCTGTCTGGGCCGTTCTTCAATCATCTCATTGGTAATTCTTCTGCAGGGTTTACAGACCTCATTCTGACTGGGGAAAGGATAGAAGCTGGTATGAAATCGGGGAAGATACAGAAAGGTGCATCCTCAAGTTCTGAAAAGAAGCCTTTCAAGAAGGAAGCCAGTGCTGTGTATGGTCCCAGGAGACAAAATAAACCGGAACGCCGCCAAGCTGTCAACGCGGTGGTAATTGCAAAGCCTGCTGCCGCTCCTCGGCAACCTAACCAACCAAGGGGTGAGAGACCCAGAAGGGAATACACTCGGCTTAGTATGACCTTGTCGCAGATCTTGCCGCAACTGCTATCAACCAACTTGGTAACCGTCAGAGAAGCTCCGAAGGTGGTAAACACAACCTCTCCGAAGTACAATCCCAATGCCCGCTGTGCTTATCACTCTGATAGCCAGGGGCATTCTACTGATGATTGTTGGGCCCTAAGGAATAAGGTTCAGGACCTTATTGATGCTAAAGAGGTACAGTTCGAGGCGCCCGAGAAACCTAATGTGGTGACTGCTCCCATGCCTAACTATGGAGTAAATGCTATCAGGGTTGAGGATGAAGTGGAGGAATCTGAGTTCAACAGCTGGATCTACCCAACGGCCGATAGTGGAACAAGCAATTGGACTGCCAAAGACTCTATACCTGTTACTTTTGTTACGCAATAATGAACTCCTTTGTTTTTAAATTTGTAACGAACAAAAATCTGAAACTTTATGGCCCGGTGTCTTAGCCGGGGCACCGTGGCTTCATCTGTGAGGGCTTATTACTTGTCATTTCCATATATCATGAATAAAAACATTGGACGTTTTTCGCATCTCAAATCTTGTGCTCCCTTTCTTTCTTTCTTTATATATTGCAAAACAGCTATATTTACACACACTCACTCATACAGGTTCCAATCCACTATGGATCTCACTGGTAACGACTCTGCTACTGCCAGTTATGACTTCGAAAATCCGATCAACTTAGCCGAAGACGAAGGTGAAGATGATTGCGAAGTGCCTGGTGAGCTTGCAAGACTGCTACTCCAGGAAGAGAGGGCCATTCAGCCACATGAAGAGCCAGTGGAAACGGTAAATCTGGGTACTGAGACAGATAGAAAGGAAGTCAAGATTGGTGCCAATCTAGAGCTCAGCGTAAAACAACAGTTGATTCAGATGTTGCATGATTATGTGGAAATCTTTTCTTGGTCCTACGAAGACATGCCTGGGTTGGATACCGACATTGTGGTTCATCACCTGCCTACCAAGGAAGACTGCCCTCCGGTTAAACAGAAGGTCCGCCGTATGCGTCCAGAGATGTCCGAGAAGATCAAAGCTGAGGTTATGAAACAATTTGATGTCGGGTTTCTAGCAGTGACTTCTTACCCTCAGTGGGTTGCCAATGTGGTTCCGGTGCCTAAGAAAGATGGTAAGGTCAGAATGTGTGTTGATTACAGGGATTTGAACAGAGCCAGCCCTAAAGACGATTTCCCCTTGCCTCACATCGACGTTCTAGTTGACAATACTGCTCAGCACAAGGTGTTCTCCTTCATGGACGGCTTTTCAGGTTATAACCAGATCAAGATGGATCCTGAAGACATGGAAAAAACTACCTTTGTTACTCAGTGGGGCACCTTCTGCTACAAGGTCATGCCTTTTGGGTTGAAAAATGCTGGGGCAACCTACCAACGTGCCATGGTTGCTTTATTTCATGACATGATCCATCATGAGATTGAAGTGTATGTCGACGATATGATTGCAAGGTCCCAAACTGAGGAGGAACACCTTGACCATCTACAGAAGCTGTTTGACCGTCTGAAGTTGTACAAGTTGAGGCTGAACCCGAACAAGTGCACCTTCGGGGTAAGATCTGGAAAACTACTAGGCTTCATCGTAAGCGACAAGGGTATTCAAGTGGACCCTGCCAAGGTTAAAGCCATACAAGAGATGCCAGTTCCCAAGACAGAGAAAGAAGTCATAGGCTTTCTAGGACGGCTGAACTACATTGCCCGATTCATCTCACATCTAACTGCTACCTGTGAACCAATCTTCAAGTTGCTGAAGAAAGATCAAGTAGTATGTTGGAACGATGAATGTCAGGCCGCTTTCGACAGAATCAAAGAGTATCTCCAAGAACCACCCATTCTTATGCCACGGGTTGAAGGGAGACCTCTAATCTTATACTTGACAGTACTTGACAGCTCAATGGGGTGTGTGCTGGGGCAGCATGACGAGTCTGGCCGAAAAGAGCACGCCATTTATTACCTTAGCAAAAAGTTTACCGACTGTGAGACCCGATACTCACTGCTCGAGAAAACTTGCTGCACTTTGGTATGGGTTGCTCGCCGGCTGAGACAGTATATGTTGACTCACACTACTCTGTTGATTTCAAAAATGGATCCAATAAAGTACATATTCGAAAAGCCTGCTCTGTCTGGAAGAATAGCAAGATGGCAGATGATCTTGACAGAATACGACATCCAGTACACGACTCAGAAAGCAATCAAGGGAAGTGTATTGGCAGACCATTTGGCACACCAGGAAGTAGACGACTACCAGTCAATGAACTTTGAATTTCCTGACGAGAACATCATGGTAGTGACTGATTGTGAAGTACCTGGACCGGATGAAGGACCTGAGGAAGGATCCCGATGGTCTATGCACTTTGACGGAGCCTCCAACACTTTGGGTAACGGTATCGGCGCTGTGATCATATCCCTAAAAGGCACTCATACTCCACTTACCGCCCGGCTATGCTTCAACTGCACCAACAACATGGCGGAGTATGAGGCGTGTATCATGGGTCTTCAAGCTGCAATTGACTTAAGGATCAAGTTTCTGAGTGTCTTCGGAGATTCCGCTCTCGTGATCAATCAGATCAAAGGCGAGTGGGATACGAAACATCCAAATCTTATTCCTTACAAAGAGTGTGTGTTGACATTGATCCCCCATTTTACAGAGATAACTTTTGAACACTTCCCAAGAGAGGAGAATCAGTTGGCGGACGCGCTAGCTACAATGTCTTCTATGTTCAAAGTCAAGTGGGATAACGAGGCTCCCCAGATCATTATTTGGAAGTTGGACGAACCTGCATATTGCTGTGATCTTGAGGCTGAAGAGGTAACTGAAAAACCTTGGTATCATGAGGTGAAGAGGTATCTGGAAGCTCAAGAATACCCCGAGGGTGCATCTATCAATGACAAGAAGTTTCTGAGAAGGTTCGCGGCAAAGTTCTTCCTTAGCAACGACATTCTGTACAAGCGAAACCATGATTCAACTTTACTGCGTTGTGTGGATAAGACTGAAGCATTAAAGATCATGGCAGAACTGCATGAAGGTACCTTCGGAACGCATTCTAGTGGACACACCATGGCAAAGAAAATCCTTCGGGCAGGATATTTCTGGTCCACAATGGAAGCCAACTGTTACCAACATTCTCGGACATGTCATAAGGGCCAGATCTATGCTGATAAGGTGCACGTTCCTCCGGTCCCTCTGAATGTCTTGACTGCACCGTGGCCTTTTGCAATGTGGGGCATTGATATGATCGGCGAGATCAAACCTACGGCATCCAACATGCATCGCTTCATCCTAGTGGCAATCGATTACTTTACAAAGTGGGTTGAAGCAGCTTCCTACGCTACCATAACCAAGAACGTCGTGGCACGGTTCATTCGGCATAACTTGATCTGTCGATACGACGTCCCGGAAAGGATCATTACGGACAATAGTACAAATCTTAACAACAAGATGATCACTGAGCTCTGCGAGCAATTCAAGATACAGCACCACAACTCTTCTCCTTATCGGCCGAAGATGAATGGGGCTGTCGAAGCAGCTAATAAGAATATCAAAAAGATTGTGCAGAAGATGACAGTGACCTACAAAGATTGGCACGAGATGTTACCGTTTTCTCTTCATGGGTACCGTACCTCAGCAAGGACGTCAACCGGGGCAACCCCCTTTTCCTTGGTCTATGGCATGGAGGCAGTCTTGCCAATTGAAGTCCAGATACCCTCTCTCCGGATAATGAAGGATGCAGGTTTAAGCGAAGATGACTGGATCCAGACTCGACTTGATCAGTTAAACCTAATTGACGAAAAGAGACTCACTGCTATTTGTCATGGTCAAACGTATCAAAAACGGATGATCAGGGCATTTAACAAGAAAGTCAGATCACAAGAATATCAAGTCGGGGACCTGGTAATCAAGTGCATCATTCTTCCTCAAAGTGATCCCAGGGGCAAATGGACCCCCACATACGAAGGGCCATTTGTGGTTAAACATGTCTTCTCAGGAGGAGCCATGATTCTAACCAACATAGATGGTGACGACCTTCCTCACCCCGCCAATGCAGACATAGTAAAAAGATACTACGCATGATAAAAGACCCGCTAGGTTGACACACCTAGGCAAAAATAAGGGCTTCCCGGCGAACCAAAAGGGTTCGGGCAAAAATAAGGGATGAAATGAAAAAATCTGTACACCCGACAAGTCGAAAACCTGAAAAGGCGGCTTGGGCAAAAATGGGTATCCCGGTGGACTGAAAACTCGAAAGGGCGGTCCAGGCAAAAGTTAGGGATTAAAGCGTAATACTATGTCTCATTGAATCGCCTTGCATCCAGAATCCGGTACCAACCATCAGGTTCAAACGGCATCGATCAATCAACTTCATCTTCAACTAAGCAACCAAGTGATGAGACGCTCGAAGATATAAAGGCGATAGCAGAGTTGGAACCCAGTGGGATTATCTTTCTTCACATAGCTGTTTTGTTTTCCTTTTTCACAAAATTGTATAAACTCTGTTTGTTCGGCGGCGTTCTCTTACCAGGACGTCAACCTCTTGTACATAAACGCCTATTTACAGGCAAATTCAAAGATCAATACAAATTCACTTTTCAGATAAATTGCCAATTATTTTCCTTTTTTTGTTTTGTTGTGCAAAGAACGTCCAATGTTCATTTTTGATATATGCATTTGACACTAATTGCTAACTCATAAATATTTGCATGCGAAACAAAGGACTAATTACATGTGACATCAGAAACAGGGGCAATAATGAGTTGTCTAAGCGATCTAATTGCTCTGTCCACCAAGGTACCAAGGTAGGTTCGGCTGAAGAATGTAGCCCAGATACCTTCACTCCCCGCAGAGTAAGACAAGATTCAACAATTCTCCCCAAACAGTTGGTCTCCAATCAGCCCTAACAAGGCACAATATCCCAAGCAAGTCAACAACAATCCCCCCAAGCAGAGTTAATCTACTGTCAGCCTCAAGGAGTTGGATTATCCCCCGAAGATCTCAATATTCCCCAACGGAGTATACAGATGATCCTGAGCAAGCATCCCCGGCGGTCTTAATATAAGATTGTTCCCCGGCGGAATCCAGACACTACAAGTGGAGCCACTTCCCCAGTGCAATCTCAAAAGTTTCCCCAGGAAAGTTGAATCAATCTCCCCAGTAGGAAGCTTATCCCCAATAGATTCTGGAAGCTTATCACCTGCAGAGTACGAACGCTCTCCCCGACTTTATTCAGAAGGTTATTTCCCCACTAAGATATAACTGGGTTATCCTCAGCCAATTGCCACGGAAAGATCGTCCCCGACAAAATTCTTTCTATCCCCCAGCGGAGTTCATCAAATCCCCAACATAACTCATCAATGGTATCCCCAACAGAGTTATCATCAAATCTCAGCAAAGTACCTCTCTTCCCCACAGAGTATTTCCCCGCAGAGTAATCCCTCCAACAAGTTTATTCCCCAACGGAGTCATCTTCTCCTACCGGTTTATCCTTGCAATCATCATCCCTAGCGGAAGCGAAGAACTCTATTCTTCAACATCAGCCCAAGATTTGACTTCCCGGCATTCGTCAAGGATTTATTTTCCTAGACGAAAATACATTCATAAACATCACATCTTCATACATTATAGCATGCATACACATCATAACACAAAGTCTCATTTATTTCTGAGAACATTATGACATCATGCATTTCATATAACATGACATTGCATACAACTAATGTTTCGCCTTTTCAGGAAAAAAGGTCAATACAAAGATGATCACTATCAACTATCACAATTTTAGATTCGATACCTGTATCTAGCCAGGGCATATCTGTGAGCGATTACTTGTGGATTTGACGCCTGTATCTAGCCAGGGCATATCTACATGAAGAAATTCCAGACTCGATTCCTGTATCTTGCCAGGGCACGTCTGAAGAGTTTGAAGATTCGATTCCTGTATCCGGCCAGGGCATATATGTTGACGACTATTTCCAGACTCGATTCCTGTATCCTGCCAGGGCACGTCTGAAGAGTTTGAAGATTCGATTCCTGTATCCGGCCAGGGCATTTCTGTTGACGACTATTTCCAGACTCGATTCCTGTATCCTGCCAGGGCACGTCTGAAGAGTTTGAAGATTCGATTCCTGTATCCGGCCAGGGCATATCTGTTGACGACTATTTCAAGACTCGATTCTAGTATCCTGCCAGGGCACGTCTGAAGAGTTTGAAGATTCGATTCCTGTATCCGGCTAGGGCATATCTGTTGACGACTAATTCCGGACTTGATTCCTGTATCCTGCCAGGGCACGTCTGAAGAGTTTGAAGATTCGATTCCTGTATCCGGCCAGGGCATATCTGTTGACGACTAATTCCGGACTCGATTCCTGTATCTTGCCAGGGCACGTCTGAAGAGTTTGAAGGTTCGATTCCTGTATCCGGCCAGGGCATATCTGTTGATGACTAATTCCAGACTCGATTCCTGTATCCGGCCAGGGCACGTATGAAGAGTTTGAAGATTCGATTCCTGTATCCGGCCAGGGCACGTATGAAGAGTTTGAAGATTCGATTCCTGTATCCGGCCAGGGCATATCTGTTGACGACTAATTCCAGACTCGATTCCTGTATCCTGCCAGGGCACGTCTGAAGAGTTCGAAGATTCGATTCCTGTATCCGGCCAGGGCATATCTGTTGACGACTATTTCCAGACTCGATTCCTGTATCCTGCCAGGGCACGTCTGAAGAGTTTGAAGATTCGATTCCTGTATCCGGCAAGGGCATATCTGTTGACGACTAATTCCAGACTCGATTCCTGTATCCTGCCAGGGCACGTCTGAAGAGTTTAAAGATTCGATTCCTGTATCTAGCCAGGGCATATCTACGTAAAGAGTTTGCAGATCAACTCCTGTAACAGGCCATGTAATTATTTTTCTTTCTCAGGTACGCAAGTTCTCGCTAAGGAATCTCTTACGCAATCAACACCTAGATGGCATCTATAAGCCCATCCATATACCAACAGTCTCCAAATGGCATATATAAGCCCATTCCCGACAAGATTCTGTTACAGCTTCAGATGGCATCTATAAGCCCATCCTCCTATCCACCATCTTTCCAAATGGCATCTATAAGCCCATTCCCGCCATCACACTACTAACACTATACTATGTGAGTGCAAATTTCTGGGCACTCTAGTGTTCAATCATCTTCCACCTTCGGATCACGAAAGGCACGCAAGCCAATCTACATCCTCAGGTCTAAGAAGATTGAACAGGGGCAACTGTTGTACCCCAAAATTTGCCCTCCCATATTTTTCAAGATTTGGCAAGATCAATCTCCAGATGGTTCAAAATCTCTCAAGGGTTGCACAGTCCAATTGCCTCCTAACGCAGTCAGAATTAGAGTTTTGGTTCTTGCAAAGAAATTGAGGTTTCCAAGGGTCCAATAAAGTCCCATATGCCTATATACATTGTCAAGCATCCATATGACAAGTTTCAAGACTCACAGCATCAAGTTGCACAGTCAAAAGCCCTAAATGATTCACAGTCAACTATAGGGGCAAAATGGTCATTTGACAGTCAAAAGTCAAAATTTTTGGTCAACATCTTATTTTGAAGCCACAATCATCATTTGATCAAGTCTTGATCATGATTCCACAAGCATGGCTCAAAAAGTCTCAAGATGCAAAAGTTTCTATTTTTGGACATTTGAAAAGTCAACTGCAGATTGACCAAGGCATAACTTTTTCATGGTTCATCAGAAAAATCCCATCCAATGCTCATTTTGAAGGGGATGAAATTTCCTACAACTCATCCTCACATTCCAAGTCCAAGAAATTCTCTCACAAAAAGTTATCAATCTCAACATTATAGGTCATTTTCAAAAGTCAACAAAAAGGCACTTTAAGTCAAAGACCATAACTTGAGATTGGTAAATCAAAATGACATGGGACCAAAGGCATTGGTTAGAGGACTTCAAGACCTTTCCAAAATGTCCAAGAACATGTTCATAGCTTCAAAATTGAGCAAGATATGCATGGGAGAAGTTGGGAAATTTTTGGGAACTTTCAAAAGTCAACTTTGCCTAAAACACTCCAATTTTGCTAATGGGCCTCAAATTCTTTATTGAATCATTACCCAAGGCCTATGCACGACCCATTAAACCTAAAATAATTTATTTTCTTATTTTTAATTAATTAATTGAATTTATATTAATATTAATTCATTTAATTGGTTTTAATTATAGGAAAATAAAAAAGATATGGTTTTTGGATCTTTTATGAAGCAAATCTGATCAGGGCAAGCTGGAAAACTCGTTTCTCAATCAAAAAAGGAAAATCATCCATAATTGGCAAGGTTTTCATTGAAAAAAGATTGGAAATTATGTGATTAAAAATCAAAGATTGCAAACTTAATTTCATGGACTTTTGGGCCAAGGTTTTAACCTAATTCTGTTCCAATACAAATGCAAGAGCTAACCCTAAAGCTAGACACGCACAATTGCTGCTGAAACCATACAACCAAATTGCAAAAAACTCAAGAACATTGTGAAACTGAAATCAATATTGCAGCATGATTCAAAGCTTGTTTTTGTTTCTAATAGATTGCTGACACTTCCAGGAACGCGTAGAGATCCCAATCATACGTCAACACTCAAGAAATTGCCCAAAACAGATTCACGGTTCATCCTTATTTTTCATAATCGAAACTTGCATCTCATGAGCATTTAACATGTTTGATTGTTTGTTTTGCATTGTTTGAACATACAGGAACCTTTTGGCATGGATTAATTGCACTGAAACGCATAGAATCACAATTCACCATGAATGGATTTTAGGGTTTTCAAAGCTTGAAAATTAGGGCTTTGCGTATACTGTAAAATTAGACCTCAAGACCTATGTGGATAAATTCGTCAGAACAAGACGAAACCATTGACACCATCGCGCCCTTTTTATATTGATTGTATGCCTAATCGCTATTTTGATGTTTCCAGTTTGTGGGGGTTTAAAACCCCCGCTATTTGATTGCTTTTTATTTCAGGCCAGCTGAAGAAGATGATGCGTGGATGGACATGATTGGTGCATTCAAATATGTGGCGCGCTTTTTTTAAATTCCCAGTGTGATTGGTGGAAATAGAACTGACTGTTTTTTAAGCTGGTTCGCGAAATGTCGCGGTAAGCAAGAGTCGCCACCGTCTTTTATGTTCTCCAACATGGACAGGACAAAAGCACAGCAAAATTCCTTATGAGATAGTTCTCGGTTCGGGAGGTAGATTTATAGAAAGGGAAGGTGTTAGCACCCTTTCTATCCATGGCTATCCATGGGCTCTTAGGTACTTGCTCTTATGTTTTCAAAAATTGTTTGCTTTTCAAGTGTGTGTGGGTTTTGAAAAAATTTCATTGAAAGATTTCGGAATAACTCTTGTATCAGTCCTCAAGAGTGTTTGAAAAATTGTTTTGAAAGCTTTTTGAAAGTGTCGGTGTGAAAAGAGTTTGTTTTGTTTTTTAGAGAGCAAGTATCCATGAGTTATCTACCTACCCTAAGGAATTAGGCTGTGTAAATGTCCTTAAGGTAGTGCCATCCCACCATTGAGAGGTAGGTAGCACCACCGTTGGAGGTGTTCGGGTCAATTCGAGTTTAGGGACAGTGTGGTCACCGAAGCAACAGTAGGACACCTTAGAAGCTACCCTTATGTCCTTGATCCTTTTTTATTCCGAGGCAACTGTTTCGAGGCAACTATTCCGAGGCAACCGTTTCGAGGCAACTGGATCATGGACATAAGGACTTACTAAAACATCCTATACTTGACGACCACGTTTCGAAGGCAACGGGTGAGGCGTACCCTAGAAGTGGTGTGTGAATTTGTGTGTTGTTTTCAGTTTAACAGTTATCTTTGATCATGGCATTGTGAGCTACGCTTGTTTTTAATTAACCATACATTCTTTCATGCAATTAGAATTTAAAAGTGCGGAAAGTAAAATACAGAAATATAAAAGCTACGCTATTACAAGGCGCGGGTCTATACATCGCCAAAATACAAAGACCCGTTTTAATAAAAGATACGGAAAGTAAAAAAAACCTAATTACTATTACATCCAGAAAGCAGTTACATAATATTCGAAAAGAAAAAAGAATAACGTGCGAAAGAATAAAAGTTAGGACGTCCGAGGGTTTTGACCCTTTTGAAATTAAATTGAAATTAAAGTCTAATTAATTATTCGATTAAAGAAAAGAAATTGTTTTTTATGTTTTTGTATTTATGAAAATAAAGAAAATTAAAATTGAATGGGAACCCTAATTCTAAATTATTTTAATTATTAAGAAAATATTAAAATTAACCTAATTTACTAGTTAATTAAATTACATGTTTATTTACAAAATTAACAATTAATAATAGTAATAAATAATAAATAATGAGGAAAAAGTTTAATTTAAGAAAAAGATGAAAATGTCAAAAACCTAATTCTAGATATTTTTTATTTATTAAGAAAAAAAAGATTAAAGTTTAACCTAAATTAACTAAATTAATTATTAACATTTATTTACAAAAATAAATTAATGAGTAAATTAATAAATAATTAAACATATTTTTGTATTTTTGATTTTTCTGATTTTTATTATGAAAAGAAATTTATGGTAAAAAATATAATTAAAACAATTAAATGATTAAAAGAAATTAAAAGAAAAGAAAATAATAATAAAAAAATAGAACAAACCAATGGGGGGTGTCAGGCCCATGTAGAGGTGTGTTTGAAGCAAATTTGGCCCATGAACACAAGGCCTGTTTGACTTTTCCAGCTTGAGTGTGCGTGGTTGACTGGGGTACACCCTGGAATTCGTTCAGTGGCCCTTGGATCAATCATCATGTCCACTTGGCAGGCCTAAGCATGGGGGTGTATGGTAAGCCTTTGGTTGAACGCTGCATAGGAACACATTGAAACAAAAATTATTAAGCATATGGGGGGACCTGAGAATCGAACCCAGGTCCCTATACCTGCCAGCAACGTCTTCTACCAACTGAACTATGGCGTGCGTTTGTATACACAATGGAAAACAAATATTATAAAAAAAACAACGTCAGTGATATAAAACAAAGAAAAACGCGCCAGCTTTTGAATTGCCCAACCATGTGATGACGCGCTAGGCTTCTTCTTCGTTTTCTCTGCAAACATAAAGCAAGTAGCGGGGGTTTTAAACCCCCACTAAATGGAAACTGTAAAAATAGCGATTAGAAGAGGAATAAATATAAAAAGGGCGCGAGGGCATCAAACGATTCGTCTTGTTGTCACGAATATGCCCATACAGGTTTGGTGGTCTAATTTTACCATACGTGAGAACCCCCAATTTTGAAGTTCTGAAACCCTAGGTTTCATCAATGGTGGATTCTGATTTAGGCAACATTATCACAATTAAGTTGTACCAATCGCTTCAGAAGATCATTATTAGTATAAATCAATATTCAAAATATAACAATGATGCATGGAAAGCAGAATTCGATTATGGAAATTTTCGTGAGAAAGATGATTCGGTTCTACCGTTTCTTGGAGTATGGAGGCGTGTTCTTGATTGCAATCAATTCCTGGAAGGTTCAGAAACGTATTAGAATGCTTTTTATGCTTTGAAACGTGCTCCAATTATGAAATCAGTTTCAAGCTTTTGATTGAAATTTTGCAATTTGGCTATATGTTGGTGAGCAGTTTTTCGTGTCCCTTTGAATTAGGTTTCCTTGTGCATATGTATGTGAAGCATTCTAGGTCAAAAACAAGCCCAAAGATCCATCAATTTATGTTTTTGAATATTTGATTTTTAATCATGAATTTTCAATCTTTTTTCCATGCAAATCTTGCCAAATATGGATGATCTTGTCTTGTTGATTGGTGCACGAAATCTTTAGCCTATAATGAGAATATTTGCTGCACAAAAAGATTTGAAAAGCATTATTTGATATTTTTCTACAATTAAAACTAATTAAATGAATTAATAATAATAAAAATTCAATTAATTAATTAAAAATAAGAAAATAAATCATTTTTAGCTCAATGGGTCGTGCATAGGCTTTGGGTAATGGTTCAAGAGAGAAATTGAGGCCCATTAGTAATTTTGAAGTGTTTTAGGCAAAGTTGACTTTTGAAAGTTCCCAAAAATTTCCCAACTTCTCCAATGCATATCTTGCTCAATTTTGAAGCTATGATCATGTTCTTGGACATTTTGGAAAGGTCTTGAAGTCCTCTAACCAATGCCTTTGGTCCCATGTCATTTTGATTTTCCAATCGCAAGTTATGGTCTTTGACTTAAAGTGCCTTTTTGTTGACTTTTGAAAATGACCTATAATGTTGAAATTGATAACTTTTTGTGAGAGCATTTCTTGGACTTGGAGTGTGAAGATGAGTTGTAGGAAATGTCATCCTCTTTAAAATGAGCTTTGTATGGGATTTTTCTGATAAACCATGAGGAAGTTATGCCTTGGTCAATTTGCAGTTGACTTTTCAACTGTCAAAAAATAGAAACTTTTGCATCTTGAGACTTTTTGAGCCATGCTTTGAGAAATCATGATCAAGAATTGATCAAATGATGTTTGTGGCTTCAAAATAATATATTGACCAAAATTTTTGACTTTTGACTGTCAAATGACCATTTTGCCCCTACAGTTGACTGTGGAGCATTTAGGGTTTTTGACTGTGCAATTTGATGATGTGAGTCTTGAAACTTGACATATGGATGCTTGACAATGTATATGGGCATGTGGGACTTGATTGGACCCTTGAAAACCTCATTTTCTTTGCCAGAACCAAAACCCTAATTTTGACTGTGTTAGGAGGCAATTGGACTGTGCAACCCTTGAGGGATTTTGAACCATGATCTTGGAAAATCTTGAAGAATATGGGAGGGCAAATTTTGGGGTACAACACCCAGCATAATTGTTTTTTTCATATATTATAATCAATAACCATTATATTAACAAACAAACGCAGATGGCGTAGTGGTGGTAGACGTGGCTGGCAAGCGTTGGGACCTGGGTTCGATTCCCAGGTCCCCCATATAATTGTTCTTATTTTTTCCAAGGCGTTCCAATGAAGCGTATGTCCAATGTTCCACCATAGGCCTCATAATTCCAGCGTGCCATGTGTCCCCAGCATCAATCCAGTGGCCAGGAGATGAAGCCTATGATGTTCTCCAGTCAAACAGCACACACACAACCATGAAAGTCAACGAGGCTTTGTGTTTCTTGGGCCAGAATTACTTCAGTCTCACCTCCACTTTGGGCCAGACACCCCTTTGGTTTGCTTTGTTTTTTTTTCTTTTTCTTTTTCTCTTAATTTCTTTTAATTGTTCAATTATTGTTAATTCACCATAAAATAATTTTTTCCATAATAAAAATCAGAAACTCCAAAATTGTAAAATATTTTAATTTCACCACTAACCTATTTTTGTAAATAAATATTAATAATTAACTTAGCTTAATTTAGGTTTATATTTTAATCTTTTTCTTAATAAATAAAAATTACATAGAATTAGGTTTTGACACTTTTTATCTTTTTCATTATTAATTATTATTATCATTATTAACTACTATTATTTTTGTAAATAAACATGTAAATTAAATAATTTAGTTAATTAGCCTAATTTTGACCTTTTTCATCAATAAGTAAAATAAACTTAGATCTAGGGTTTCCTTTTAATTTCAATTTCTTTATTTCCCTAATAAATACAAAAAACATAAAAAACACTTTCTTTTCTTTAAATTAAATAATTAATTAGGTTTTAATTTAATTTAATTTCAAGCAAAGTGTCAAAACCCGAGGACGTCCTGATTTTAATTCTTTCGCATGTTATTCTTATTTTTATTTGATTATTATGTAACTGTTTCCGGAATGTAATAGTAATTAGGTTTATTGCTTTTTTTTACTTTCCGCATCTTTATCAAAAACGGGTCTTTGTTTTTTGGCGATGTATAGACCCGCGCCTTGTAATAGCGTAGTTTTTACCTTTCTGTATTTAATTTTCCGCACTCCTAACTGCTAAATTGCATGAAAGAATGTATGACTAAAAAACAACTCGTAGCTCACAATTGCATGATCCAAGATAAATGTTAACACGAAAACAACACACAATGCACATGCCACTTCTAGGGTACGCCTCACTCGTTGCCTTCGAAACGTGGTCGTCAAGTATAGGGTGTTTTAGCGGTCGCCCTTATGTCTAAAGATCCAGTTGCCTCGAAACGGTTGCCTCGGATAAAAAAAGGATCTAGGACATTAGGGTTACTTCTAAAGTGTCCTACTATTTCTTCGGTGACCACACTGTCCCTAAAATCGAATTGACCCGAACACCTCTAACGGTGGTGCTACCTACCTCTCAATGGTGGGATGACACTACCTTAAGGACTTTTACACAGCCTAATTCCTTAGGGTAGGTAGATGACTCATGGGTACTTGCTCTCTAAAAAACAAACAAAACAATCTTTTCACACTGGCACTTTCAAAAGCTTTCAAAACAAATTTTTCAAACACTCTTGAGGACTGATACAAGAGTCACTCTGAAATCTTTCAATGAAACTTTTTCAAACCCACTCACATTTTGAAAAGCAAACAATTTGAAAACATAAGAGCAAGTACCTAAGAGCCCGTGGATAACCACGGATAGAAAGGGTGCTAACACCTTCCCTTTCTATAAATCTACCTCCCGAACCGAGAAACATTCTCAATAAGGAATTTTGCTGTGCTTTTGTCCTTTCCATGTTGGAGAACATAAAAGACGGTGGCGACTCTTGCTTACCGCGACATACGCGATCCGGCTTTAAACAGTCAGTTCTATTTCCACCGATCACAGCTGGGCTTTAAGGTCAAACCCTCACAGTCCAACCTGTCCAATGCTTTCTTTGGTAGGACATTTAAAGATGACCCGGTATCAACCAGAACGTGAGCAAGTGTGGTCCCTCTGCATTCCACCGAGACATGCAGCGCATCATTATGCTTTCTTCCCTTAGATGTTAGATCGGCATCAGAGAAGCTAAGACCATTGTCGGCTGTAAGGCTACCTACACATTCTTGAAACTGATCCGCAGAAGTTTCTTGAGGCACGTGCGCCGTCTTCAGGAATTTGATCAAGGCTTTGGCATGAGCCTCGGAACAGAGCAATAGGGCAAGCATGGATATTTTTGAAGGGGTTTGTCCCAGTTGTTCTACGACATCATAGTCACTTTTCTTAATTATTTTTAAAATCTCCTCCATTTCCTTTTGGGTGGTCTCGGGGATTACCAAAGGCTGAGCCCTCATCCTGACGGGCGCTTCTTGGATCCCCTTACCTTTATCAGCAGTAACAACAGAGGGTATAACTTCAGGAGTAACAATTTCTTCAATCACTGGACTTCGCACAGATATCTTGATTGGCACAGGAGCACTTGAGGGTCCGAAGATTGCCCTTGGAGAAGCAATCTCCGGAGAGAAGATTCTTCCGCTACGAGTGATCTTACTTGTCCCTGCAATATTTCCTATGTCAGGAGTTTCTTCATCGGAATTCTCTTTCACTGATTCAATCTGCTTAACACTGTGATAGAAGATCTTTCCTCCATAATTCCACGGTATTGTCTTATTGGACTTGTATGGGATAGGCCTCGGCATAGTGATATTCAGAGGTACAAACTTTTGATCGGGTGTAATCTTAACAGGTCTTTTGGAGACCTTGGAAAGATTGTCGGAAATGGTAATTATAGCAACATCATTGATAGGAATTGGATTAACAAGAGTAACAGGAGTTTTCTCAAAGAGGATCTCTTGATTATCCATTAGGTGTTGGACGCCTAACTTTAATAACAGACAGTCGGATTGTAGGGACGAACAAAGGTAACAATCTTTTTCACAGCCTGGGAAGATCCCGACTTTTAACAGATTCATCTTGATTATTAGCAAAGGAGTCATTAAGTCATCAACAACAGCAACATACAGATCCTCTTCAATAGCATGGGTATTGTGACCATGCTTTGGCATTGGGGCTGAAATCACATTCGGCTTTTCGGGTGCATCGAATTCCACCTCATTGGCATCTATTAAATCCTGGATCTTATTTTTGAGGGCCCAACAGTTGTTGGTGTCGTTCCCTACGCCATCGAAATGATAAGCACATTTAGCATTGGCATGGTAAAAAGGAGAAGTTGTATTCGGATTTTGTGGCGGATCTCTCAAGGTTGTAAGGTTTAGCTTCAAGAGATGGGGGAGAACCTGGGTAGGCGTCATGTTTATTTTGGTGAACAGCCTAGCAGGCCTTCCCCCTCTTTGTTGGTTGGTTCGAGGTTGATCGTTTCTAGGCTGATCAGCTGTAGTCTTTTGGATCATTATAGCCCCCACCGTTGACCGGCGCTCTACTCTTCCTCGACCCTTTTGAGAGTAAATGGCTGACACCTCTTTCTTGGCTGGAAAAGGTTTTTTGACGGCAACAGAAGCAGATGTATCTTTTTGAATTTTACCGCTCTTGATGCCAGCTTCGACCCTTTCACCTGTCAGAATTAATTCAGTGGACCCCACCAAAGAACTCCCTATCAGGTGATTAAAGAATGGACCAGACAACGTCCCCAAAAACATATCAACTAGCTCTCTTTCAGACAATGGTGGCTGCATCCTTCCAGCCAAGTCCCTCCACTTTTGGGCATACTCCTTAAATCCCTCATTAGAGACCATACCCATACTCTATAGTTGAGTACGAGTAGGTGCTAAGTCTGCATTATATTGATATTGTCTGTAGAAGGCAGCAGCCAGATCCTCCCAATTATGTATGTCAGCCCTCTCAAGCTGGTAGAACCAGTCCAATTGTGTACCCGAAAGACTATCTTGAAAAAAATGGACCCACAGATCCTTATCAGAAGAATGAGGTTGGATCTTTCTGACGTAAGACTGTAGGTGCATCTTCGGACAAGATAAACCATCATATTTGGCAAATGTAGGCACCTTGAATTTAGGGGGAATCACAATCCCAGCAACCAACCCCAGCTCTTTGAAATCCAGCTCAGGCACCCTTTGTACCTCCATAGCTGCCAATCGCTCTTCCAGATTCTTATACTTGTCGTCTGCAGGAGGGTACTGCTGCTCAAAGTAATCTCCATCCTCCTCTTCTTCTTCTTCAGCCTCAGACTCGGAGGGCACCGTAACTCCCTTTCCTTTGCCAACCCCTTCATCAGACGTTGAGGGGAAATCCAGGACTCTTCTAGCTTGGTTCTCAAATCTTCTTCCCAGAGTAGCCACCCCGACTCTTTTCTTTTTCTTTTTCTCTTTTTCCTTTTCCTTCTCTAACAGTGCTTTAAGGTCCTCTTGAGCCTTTGCCAAGGTCATGAGGAGTTGTTGGAACTGTGAATTCTGTGCTTGTAGGTATTTGACCATCTGCTCTATATCCATCTTGCTAAAATAAACAGCAGAAAGATAAGGAAACCTGGTGTGAAGACCTGTTTATGCATATGATGAATGATATGTATTCATGTAATGCATTCAAGGATTCAGAAATTCAAAGTTGTTGCAAACAAAAAGAACACACGTCATATTAATAAGAAGAACTTTGTTAGTACATAAATTCCCCATGGGCAAAATAAATACAAAATTCTAATGTAAAAAGACGTTGCGCATCCTCTTTGGTGTGATGTAAGTGTTGAGAGTCTGCTCTTCGTGGAGTCGACGAGTAAGTTCCAAAACCTTCTTCTCACTGGCATAGAAGCTGGCTTCAAAAGTATTTTGTTCTTCCTTGAGCTGTATCCAACTCTTTTCCAAATCTTCCAATGATGTTGGCATGTCAGGATGTAGGAGGATGTATGGAACCTCTCCTTCCATAATAGGCTCTTTGATCACAGGGAGAATGTAGGGGTAAGGCATCATAAGACTCTGGGCGCGGGTTCGTACCCACTTGAGGTAAGGCTCAAGGGGGATGGAATTCTTGTGTCCCAGTGTCTTACTGTCCACTTTGTTGGGCATCCTCCAAGCTCGGATAAACCTTTGTCGAAGTCCTTGAGTGTCGTTGTCGAAGTCAAAAACCAAGTCTGGAATCAGCATGTCATGAGGGCCATCCCTTCGGGCATACCCAAATTGTCTCAGAGCCAAACAAGGGTTGTAGGTAATGCCTCCCCTAATGCCAAGTAGTGGGACATTAGGGAATTCCCCACAACGATCAATGATGATGACATTTTCTCTGGACCGAGAACACCAATGAGCATCAGAATGTGTAAGAGTCATCAATCGTTGCGACCACCTTAAGCCCTGCTCATTCTTCAAGACTGACTGGGGAAGGTGAGAAATAAACCACCTTGCTAGAAGAGGAGTACAACACATGAGAACACCTCTTTTCCTCATTGTTCATGTGTGAAATGAGTGGAGGATGTCCCCAAGCAATGTAGGCACAGGATTCCGAGATATGAAAATCTTGACAGCATTCACATCTATGAGCTGATCAGGGTTTGGGGACAAGACCAACCCATAGATGAGAAGTGCTACAATCTCCTCAAAAGCTTGCAGATCTAGAGAATTCTAGCATCCTTGTGCCTTCTCAAATAGAAACTTTACCAAGAAACCCTTGACACCACTTCTGGTTTCCCAATGACCTTTGATATCAGATGGTTACAAATGTAAGGCTTGAGCAACATCTTCAGGCTTTGGTTCTCTTTCTGTACCGTTGTAGGGTAGTTGATGGAGAATAGGAATCCTCAGAAGTTGAGAAAATTCCTCCAAAGTAGGTACTAGTTGGTAATCAGGAAATGTAAAGAAATGGTGTAGGGGGGGTCAAATAATTGGAAGAGAACTTTCACCATGTCTTCTTCAATGTTGGAGTTGACCATGTTGAGAAGTCTATCATGTCTTTCACTGAAGGGATAATTATCTGGAATCTTGGAAGCAAGCTCCTTGAGTTGAGGAGGGATCCTCACAAGGTTGACTTGAATTGTTTTCCTGCGAAGAGATTCCATTACCTACAAAACAAGAACAAAGATGAAGATCCAAATCCTTGAAATGGTTAGTGGATGCATATGATGCTTTATGATGTTCATGATGTATGCACAAGTATATGTACAAGCAAATCACACAAGATCCTAGTTTCAGGCTTGCATGGGGTTTCATAGGTAAGTACCCTCTTGAAGTTAGTTGGCTCAACCTGTCCTATAAATAGTAACCGAGTTCTAAGGAGCTCAATATCACTGGATTATTTTGTGTTCATTGTTTCAGTTTAGCCACTTTACTGGCGACCGAAGTATTCCAAGAAAATAACCCTCAATGAGTGTAGTATCGAGTATCTACCAACTTCGGATTACACCAAAGCCGGTCATCTCACTACCCCTAATAAGGCCAAGATGGTCAAGTAAAGGTTCTAAAAGTCCATTAGTGCTTCATGACATCACTCAGCGGCCCCGTATTCTCTTTGATTAACTCAAAGGCTACCGGTACCCACAAATATGTCGCACTAATATAGCTATTACTTCAACCATGTCGGTATACCCCGCACAGTTTCCACAATGTATTGCTATTTACCTATGAATGTTTCCCAAATCCGGGTAGAGGATTTCAAACCCAAACAATAGAACTAAATATAAAGCAATCAAAGCAAACAAGGTAAGCATGTAAAGATGATCTAAGCCCTAAGGTAACCCCACTTTTATGATTATTCCCCAGCAGAGTCTCCAGTTCTGTGATGCGGTGGGAGAACTGACTTGAGGTTTTGCGTTTGTGCTCGTAAATGTTTCGGGTTAGCAAGAGTCGCCATCGACTTTTTATTTTATCCAAAGGAAAGGTAAAAAAGCACAGGAAAGACCTTTGAGATATTTTCTTGGGTTCGGGGGGTAGATTATGAAAAGGGAAGGTGCAAGCACCCTTTTTATCCATGGTTTTCCATGGGCTCTTAGTTACTTGTTTAGATCACTTGCTTTTGCTTTTCAATTGTTTGAAATGGTGCTTTGTATGGTTTTGAAAATGTTTTGAAAAGAGGCCATCGTTGTGGCAACCTTTGTAATGATTCTTGTTTGAATATATACAAAGGTGTTTGTCTTTTGAAAAGATATTTCAATGTTTGAAAGTTTGTTTTGGGAAATGTTTTGAAATTGTGTTTGTGAGGTGTGTTTGGAAATAGCAAGGATGTTTTTACAAGTTTTGATCAAGTAACTAAGAGTTGTCTACCCTATCTACTCAAGAGTCTTTCCTACACATTTTTAACCCTTTTGACAGTGTTGTTTTACCATTGCATTTGGTAAACAACCTTGTATTTGGATATTAAACGGGACAGGCGCGGGTCATCGTATTGACCATAATAGCAATAGTGCTAAGTATCTTTAGCAAATTTTTGAGGGACTAGATCATTTTGTATAGGCAACCAAGATAGCGTCATCGAGGGACTATGATCTTTTTGTTTTGTTTTTGTTTTGCCAAGATACTCAACATGCATACCATGACCATTTTAAAGGAAACAAGTGGATGAAACCCTAGGGGTGCATTTGTGCATTGTGTTGTCAATTTTCATGCTTTTTTGTCTTTGTATTAGTCAAGCTATTTGTTTTGATTTTGGACATTTGTATACAAACCCTAATCTCTAACATGGCATATTTGAAAGCATAAAGTGCGCAAAATAAATCTAAGATATTACAACATTGATATGGGGAGGGGGATACATTTTTGAATAGGGAATATTTGCAAGAAAATAAAACCCTAAGATTTACTATTACATCCAAATTGAATTCCTTTGTATCAAATAATAAATAAACAAAATTTAAATAAACAAATTAAATATAAATATGCAAAATATGATAAATATGTAAAAGATGTTTTTATTTATTTTTATGTATGTAAAAATATAATATTTAATGTATTAAAAAAGAAATAAAAGATTTTTTTTTATTAAGGGTAAAAACCCTAATTTTCTTTAAGAAAGTATATATATATTAATTATATTATT
This sequence comes from Vicia faba, assembly GCA_948472305.1. Lineage (NCBI taxonomy): Eukaryota > Viridiplantae > Streptophyta > Magnoliopsida > Fabales > Fabaceae > Vicia > Vicia faba. The sequence goes on along the minus strand of CATIWC010000826.1, from coordinate 95,833 downwards.
CATGTACAATAAAATAAAATAAAATATATACAAAATAAAAATATATTAGAAAAAATATTATTTAAGTATAAATAATAAAAAATAAAGTTATAATATTTTTATGTATTATTTTCAAGTTTTTATAAAATAAAATAAAGGTATATTATCTAAAAATTATTTTCATGTTAGAAAAATAATAAAAAAATACAAAATAAAATATGAACATTTATGAAAATGTTTTTAGTAATTTTTTATATTTGGAAAAAATAAAATGGAGTCAGAAATAAAAAGAAATGAAAATAATATGAAAATATAAAACAAATGGGCTAGGGGGTGCAGTCAGCAAAGGGGGAGGTGTCAAAAGCAAGCCAATTCAAGGCCCAGCCCAGATCAGCTTCATCTTCAACCTTTGTCAAACAAAATACGCGCGCTTGATTCAAATATCCAACTCCTGCATACGTGCTCTAATGCAAAAACTCATAACACAAAAGTTATAGCATTTTTCAAGACGATTTCAACCATATAAAGAACTTAATCTAACTCTCAAAGACCAGAGAGAATTTCTCTGGCCCTAATTTCTAACCTAACTTTTTCAGGAAGTTCATGAATCAAATTCTCTTAACACATTTAACTTAAATGAAATCTAAGCATATGTACAACTTCAGGGCTATGAGTACTACATTTTTTATTCACAAACCTAAGCATAATGATTCCTAAATAGAGAGATAGAAAGTTGACAAATACCTGTATCAGATGAACTCGTGTATGGCAATGTGGAGCTTTTCAGTGAGACCTGAGGTGCTTGGGAGCTTGCCTGAACTTCCTCTGACCTTCCCCAATGCTTAGTTTGCTTTGGACTTGCTTGAGCAAGCTTGTAGAACTCAACCTGCACAAGCTGAAAACATAAATGGTGAAGCTTGCAAATGGAGTTACAGTCATTGTCCAATGATTGGGATAGCTTGGATAGGTTATATGGAATGTATTGGAACAAGTTTGGGGCAAAATGCACGAGTAATTTGTGAGATGGAAGTGAAACTGCAGGGAGTGCCCTGTTTTGCAAGAGGAATGTGATTTTGTGTTTTGGAAGGCTTAGGGGTTCAATAATTCATGTTTCTGGCTCAAGGCAATGTCAAAAACTTGTCTCAAATGCTTGCAAGAGTTGGTTATAACAGATATGCAAGTTATGTCATTTTGGCAAGTTTCTTGGTTATGAAGCAAAAATGAGAAGTGACAAAGAGCAGGCCTGTACAGGCTAGCTCGAACCCTTCATACATTGTGTGAGCTTGGCCCCAAGTTTGTGGATTTGGTTTGCTGTCCAAGATTTGGTTCAAGGCTCAAGAATGCAATTTGACATAAAGCAAATTTGACAAAAATGGCAATGTTACCTTTTTGCTATTTTTGGATTAATCTCTTGTGTAATCCTCCCATGATCAGAACAAAGCCTCAAAACAATGGATTTGAATTTAATTATTGAGTATGAAAGGGTTTAGGGACCTGTAATCAAGTACAAACAATGCTGGATGGAAGTTGCAACTTGTATCAACATGAAAATGCCATGGATCAAAAGTGAGTTTTTTCCAAATTCAAACCTTCGATTCTCCCTAACCACAAATGATTTTGGAGAGTTCCTTGACATTTTGGAAAGCTTGTAACATGCTTTACAATACATCTTTGAAATTCATTTTTAGATTCCAAGTGGAACTAGGTGAAAAATTGCCATGAAGATAGGTCAAAATCCTGCCTAAACTAGGGCAAAATTTCACTAAGTTAAAAGTTTCATGGACCCTTGTTCCAAAAATCATAACTTGAGATCCAAGATTATTTTGAGAAAACTTTGTGAATAAAAGTTGTAGATTTTGTGGAGGACTACAACTTTCATGTTGGAAGTTTTGTTTGAATCCAATTGCATCATGGTGAAAATGTTGGGCAAAATTGGGAAAAATTAAGAAAATTTCATAACTTAGAAAAATTCTAAGTTATGAATTTTTTTCAATCTTAAACCCTAATTTGCAAAATTAGGTTTCTTGATGAACAAGTTTCATGTTTTGACACATCTTGATGAAAAATGACCCTTGGCACTTGATTTTGACCAAAAAGTCAAAGTTTGACTTTTCAGTGTACAGTTGATTTTTGATCAGTTGACTGGAAAATTCATCTGTCAATCCATTGCAATTGAGATCTTTTTGTAAGTGTTTAGTTATTGGCATGTATTTTTGGTAAAACCAGGTGTGTAAATGTCATGACTGATGTCATAACATTCTGGATTATTAGGTACTTTATGCAGGAAAAAGTATGGCATACAGTAGCTACTGTTTATGAGTGTGTATCTGAGCATTTTGCAATGATCACATTTATTGCCCTCTACCAAAATTAGTAAACAGGAATTCTGATGTCATAACAAATGTTAAGACATCCTGTACTGATATAACAGATATGCAGTTTGGTTAATTCTGAGATTTTTCAGGAAGATGGCTCATTCTTTCCAGAACAGAATCTCACGTGGACTTTGGGTTAACCTAGCTCAACCCTAATCTGGTTGATAAAGTCTTATGACCTAGTCTGAAGGTTAAACCTAATTAACCCTAGCTTTTTGTGGAAACCCTAACTGAAGAAACAGCTGCATATATATTCAACAGGAATGCTGGTTGCAGAGTAACTCTTTTAACTGAAGATCAATAAGGAGCTGTATAGTTTTAACTGCTGTACTCCAAGCAAGTATCATTGTGATAAGTGACTTGGAATAGGTTTTGATTGTAAGGGTTTTTGTATCACTCAAAGCTTTGAAGCAAAGTCAAGTTAGGTTTATGTATCACTCAAAGCTGTGAAGCACGAGTGTTTGTGTTACTTGATTAAAAAGCTGTGAAGCATAATCAAGTGTATGTTCTGAAGAGTGTCTTCATTAATTCATTAGTCAATTGTTTTAAGTATCACTGTTGTGATTGAGGGGGAGTGAGTAGGAACTCAGGTTTAAGTCGAACTTAGATTGAAGTTGCATTGGGTAGGTCTTAAGTGAAGGAGATAAACTGGTTGGTTTATTCCTGAATTAATATCTCTTATAGTGGATTTCCTCCCTGGCTTGGTAGCCCCCAGAGTAGGTGTTGTTTCACACTGAACTGGGTAAACAATTGACTGTATTCTTTACTGTTTTTATTTACTGTCTTATAGAAAGTCAGATACGGTGTCATAACATTCACTGTGACATTGAGTATCTGCTGCCAGAATTTCAATTGGCATCAGAGCAGGCACCCTGCCTGTATTACTGGGTGAGATCTAGGGATATCACTTTTTGGCACTATGGACAAAGAAGGAGTTTTTGGAAACAGACCACCCATTCTGGATGGAACAAATTATGACTACTGGAAACCTCGTATGATTGGCTTCTTAAAATCACTGGACAAAAAGGCTTGGAGAGCTGCTGACAAAGGATGGAACCATCCCACCATAACTGAGAAAGATGGGACAATCAGTCTGAAGCCTGAGGAAGAATGGAGCAAAGAAGAAGATAAGTTAGCCCTGGGAAATTCCAAAGCTTTAAATGCCTTGTTCAATGGAATTGATAGAAACATATTCAGACTAGTACATCAATGTGAACTGGCCAAGGAAGTGTGGGACACTCTCAAAACTACCCATGAGGGCACATCCAAAGTAAAAATGTCAAGGCTTCAGATGTTGACTACCAAGTTTGAGAACCTAAGGATGAAGGAAGATGAAACCATTCATGAGTTTCACATGAACATCTTGGAGATTGCCAACACCTCAGGAGCATTGGGTGAAAAGATGTCTGAAGAAAAACTGGTGAGAAAGATTCTCAGATCCCTGCCTAAAAGATTTGCAATGAAGGTAACTACTATAGAGGAAGCCCAGGATATCAGCAAGTTAAAGGTGGATGAACTCATTGGGTCTCTTCATACTTTTGAGATGGGGATCAGTGACAATGTTGACAAGAAAAAAAGAGCATAGCACTTGTATCCAACACTGAAGATGAAAACAAGGAGGATGAAGAAGAAAATATTTCAGAAGCTATAGCCATGCTTGGAAGACAATTCAACAAACTCATCAAGAGAATGGATCCAAAGTCAAGGTCAAATGTTGAGAACATCCCCTCTGACATTAACAGATCTTATGACTCTAGCAGAAGACCAAGGTCTGAAGAGAAGGGAAATTAAGGCAGAGGAATTCAATGCCATGGTTGTGAAGGATATTGGCATATTCGAGCTGAATGTCCTACCTTTATTAAGAAACAAAAGAAAGGAATGACTGTTACCTGGTCTGACTGTGATTCAGAAAGTAATTCTGAAGAAGAATCTGCCAAACTAGTTACTGCACTAACTGGTATTTGTACCTCTGAAAGTGACACTAGTGATGAGGAAGTGACATTTGAAGAACTGGCTGATACTTACAAGAAATTGTGTATCAGAAGTGCTGAAGTCTGTGTGCAAAATGAGAGACAAACAAAACTCATCATAAAGTTGGAGGCTGAAAAAAGGGCAGACCTTGAAACTATAAGTCATCTAGAAGGGGAAGTTCAAATGCTGAACTCAAAACTGAACCAGATGACCAAATCTGTCAAGATGCTGACAAATGGAACTGACAAATTGGAAGAAATCCTTCAGGTTGGACAAAATGTGGGAAACAAGTCTGGTCTAGGATTTGTGACAGCAAAGAAATCTGGTGCAGATAAGAAGATCAGGTCTGATAAACAAATGTCAAAGCAGATGTCACAACATAACACTCAACATCGGGAACAGAGAAATATGAAGAAAAAGTACCAAAGATGGAGATGTCATCATTGTGGGAGGTTTGGTCCATAAAGCCTTTCTGCTTCAGATTGTATGGATACCCTAATCAGAACCCAGGTGTCAAACCTAAGTCTAACAGGGTACCACATACTCCTCAATGGAAGAAAAAGGCTACTGCCCTGATAGCCCACACTTCCCTGAAAGTCTCTGCAAAGGAAGACTGGTACTTTGACAGTGGGTGTTCTAAACACATGACTGGAATCAAGAACCTTCTCAATAATGTTAAACCTCACACCACTAGTTATGTGACCTTTGGAGATGGTGCTAAAGGTGAAATCAAAGGAGTTGGTAATTTGGACTGCCCTGGAGTTCCAAATCTGAATGAAGTACTATTGGTAAAAGGCCTGACTGCTAATCTCATTAGTATCAGTCAATTATGTGATCTAGGATTCAAGGTCAACTTCTCAAAATCTGAATGTCTTGTAATTAATGAAAAACAAGAAGTTGTAATGAAAGGAGTCAGATCTAAAGACAACTGTTACTTGTGGGAGCCTGAGAACACTAATTACTCCACTGTGTGTTCTATTGCCAAAGAAGAAAAAGAGGTGAAACCGTGGCACCAAAAACTTGGCCATCTTCATCTAAGAGGAATGAAAAGGAGTATCTCCATGGAGGCAGTCAGAGGGATTCCAAGACTGCAAATTGATGAAGGGAGAGTTTGTGGTGAATGTCAGGTTGGTAAGCAGACTAGGATGTCACATCCAAAGTCAAGACATCTGACCACCTCTAAGGTTCTAGAACTTCTTCATATGGGACCAATGCAGGTGGAAAGTTTTGGTGGAAAGAGATATGGCTATGTTGTGGTGGATGACTTTTCCAGATTCACCTGGATTAACTTCATTAGGGAAAAATCTGATGTGTTTGAAGTTTTTAAAGAACTGTGCAAAAGAATTCAAAGAGAAAAAGAAGGGTGTATTGTCAGAATCAGAAGTGATCATGACAAGGAATTTGAAAACAACAAGTTTAATGAGTTATGTTCCTCAGAAGGAATTAGTCATGAATTCTCTTCTCCTATAACTCCTCAACAAAATGGAGTTGAAGAGAGGAAAAATAGGACCATACAGGAATCTGCCAGAGCTATGATACATGCCAACAGACTTCCTTTTCATTTTTGTGCTGAAGCTGAATACATTGCAGCTGGTAGTAGTTGTTCTCAAATTATCTGGATGACACAGATGCTCACTGAGTATAATGTCACACAAGATGTTATGACATTGTACTGTGACAATCTGAGTACAATCAACATTTCCAAGAACCCTATTCAGCATAGCAGGACCAAGCACATTGACATTAGACATCACTTAATCAGAGATCTTGTAGAAGAGAAAACAATTAATCTGAAACATGTTGCCACTGTGCTACAACTGGCTGACATTTTTACCAAGGCACTTGATGCAAATCAATTTGAAAACTTGAGGGGCAAGTTTGGTATTTGCCAACATGAGAAATTGTAGCAATTAATTTTGCTTAAAACAAGGGTTGAAGGAGTTATTTTTGTTAAGTCTATTTTGAGTGGGTTAATCATATGTTTTCCCAATTCTTTCAAAATTATTAAGAAGTTGAATAGACACTCATTTGCCTCCTTCCTCTCTCAACTTTGCAACAAATCCCTTTCTCTCAATCAAAGTTTTCTCTCTAATTGCTACTGGTTTTCTAAGTCAATCAAAATGTCTCAAACATCATCCTCATCCAAGACGACCGTTTCATCTTCATCATCTGATCAAGATTCTCGGGCAATCACCTCATGCATGGATTCTGAAGTCCTGGAGATTACTCCTCTTAGAGAAATGGCAACTAACCCCTCCAAGGTCAAAAAGCTGAGAACAAGGCATGCAGGAAGGTCTCAAGCTACTTCATCCGGTAATCCCTCTCAACCTTCATCTTCTGTACCAAATAGGGAAGGATCAGCTTATGTACATCAAGCAATAGCTAGGCTTGTTACAAGAATACTGAGTGAGAACCACTCTGTACCGGGGATTTCTGTTCCATTAAATCAAGAATCAGCAAGCCCAAATGTTGAAGCAAATCCAAATGTCTCTGAGAATGTTGAGACACCAAATGACAACATTCAGAAATCATCTGAAAACCTTGATGATATTCAGAACCCTTCAGAGAAGAATGTTGAACCACCTGTTATTGATGTGGATGAGGAATACTCAGACAATGACCTAATTGCAAATATCAACCCTAGCATAGCTAGGAGAATGATGAACAAAAAGGGTAATCAAGATGCTGCAAAATGTCTGACCAAAGAGAAACCTGCTGACAAGAAAACCAGGTCTGAAGGCAAGACTGGTGTAGAAACTGTGAAGACTGGACTGTCCAAAGGGAAGGTGAAAGCCCAAGTGCATACTGGGAGTCTCTCAAAGCCTGCGAGACAACCAATAACAAAGAAGAGAAAAGAACCTGAGCCTTCTGATTCTGATGAGGAATCAGAATTTGAAATTGATGCTGAAGACATTCCTCTCAGAAGGAAACTCCCTTCCAGCAAAATGGCTAGAGTTCCTGAAGTCCCCACTGACAACATTTCATTTCACCACCCTGAAAATGCCAACAGATGGAAGTATGTTTGCTTGAAGAGAATATCCTTGGAAAGAGAACTAAACAATGGTGCCATGGATTGCAAGGAAATCATGGACCTGATCAAAGTTGCTGGACTAATGAAGACTGTGGAAAAATTTACCAAATGCTATGAAAATCTGGTCAAGGAATTCATAGTGAATTTGTCTGATGAATGTGCTGATGGAAGGTCAGCTGACTTTGAATGTGTCTATGTGAGAGGAAGAAGGGTCAATTTCTCTCCATCTGAAATTAACAAATTTCTTGGAAGATCAAATGAGGCTTGCCCTGAACTAGAAGTCACTGACAATGAAGTATGCCAAACCATCACAGCAAGACAAGTCAAGTGCTGGCCCTTAAAAGGCAAGCTGAATGCCAGCAAACTAAGCATGAAATTTGCCATCCTGCACAAGATTGGTGCAGCCAACTGGGTCCCTACCAACCATAAATCAACCATCTCCACAGAATTGGGGAGATTCATTTATGCTGTTGGAACCAAGACTGAATTTGACTATGGCAGGTATATTTTTTATCAAACTTTAAAACATGCTGGTAGCTATGCTGTTAAAGGCCCTATTGCCTTTCCCTCCCTCCTATGTGGAATTATCCTTGCTCAGTACCCTGATATCCTGGTGGAAAGAGATACTGCTTGCAAAAGAGCTCCTGCTCTTGGGTTACACTACAAGCTATTTCAGGGATCTCATGTTCCTGACATTGTCATAACATCAACTGAGACATCATCTGTAAAAACTCAGTCCAAGACATCTGATGTTATAGCTGTATTGAAAGAGACCTGCAAAGAGCTGGAGACAAGGAAAAAGACTCTAGAAAACCTAATTGCTAGATTAGAACAAGAGGAGACTGAAGGAAACAGAAGGGAAGACGGTGCTGCTGAAGATCAGCTCAATGCTGAAGAAAGTAGCTCCTCTGAAGATGACATTGCTTAAAGTTTGGTGGAGTTGACAAGCCTGATGCTGGTTCTTGTTGGTGCAAGTGATTTCAGTTTTTCTTGTTGTTTTTATTACTCATTTTGGATAACTGTATAACATATAAGTACATGTATCTTTGGCCCATTTGTGGCTAAAGAGAGGGATATATTTTGTGTTAATTCTTGGTAGACATTATTTTTTTTCTGCAGTCATATTCATTCTGCAGCTCTCTATTCTCTGATTGCTTAGGGGTTTTAGCCAAAAATCTGCCAAAGGGGGAGTTTGTAAGTGTTTAGTTATTGGCATGTATTTTTGGTAAAACCAGGTGTGTAAATGTCATGACTGATGTCATAAAATTCTGGATTATTAGGTACTTTATGCAGAAAAAGTATGGCATACAGTAGCTACTGTTTATGAGTGTGTATCTGAGCATTTTGCAATGATCACATTTATTGCCCTCTACCAAAATTAGTAAACAGGAATTCTGATGTCATAACAAATGTTAAGACATCCTGTACTGATATAACAGATATGCAGTTTGGTTAATTCTGAGATTTTTCAGGAAGATGGCTCATTCTTTCCAGAACAGAATCTCACGTGGACTTTGGGTTAACCTAGCTCAACCCTAATCTGGTTGATAAAGTCTTATGACCTAGTCTGAAGGTTAAACCTAATTAACCCTAGCTTTTTGTGGAAACCCTAACTGAAGAAACAGCTGCATATATATTCAACAGGAATGCTGGTTGCAGAGTAACTCTTTTAACTGAAGATCAATAAGGAGCTGTATAGTTTTAACTGTTGTACTCCAAGCAAGTATCATTGTGATAAGTGACTTGGAATAGGTTTTGATTGTAAGGGTTTTTGTATCACTCAAAGCTTTGAAGCAAGAGTGTTTGTGTCTCTTGACTAAAGCTTTGAAGCAAAGTCAAGTTAGGTTTATGTATCACTCAAAGCTGTGAAGCACGAGTGTTTGTGTTACTTGATTAAAAAGTTGTGAAGCATAATCAAGTGTATGTTCTGAAGAGTGTCTTCATTAATTCATTAGTCAATTGTTTTAAGTATCACTGCTGTGATTGAGGGGGAGTGAGTAGGAACTCAGGTTTAAGTCGAACTTAGATTGAAGTTGCATTGGGTAGGTCTTAAGTGAAGGAGATAAACTGGTTGGTTTATTCCTGAATTAATATCTCTTATAATGGATTTCCTCCATGGCTTGGTAGCCCCCAGAGTAGGTGTTGTTTCACACTGAACTGGGTAAACAATTGACTGTGTTCTTTACTGTTTTTATTTACTGTCTTATAGAAAGTCAGATACGGTGTCATAACATTCACTGTGACATTGAGTATCTGCTGCCAGAAATTCACTTTTGAACCTTGTGAATAGGTCAAGATGATGCCATTGAGTCCTTGAATCCATACTTGAACCCAATTTGCCACTGGCTAGGTGAAAAGTCAGAAATTGCCCTTCTACAGTCAAAACCCTAAAAATGACCAATTTGCCCTTTTGATTATCTGATCAAATTTCTTGAGGAGTTGTGGTCCAAACTTGATCAAATGGTTCATATGAGCTTATAATGTTGATTTGGACCAAAATTTATGAGGTTTGACTATAAATTGGCCACAATTGACTTTTTCCCCAATACAACTGATTTTTAGGGCAACTGTCTAGTTGACTGGGCAAAAATTTGATTCAAGGCTTGAAACTTGGTATGAGCAAAATTATAAGTACAACATGAAGAATGAAAGTCAATTGAGCATTATAATTCCAAAATTCCTTGTGCAAACTCAATCCCTAATTTAGGTCAACAATGCAAGGAGATGTCTTGAGCAGAGCAAACCCTAGCTTGATCTTGAGTTTAAAGGGTCTTGTGAGGGGAAATATTGATAAAATGAGAGGGAAAATTTTGGGGTACAACACCAAAATTCAACAGATATGATTCTTTAGAAGAATAACGACGACCGAAGTTCCCAAAATTCAATAGAGATGGTGCCCCAACAGAATAACGGATAATTGAAGCTCCTAAAATTCTATTTCTCTCAAGACCAAAGATCAACATTTCCTAGTCGAGTTTCTCCTCAGACAACGAAACAGGAATCCCCATTAGAAACATTCTAAGCAAAGCTTAAAGACACGCATACTCTTCAACAATAGTCCAGGATTTATTTTCCCCAACATCTGTTGAAGATATTCCAAGACTTTCGTCTGGCTCAGTTAAATCGATTCTAAGATTTTTCTGATTCTTATCCAGTCAAAGTTAATTCAAGACCTTCTCTGACTCAGTCAGATCGACACTAAGATCTCCCTGATTCTTATTCCAGTTGAAGATACCCCGAGACTTTTGTCTGGCTCAGTTAAATTGATTCTAAGATTTTTCTGATTCTTATCCAGTCAAAGTTAATTCAAGACCTTCTCTGGCTCAATCGGATCGACACTAAGATCTCCCTGATTCTTATTCCAGTTGAAGATACCCCGAAACTTTTGTCTGGCTCAGTTAAATCGATTCTAAGATTTTTCTGATTCTTATCCAGTCAAATTTAATTCAAGACCTTCTCTGGCTCAGTCAGATCGACACTAAGATCTCCCTGATTCTTATTCCAGTTAAAGATATTCCAGATTTTGCTGTTTCAGATAAATCTCTCAACGGTTTACTCTGATTCACTTCCAGATTTTTGTTGTTTCAAGATAAATCTCTCAATGATTTATTCTGATTCACTTCCATATTTTGTTGTTTAAGATCAAGTTCAAACTTTCCGTCAATTATCACCTTTGAATGGTATCTTTAAACCCATTTCCATACAAAATCTCTACAGCACGTCATTAAGAACCCCAACGGAGCTGAAACTATCAACCCACTGCGGAAATCATCCGGTTTCTCCAATTCCCCATCAAGTTATCTTAAAGTCTGGAAATCAACCAGATAACAATTAACTTTTGTTTTATCCCCAACCAAGGATAATTTCTCAGAAGATTGGCATACTCCCAAGCTCCTGATACCCTTAACAGAATGAAGATTCTCATTCTTGAAACCTCAGAAGATTGGCATAAACCCAAGCTCCTGATACCCTTAACAGAATGAAGATTCTCATTCTTGAAACCTAAGAAGATTGGCATACACCCAAGCTCCTGATACCCTTAACAGAATGAAGATTCTCATTCTTGAAACCTCAGAAGATTGGCATACACCCAAGCTCCTGATACCCTTAACAGAATGAAGATTCTCATTCTTGAAACCTCAGAAGATTGGCATACACCCAAGCTCCTGATACCTTTAACAGAATGAAGATTCTCATTCTTGAAAGCTCAGAAGATTGGCATACACCCAAGCTCCTGATACCCTTAACAGAATGAAGATTCTCATTCTTGAAACCTCAGAAGATTGGCATACACCCAAGCTCCTGATACCCTTAACAGAATGAAGATTCTCATTCTTGAAACCTCAGAAGATTGGCATACACCAAAGCTCCTGATACCCTTAACAGAATGAAGATTCTCATTCTTGAAACCTCAGAAGATTGGCATACACCCAAGCTCTTGATACCCTTAACAGAATGAAGATTATCATTCTTGAAACCTCAGAAGATTGGCATACACCCAAGCTCCTGATACCCTTAACAGAATGAAGATTCTCATTCTTGAAACCTCAGAAGATTGGCATACACCCAAGCTCCTGATACCCTTAACAGAATGAAGATTCTCATTCTTGAAACCTCAGAAGATTGGCATACACCCAACCTCCTAACCCAAACGCCTGAATGAAGATTCTCATTCTTGCTTCCCCAGTAGATTGGCATACACCCAACCTCGTGACCCAAACGCCTGAATGAAGATTCTCATTCTTGCTTCCCTGGAAGATTGGCATACACCCAAACTCCTGATATCCTTAACATAATGAATATTTTCATTCTCGAAGTGGCATACAACCCGAGTTCCTGATATTCCCGACAGAATGAAGATTCTCATTCTCAAAGTGGCATACAACCTAAACTCCTAAATTTCTTCCAAACAGAAATAAGCTTTCCCCACAGAGTTTTTACTCCCCAACAGAATGAAGATTCTCATTCTTGATTCTCCAGTGAAGTTTCCAGAGCCTTCTTTACTCTCAGCATAAATTTGTCAGAATTTTTAATCCCCTGCAGATCAAAGATTTTCATTCTTGGCTCTTCAGCATGAAGTCCCCAAGGATGCAAATTCCCCTAGCAGAATGAAGACTCTCATTCTCAATTCCCCACAGAAGTTGTCAAAGTTTTGATAATCCCTGCGAGTTGTCAAAAATCTTGAATCTCCAGCAGCAGCCATGGATTTATTTTCCCCGGCAGCAATCGAAGATTTTATTATCTTCAGTTGTCAAGGACTTATTTTCCTCAGCAAGACAGCTAATTAGCTTACATGCGCATACATTACATTCATATGTCATAAGCATTGATAAAACACATATATTGCATCATACATTTCATGCAACATAACTTTGTGTTTCAACTAATATTTTACCCTTTTCAGGATAAGATTAACAAGCTATCAGTATAGGATCATGAAAACAGTTTACGGATGCTCCAAGACACAGATGTTATTCTATTGCTTGTTCAGATTCAAATCATGAAAATAGTTTAGGGATACTCCAGACATGGATGCTATTCTATTGCTTATTCAGACCCCTAGCTCAGAGACGTTCTAGACATGGATACCTTTCTGATACTCATTCTTTCCCCTACAACGCCAATTCAACAAACATTCTTAGATGGCATCTTTAAGCCCATCTCCGACAAGGTTCTGTCACATCTCCAAATGGCATCTTTAAGCCCATTCCCTCAACTATACTTTGAATTGTGCAAATTTATGGGCACTCTAGTGTCCAATCATCTATTACCTTTGAGTCGTGAACGACAAACTCGCCGATCTAACTCTTCAGGTTCAAGAAGATTGAACAGGGGCAACTGTTGTACACCAAAATTTTCCCTCTCTTTTTCTCAGGTTTACTCCCCATCCAATCCCAAGCTTTGGATTATAAATTTTTCATGAAGATCGCTCCCAAGGGAAAAACAGTCATCTGCGCTGCAAGACCAAACCTTGACCTCTTGATTAAAAATCAAATAAATAAAAAAACAAATAAATCTTATTTCAGCAAAACATGCTTGAAACGGGAAGTGTATTCCTGCTAAGATTCAAAAACCAAATTTCCAAGTACTTGAGATTTTCTAAGTATTTAAGAAAAATGGCACTTCAGAACCTCAGAACCAACCTCCAGGCAGAAATAGTCAGAAGTTGCAAACTTGGCTCAGCACATAACATTCAGTCAGAAGGTGGTTCTTCAGCAGCTACACCAACTCAGTTAGAGGTTGTAAACATGGTTCAACACGTAATCTTTCAACAGAACGTGGCTCTTTCAGCAAGTACACAAGTTCAGCCATAGTTTTCTAGAAGAATGCAAAGAAGGCAACAAAGCCTGAAACTCCTTCAGAACCTACTGGAATCAGAAGATGAAGAAGTCAGAGGAGTGGGTATAATACTGAAGCAGAATCTTTAAGTCCAGAGTTTTCAGAGGTAGATCAAAAGAACATGCTGGAAAATCTAGAAAAACTCTCAGAATTTGCTGGAACAGCAAGAGGCCAAGGTCAGAGTTTGATTTGCATTGTTTTTTGGTAAAGCAGAACTGCTGGCTCAGGTTATAGGTAATGATGCAAATCCCACACTAAGATCTCTTAAGTCTTGACCAATCTCATCACCATTTAATGCCCATTAATGCTCACAACTACTTTTGAACATTTGTCCAAAGGGCCTTTCCACGTGCAGCATAACAACACCCTCGTGCAAGGTTAAGTTTGGATCTATGTGCCACTTTTCGCCTAGGGGTGTCACTTTCCCTTAATTTTCGCCTATTGTTCCAGTCTAGGCTGAAAAAACTGTCCATTATCACAACTTTCCATAAACTTCCTTCAAGAACAAGTTAACACCCACTGCATGGTATTGGTGCCATTTAACGTTTAAAACTCACAAAGCCTTGCCTATAAATAGGACACCATTGTCCATTAAAAAACCCCCGGTCAAAAATCCATAAAAATTGCTAGAAGAGGAACAGAAAACTCTAGTAAGAAAACATTGTGAAACTCTGCCAAAATTCCTAGTGTTTCATAACTTTGAACTTCCTGCTTCCAAACTTCATTGATACCCAAATTGCTTCCTGATTAGAGAACTCCCATACAATTTCTGACCATACATGCATCTTCTCCATCCACCCATTCAAAAAAAAAAAAGAACCTGTCCAGAATACCATCAGAGCTAAGGCTAGCTCCAATTCACAGATTTCTTCCAAACAACAAGGTAAGCACCTGCTGACTCTCACCATGCTACCAAGCATCATCAGAATTGCATGCTAAAAAAACACAATGTAGATATCATTTTGCTGCTGCTGTATATGTTTTGAGACTTTCACGCCTCTATATGTTTAAGTAGGAAGTGAATCAGTACATAACCTTCCTTTGACTTTTTGGTTCTGTCTTCTGAAAGCTATGACACTTGCTGAGACTGCCCTAAGCATGTCTTTTGTTTTGGGGAGGAATAATCAAATTGCAGGTGTTCTGACTAGCACAACAGGAAACCAAGTTCTGACTTTGATGCCAGCGCTTCCGAGACCTGTTTTGTTATCAATGATATCAGAACTTCTGAAATTTGTTGTGTTCTCAGCAGGGTCAGAAGTTATGACTTCCCCACTAACAAATTTTTGTTTTGCAGTGCATGGGAGTCAGAACTTCTGACTTCCCCACTAACAGGTTTCTGTTTTGCAGCGCACCAGAGTCAGAAGTTCTGACTCATACATTTTCACTAACAGGTTGATATTCTGCAGCAGACCTGGGTCATAACTTCTGACTTCCTCTCAGCAGCGCACTAGCCCTCTCTCTCTTTCTCTTTTTCTTCCCCTTGTTATTTTTCTTTTTCTTTATTTTTATCGTTGAACCGCCCCCATGTATAAGTGTGTATCCCCCACCTCCTAAATATTTTAATAGCGTAGGATTTTACATTTCCGCATTTTTATTGCTTTCAAAAATGTAAATGCTAGTAATTAGGATATGTATGGCAAGATAAAATCAATGAAATAGAAAATCCTAATTCAAGATAAAAGCATGCATGCAATAAAAAACACTTGCACACAAACACCCTTAAGGTATCTCCATTTGGTTGCCTAAATAAAATGGCCATGGTATGCATGCTAGGTATCTTGGCAAAAACAAAACAAAAGATCATAGTCCCTCGATGACGCTATCTTGGTTGCCTAAAACAAATGATCTTAGTCCCTCAAAACTTGATAAGATACTTGGCAATATTGTTATCATGGCCATACGATGACCCACGCTCGTCCCGTTTAAACATCCAAATACAAGGTTGTTTACCAAATGCAATGGTAAAACAACACTGTCAAAAAGGGTTAAAAATGTGTAGGAAAGATCTTTGAGTTAGGGTAGACAACTCCTAGTTACTTGATCTCTTGCAAACCATCCTTGCTAATTTCAAAACACACAATTTCAAAACATTTCCCAAATATAAACTTTCAAACATTGAAACATCTTTTCAAAAGACAAACACCTTTGTAAAACATTCAAACAAGAATTGTTACAAAGGTTGCCTAGACAAGGCCTCTTTTCAAAACATTTTCAAAACCACACACAAAGCACCATTTCAAACAATTGAAAAGCAAAAGCAAGTGATCTAAACAAGTAACTAAGAGCCCATGGAAAACCATAGATGAAAAGGGTGCTAGCACCTTCCCTTTTCATAATCTACCCCTCGAACCCAAGAAAACATCTCAAAAGGTCTTTCCTGTGCTTTTTGACCTTTCCTTTGGCTAAAATAAAAAGTCGGTGGCGACTCTTGCTAAATCGAAACATTTGCGAACACAAACGCAAAACCTCAAGTCAGTTCTCCCACCGAATCACAATCACTATCTAAAGGAGGAAGAAAATAACAAATACTTCTTTTGAGTAGGTAGCACGCTCGTAGTCGCTTGCTCATAAACTTTTCAAAACAAATACCTTTCTACACACAAACACTTTTCCGAAATATTTTAAAAAACAAACACTTTGTATGCGTTCTCAACGATAGAGAATCATTACAAAGTTTTCCGAACTTAGGCATTTTTCAAAATATTTTCAAACTTACACATTCACAAGGCATTTTCAAAGTGAACTAGCGATTAAGAGCCTGTAGATAACTACAGATGAAAAGGGTGCCAACAACTTCCCTTTTCTTAACCTACCCCCTTACTCAGAAACTTCTCAAAAGGTCTTTCTTGTTCTTTTCACCCTTTCCTTTATTAGATAAAAGAAAAGTCGGTGGTGACTCTTGTTATCCGCAACATTCGCGATAAAACGTAAAACCTAAAAAGTCAGTTATCCCACCGTATTACACCATCTGATATTCGTTGTTCTATTTCACTACCTGATCTTTCTTCAGTAACTTAAAGATCATCTTACAAGTAATGGTTAAATGAGAAACAAATATGGAAATGTAATTCAGTCGTCCCAAGAAACCTCTGACGTCTTTCTCGGTGTGGGGAACGGGCATTTCTTGAATAACTCTGACTTTAGCGGGATCAACCTCAATTCCTTTACTGCTGACAATAAAACCCAAGAGCTTATCGGACCTCACCCCAAAGGTGCACTTGTTTGGATTCAATCTTAACTTGTATTTCTTCAGTCTCTCAAACAACTTGTATAGATGTTCCAAATGCTCTTCTTCAGTCTGTGATCTGAATATCATATCGTCGACATGGACCTCTATCTCGTGATGAATCATGTCATGGAACAAAGCTACCATGGCATGCTGATATGTTGTGCCGGTGTTCTTCAACCCAAAAGGCATAACCTTGTAGTAGAACATGCTCCACTGTGTAACAAAAGTAGTATTTTCCATGTCTTCGGGTGCCATCTTGATCTAATTATACTCTGAGAAACCATCCATGAAGGAGAACACCTTGTGTTGAGCGGTATTGTCGACCAAAACATCAATATGTGGAAGAGCTAAATCATCTTTAGGACTCGCCCTGTTCAGATACCTGTAGTCTACACATATATGTACCTTGTCGTCTTTCTTTGGTACCAAAACCACATTCGCAACCCATTGAGGATATGATGTCACTACTAAGAAACCTGCATTAAATTGCTTCATGACCTCAGCCTTGATTTTCTCTTATATCTCGGGACACATGCGATGAACCTTCTGCTTTATTGGAGAACAACCTTCTTTCATTGGTAGACGATGAACCACAATATTGGTATCAAGCCCTGGCATATCTTCGTATGAACAAGCAAAGATCTCTACATATTCATGCAACATCTGTATTAACTTGTTCTTGACATTGTCCTCTAAGTTGGCGCCTATCTTGACCTCTTTTTTGTCTGTTTTAGTACCCAGATTTATCGCTTCAATTGGCTCTTCGTGTAGCTGAATAACTTTCTCTTCTTGCACTAACAGTCTGGAAAGTTCTCCTAGTATTTCACAATCTTCCTTACCTACTGTGATCGGTGGGAACGAGAACTGACTGTTTTTGGAATGCTGGTTCGCATTTGCGTTTGTTTTCGCAAAGTGTCGCGGTAAGCAAGAGTTGCCATCGTCTTTTATTTTATCCAACAAGGGAAAGGACAAAAGCACAGAAAAAATTCCTTTTCGAGATTGTTTCTCGGGTTCGGGAGGTAGATTATAGAAAGGGAAGGTGTTAGCACCCTTTCTATCCGTGGTTATCCACAGGCTCTTAGGTACTTGCTCACTATGTTTTCAAAAGGTTTGCTTTTCTTTGTGATTGTGGGTTTTGAAAAGAGTTTTGTTTGAAACTTCATTTTAACTATTGCTTCTGTCCTCAAGAGTGTATGAAGTGTTTTTGAAAACTTTGTTCGAAAAGTGTAAGTGTGAAAAGTTTTGTTTTATTTTTAAAATGAGCAAGTACTTAAGAACCTCTACCTACTCAAAAAGGAATTAAACTGTGAAAATGTCCTTTAGACAGTGCTATCCCACTATTGAGGAGTAGGTAGCACCGTCGTTGGAGTTTTCGGGTCAATTCGATTTAAGGGACGTGTGGTTACTAAAGCAATGTTAGGACGCTTTAGCGGTAACCCTAATGTCTTAGATCATTTTTCCGAGGCAACCATTTCGAGGCAACTTTGATCTTTAGACAGGAGGGCGACCTCTAAGACTTCCTATACTCAATGACCACATTTGAGGCAACCAAGTGAGGTGTACCCTAAGAGTGGCATGTGCATGTGTCAATTTTCAGTTTATGTTATCTTTGTACATGTTATGGTGAGCTATTGTTGATTTTAAGTTAAGATAGATCTTGGCATGCAATCCTAGTTAGCATACATCTAAACAGTTAATATATGTACAGGAATTTAAAGTGCGGGAATTGTAAATCCTACGCTATTACAAAGCTTCGGGGAGGGGGATTATTTACATGTCCAAAATTGGGGGAATAAAGCAGTAAAGCGTAAAAGGTATCAGCTAAGCTATTACAAACCAGTAGGCAATTACAATAAAATAAACGCGCGCAAATCTGGAAATAAACTCTAAAAAATTCTAAGAATAAAATCTTTTTGTTGTTTTATTTTATTTTGGGAAAATAATCTAAATCTATTTAATTTTAGTTTTTTGGAAAAATGTTAAGATAATTAAAGGTTAATTTACAAAGTTAATTTAATAGAAAAAGAACTAGCCTAATGTTTTTGTGTTTTTTGATTTTAATGTTAGTTAAAAGATAAAAAGAAGTCTATGGAAACAAAAATAAAATTCAAGGAGAATCCTTCGATCCAAGGAGAAAACGGGAGTTTTGACCCAGGGAGGGAAATGGTCCTTTCGATTGGGCCAGACAGTAAGGCGTGAGTAGCCTTCGATCCAGGGAAGAGGATTGTCTTTCGATCATGGAGGTCATGGCTTTCGATCCAGGAATGAGATGCCTCCTTCGATCCAGCATGCTAATGGGTTCGATCCAGAGAAGGTGTCTCCTTCGATCTGGGCTGTTATACCTGAAAAAGTATGTGAGCGAAATAAAATGCAGGGGCCTGGGTATTGAACCCCTGGCCCTTCGATCCTGCACTTGTTGGGGTCTCTTTAGGCTATGTCTGCAGCAAATGTTAGCACACGAAAAACATGACCTGGGTGCCAAACCCATGCCTTTCGATCCTGTCTAGGATGGCAAATCGAAAGTAACAACCAGTATGGATGTATTATGCAAATATGAGGTTAGATAATTTACCCTCTCTTACCAGTAGATTGGAACTTCGATTTGGGTACTGGCTGGATGAATACCTTCGATCTGGGATTTCTGGGCGTGGAGGTGTTCGCTGCGTGGCAGCTTTGGCTTGTGCAAGGATTGGGTATGGCTTCTTGGAAGTGCCGATGACTTTTGGCAGCGTAACTCCAATACTTTTTGTTCTCCTGTTGAGTTTTGTGTGTATAATTTTCGCGTGTGATTTTTCGTCCTGTGTTTGTATGTTGGCCTCTGTATTTATAAGGGTGTGAGAGTGCAGTAATGGCAGGAGACATCCATTAAACAGGCCATTAAATGCCATGAGACAAGAAACATACACATTAAAAGTTTTCCTCTTTTGAAACATTTGTGTCTCTTGAATGAACCTGGACGCTTTTTGACTTGAGTGCCCTCTTGATGACCTCCTTCGAATGGTCCCTTTCGAATGGGCTGATGGCCTCCTTCGAATGCTTTTCGAAAGCTTCTTCAAATGGACCCTTTGAATGCTTCTTCGAATGGACCTTTTTGGAATTCCAATCGAAGGACACTGTTATAATGCCAATCGAAAGGCTCCTTCATAATGCCAATCGAAGTGCTCCTTCAGAACACCAATCGAAGTGTCTTTCGGGATGTAAATCGAAATGCTTGTCCATAATGCCAATCGAGGTGCTCCTTCAGAACACCAATCGAAGTGTCTATTGAAAGGTACTTAAAGTACCAACCAAAAAATTTCTTTTTCCTTAGGCAAGGGTTTGTGATCAACCATGCAGGGGGAAGACTTTGGAAAACATGAGAGGGCAAATTTTGGGGTGCAACAGTTGCCCCTGTTCAATTTTCTTAAACCTGAGGATATAGATTGGCTTTTGAGCCTTTCTTGATCCGAGGGTGGAAGATAATTGAACACTAGAGTGCCCAGAAATTTGCACTCGCATGGTGCAGTATCAGTATTGTGATGTCGGGAATGGGCTTACAGATTCCATTTGGAGATTGTTGGTAGGGGGATGGGCTTATAGATGCCATCTGTAGGAGTGTCGATCGCATAAGAGATTCCTTAGCGAGAACTTGCATACCTGTTGTTGTAGAAGATTCCACTGGGGAAGTCTGACTTCATTGAGATTTAGGAACCCGCTTGTACTTCAACTGAAAGAATGCTTCAGCTGAGTTTTAAGAACCTGTTCATAATTCAACTGGGGGGAAACATCTTCATCAAGATTTAGGAACTATCTCGTGCTCAATGGAGTAAACCGCTGGGGTTATAGAACTTGTCCACCCTATGACGTAGGGAAATGTGATGTTTTAGCTGGGAAAATAAATCCCGGAGCCGCTGGAGAATAGAGTTGAGTCTGGATGATTGTCAGAATTGCGTCTGCATCTGGAGTGTATCTGAAATGTATTTGAATGAGTGACAAAATGATATCTGAATCTGGATCGTATCTAAACTATATTTTGAGTGAATCTGGAATAAGTATCAGAATGTCAGCCATATCTGGGTCGCATCTGAACTGTCTCTAGAAGGAGTCTGGAATAAGTATCAGAATGTCAACCATATCTGGGTCGCATCTGAACTATCTCTAGAAGGAATCTGGAATAAGTATCAGAATGTCAGCCATATTTGGGTCGCATCTGAACTATCTCTAGAAGGAATCTGGAATAAGTATCAGAATGTCAGCCATATCTGGATCACATCTGAACTATCTCTAGAAGGAATCTGGAATAAGTATCAGAATGTCAGCCATATCTGGGTCGCATCTGAACTATCTCTAGAAGGAATCTGGAATAAGTATCAGAATTTCAGCCATATCTGGGTCGCATCTAAACTATCTCTAGAAGGAATCTGGAATAAGTATCAGAATGTCAGCCATATCTGGGTCGCATCTGAACTATCTCTAGAAGGAATCTGGAATAAGTATCAGAATGTCATCCATATCTGGGTCGCATCTGAACTATCTCTAGAAGGAATCTGGAATAAGTATCAGAATGTCAGTCATATCTGGGTCGCATCTGAACTATCTCTAGAAGGAATCTGGAATAAGTATCAGAATGTCATCCATATCTGGGTCGCATCTGAACTATCTCTAGAAGGAATCTGGAATAAGTATCAGAATGTCAGCCATATATGGGTCGCATCTGAACTATCTCTAGAAGGAATCTGGAATAAGTATCAGAATGTCATCCATATCTGGGTCGCATCTGAACTATCTCTAGAAGGAATCTGGAATAAGTATCAGAATGTCAACCATATCTGGATCGCATCTGAACTATCTCTAGAAGGAATCTGGAATAAGTATCAGAATGTCATCCATATCTGGGTCGCATCTGAACTATCTCTAGAAGGAATCTGGAATAAGTATCAGAATGTCAGCCATATCTAGGTCGCATCTGAACTATCTCTAGAAGGAATCTGGAATAAGTATCAGAATGTCAGCCATATCTGGGTCGCATCTGAACTATCTCTAGAAGGAATCTGGAATAAGTATAAGAATGTCAGCCATATCTGGGTCGCATCTGAACTATCTCTAGAAGGAATCTGGAATAAGTATCAGAATGTCAGCCATATATGGGTCGCATCTGAACTATCTCTAGAAGGAATCTGGAATAAGTATCAGAATGTCAGCCATATCTGGGTCGTGTAACACCCCGTTTTTGATTAAATGTTAATTCGGTTATTTGAAATAAAAATATTCTTAATGATAAAATACTATTTTGAGTAATATTAATTTGGTGTGTAGTAATATTTGACTTGGTTTGATTAATTGGCATGATTAGGTTTATATAGAATAAATATTATTTAATGTAATATTGTTTAATAGGGTTATATATTATAATTTGAATTAAATAATTGTTGGGGCCAAATTACAATTTTAGAAAGATAGAGGGAGGAAAGTTAGTAGTAGAAGGGGAGTTTTATAAAATAGAAAAGGAGAGTTAGTAAGAGAAGAAAGAAAAGAGGAGAAAGAAGAAAGAAAAGAGGAGAAAGAAGAAAGAAAAGAGGAGAAGAGGAGAAAGAGAGCTAGGCTTGGAGTTGCAACATCTCCATCATCTTGTTTCAAGAAAACCCACACCAAGGTAATGGGTTTGATTCTCCATCTCATATTGTTAGGTTTTGTATGATACATTTTGGATTTGGGGGTAAAATTGATAGTTGATTTTTAGGGTTTTGTTGGTTGATTGTTAGAATGGTTTAGAAAAGTTGGATTAGGAGTATGGTTTGTGGGTGTATTAGGTGCTAACTTGTAGAAATGAAGAGTATTGAAATGGGAAAGAAAACCATGGTAGTTGAATGAGAAAAACTCAAAAGAGTGGAGTTTTCACGCAGGCTTCACAACACGGGACGTGTTGCAGCACACGGGTGCCCGTGTTGCTGTTCTGACTTGGCATTTTCTTGGCTCGTTCTGGTGGCCTCTCAACACGGGCCGTGTTGCAGCACACGGGTGCCCGTGTTGATGCGTCTGTAGCCTCCAAAATTCTAATTTTCGCACTTCCTGTAGAACCTGTTTGTGTCCCGATTTCGGTAGATTCGTCGACGGAGCAAGTTGCTCCGAATCCAAAGAAAATTGATGTGCTAGCGTAATCCGACGTGTAGCTTGACGTAGTGAAGTTCGTCTTGCGAAATTTCGACTTTTAAGAATCGACCCGATTTTAGTGCGAATGAAATAAGTTGAGTTTAATCCCGAATCTAACCGTTCGAGTTACATTCTGGTGACTCGATTGCGATGAGAACATTGAGAATAATGCCGGTTCATTGATAACGACTTTATGTTGAAATATACTTTCCGATTTGGAATTATTGATAGTTGATGGTTTATGTTTTGGTTGAGTAAGTAATCTCGTTGTATACATTTTACTTGACGTTGAGATTGATAAATTATATGTATGCATGTATGTACAATAGTTGATGTTCCATTGGTTGGATTTGATGGCATGTGTATGTTAAGATTGTTGTGAGTCTTAATTGCATGCATTGGTTATATTGTACATTGCATGGCATGGTGGTCTTGAAACAGAGACGGTGGAACTTTGGGTCCACAATATCTAGACGGTGACCCTATTATGGGAAAAGACGTAGTTACCTTGATCCGGAAGGGAAACATAAGTGGTGGAACATTGGGTCCACAATATCTAGACGGTGACCCTATTGTGGGAAAAGACGTAGTGACCTTGATCCGGAAGGGAAACATAGGTGGTGGAACATTGGGTCCACAATATCTAGACGGTGACCCTATTGTGGGAAAAGACACAGTGACCTTGATCCGGAAGGGAAACATATGTGGTGGAACATTGGGTCCACAATATCTAGACGGTGACCCTATTATGGGAAAAGACGTAGTGACCTTGATCCGGAATGGAAACATAGGTGGTGGAACCTTGGGTCCACGAGTCGGTACCGCATTTGCATACGTTGAGTCGTGTTGTGAGTCACATGTATAATTGTGCATGATATGTATGTGTGTTGATGTGTTTGATTATGTGCCAATATTGTTGTTGTTTGAATTATGGTTATGTGCCAAGGATGTGAGTATTCGGATAATCGGTTTACATGGTTAATGTGTTGGAAATGGATTCCTTGAGTAAGGATGCTACAGGTGATAAAATGAACATGATCATTATGTATTGCTTTATTTATTGCGATTTCATTTACTTAAACTTACATGTTATATGATTATTGGAATTCTTACCCTTTTGTTGGCCAATGCTTTTGATGGCATTGTGCAGGTACCGAGGACGGTAGCGTGAGGCGCTAGCTAACGGATGCATTGGATTGCAATCTGTTTTATTTTGATTAGAGTCGAGTCGATGCTCTGGTAGTAACACATGGGGGGGGGGGGATTTATTTAGTGTCGAACTCGATTATTTTGTATTTGGATTATGATGTATATAATCCTTATTCATGTATATGATGTCTTGTATATGTGAGACTTGATAACATATGCTTATGTGAATTATGATGGCTTGATGCCTTGAATTATGTTTTGATTCCTCCATAAATGGAGATGATGTGAAATTATGAAACTCCGTTGCGTTTGCACGAGAGAATGAGGTAAATATTTGTAGTATGTTTGTTTTGTGTTGGAATGCTTATACTTTCAAACATACCCTGTCTGTTTTTCCGTAAAAACTTTGGAATGTGATGTGTGTTGTGGCATCCCTTCCGTGCAATTTTATTTCTCTGATTTTAATCTTTACCTTTAATTTGGGTATTTAGAAGGGGTGTTACAGGTCGCATCTGAACTATCTCTAGAAGGAATCTGGAATAAGTATCAGAATGTCAGCCATATCTGGGTCGCATCTGAACTATCTCTAGAAGGAATCTCAGAAGATGATGATCTTTGCCTGTTGATTGATCTTTCCTAAAAAGGTAAAGAGTTAGTTGTATGCAATGTCATGATGTATGCATTGTCATGATGTATGCGTTGTGTAATGATGTTCTCAAAATAAAATGAGATTTGTGTCATATGTATGCATATGTTATGAATGTTGTTGAAGTGTAATTTTGGCTTGTACTTTGCTCAAGATGTCTCCACCGGGGATCCCTGCTTTATTGTTTGAGGAGAACTCCGCTGAGGGATATTGAAAACTCTGTGGGGAGTATGTTTATTTCTGCTTGGGAAAAGAGTTTAGGAGTTTTAGTCGTCCGTTGCTCTATTGGGGAGTCGAAGTTGAACTGATATCTGGTCGGGTCCAGGTTTCACAGTAACTTGCTAGGGATTTTGATGATGAACTCCGCTGGGGATGGATTACCGTTGCTGGTGATATTGAATCTGTTGAGGATAGAAGTCCTGCTTGGGGAAAGAAAGAACTTCGCTGGGGATGATCTTTCAGTTGTAACTTGCTAAGGATAACCCAACTAGACTCTTGTGAGGATAACCTTCTGAATTTGGATGAGGAGACTTATTTGTGCTTCGCAGGGGACAAGCTTCCAGAGTCTACGGGGGAAGAGGAGTTGTGGTCCTTTGATTTGTAGTATTCAGAGAGGCAAACTCAAGCTGGGGAGTCCTGGTGTTGTTGGGGAAATAAACCCTATCGCCAGTCCGCTAGAGAGGTGACATCTTCGTTGGGGGAAGTCCTCGAGGATTCTTGAAGTTGATTCAGCTGGGGAAAGATTTTCGGAGATTAAACCCTTGTTGGGATATCATCCTATGAGAAGGATTTTGGGGAGATCTGTCATTGCCCCTAGTAGCAAATGTTTGTGACACTGCCAGGAAATGTTTGACTGTACGTAACCCTTTGCTGAGATTGGCGTTCAATGCCCCAAATGACGGAGATGGAGACTTGCCCCAGGTTACTCTGCACTTCTTCAGAGATTTCCTGAAATCTTGACTGGATTGCCCCAGGTGTGCTGGATAGTGACGTGTCATGCCCTTGTTGATAGGAGTTTTGTCAATGGAAGTGTCATCCTTTTTGAAGTGATTTTGTTCACTCAGAGGGCTTTCGTTCATCGGATATTCGTCGTGTGAATTTCTCCACTGTCAAACAAATAGCCAAATGCAAACAGTGATATTCAAATAATGCAAAGTTTATGCTTGTCTCGAAGTTTTTGAAAAATGCATTTTTTAGCAGAAAACTCTTTATAAGACCAATTCAACACAAGATTTAGGACAAAGCCTTACAGGAGTCAGGATACCTTTTGTAATAGTATGTGTGATACAGTGGGAGAACTGACTTGGGTTTTGCGTTTATTTTCGCAAATGTTTCGGTTGAGCAAGAGTCGCCACCGACTTTTTATTTTATCCTAAGGAAAGGTTAAAAAGCACAGCAAAAACCTTTGAGATGTTTTCTTGGGTTCGGGGAGTAGATTATAGAAAGGGAAGGTATTAGCACCCTTTCTATCCATGGTTATCCATGGGCTCTTAGTTACTTGCTTAGATCAACTTGCCTTGATTTTCAATTGTTTGAAATGGTGCTTTGTGTGTGGGTTTTGAAAATGTCTTGAAAAGAGGCCAATGTGGTGGCAACCTTTGTAATGATCCATGTTTGAATGTATACAAAGGGGTATGTCTTTTGAAAAAGTTTTCAATGTTTTTTTGAAAGTTGTTTTGAAAGTGTGTTGTGATGTGGTTTTGAAAAATAGGCAAGGGTTTTTGTTTTGCAAGTTGGCAAGTAACCAAGAGCTATCTACCCTAAATTTCTCAAAGATCTTTGCTATGTTTTAACCCTTTTAACAATTTTGTTCCACCATTGTATTTAGTGGACAATCTTGTGTTAGGATGTTAACGGGACAGGCGCGGGTCATCGTTTAGACCATGATTGCAATGGTGCCAAGTATCTTTGGGCAACTTTTCCTTTAAGGGACTTGATCATTTTTAGGCAACTTTCGAAAGCGTCATCGAGGGACTATGATCATTTGATTTTTTTGTTTTTTTGCCAAAGATACCTAACATGCAATATGGCCCATTATTGAAGGCAACAAGTGGAGTACCCTAGGGGTGCAAGTGTGATTAGTGTTGTCCATTTTCATGCTTGTTTATCTTGAAATTAGGTCAAACTATTTTTGGTTAATTTCGCATACAAAACCCTAATTCTAACATGGCATAATTAGAAAGCTTTTAAATGCGAAAAATAAAAGGTCCTAAGTTATTACAACACAATATATGGGATGGGGGATACAAATGTTCAAATGTGGGATATTTAGCAAGAAATTTAAACCTAAACTATTACATCCAAATTGAAATTTTACAAGGTATTTAATTGTACAATA
Source organism: Vicia faba (assembly GCA_948472305.1). Taxonomy (NCBI): domain Eukaryota; kingdom Viridiplantae; phylum Streptophyta; class Magnoliopsida; order Fabales; family Fabaceae; genus Vicia; species Vicia faba. The sequence goes on along the minus strand of CATIWC010000826.1, from coordinate 68,647 downwards.
ATAAAATAAAATAAAATAAATGTGCAAGATGCAAAAATGACTTTTATATGTATGTAAAAAATATTTTTTATGTGTCAAATAAACAAAAATAAAAGGGTTAATTTTGGATATTTTTCAAGTTTAGGGTAAAACCCTAATTTTTGCTAAATAAAATATATTAACTATTTATTATATGCAATAATTATTAATTATGTATAAGAAATAAATAAAAAGAAAGTATATTGTAAAAAAGTGATTTTTTAAGTCAAATATTAATAAAAAAAATGAAAATGTATTATTTTTATGTTTTTAACCTAAATATACTAATAAATATATAAGTATTTATATTATTTATTAAATATATATTAAATATGTACAAAAATAAATTATTTAATATTTACAAAAAAAGTATATTTGTTAAGAAAATATTTTCAAAAGATAAAATAAAATAAAATCAGGAAATAAAGTGTATTTGTATTATTTTAAGTATTTTAAGTAAAAAGTATATTTTTGTTTATTTATGTGTACAAACTTAAATAAAACAAATAAAATTCAAATAAAATGCAAAAAGGTTAAAAAAAAATGTTCTTTAATATTTTTATATTTTTGGCAAAAAATAATAAATCAGAAACAAAAAGAAAAAGTCAAAAAATAATAAAAATAAACACAATGGTCCAAGGGGGTGTATGTGTGAAAATGTGGTGCAAAAAGGAAAATATCTCAGGCCCAGCCCAAGGATGGTTGTCTTCAACCTCCAGCACCTTCAAACACAAAAATGCGCGCGTTTTGCCTTGTCCCTGCTATCTCCTGATTCTTTGAGTTTTAGCACAAACTTAAAACATGAAACCTGTAGAGCTTGAAGCCACGATTCTAGACATATAAAAAAGTTAACCTAACTCTCAGAAATGAGAGAGAATTTCTTCTCCCCCAATTCCTGACCTAGCTTTTTTCCAATGTTCAGTTCTTAAATTCTATCAGCACATGCAATATAAATGGAAAGTGAGGATATGGGTGGATTCAGGGCCATGAGTAGGACATAACTTCTTCACAAACCTAAGCATAGATATGCCTGGATCAAGAGATAGGAGTTCAACCTTTTACCTGTTCAGCTTGATTCGTGTATGACAATGGAGGCACTTTCAAGACAATGTGAGGACTTGTACAACTTGCTTGAAGTCTAAGGATGCTATTCCAATGCTTGGTATGTCTCGAATCCTTCTGAATCACTCCATGGAAGTCAACCTGCACAGATGAAAAATGAAAATGGCACACTTGGCAATGGCTGTTACAGTTTCAGTTCAATGCTTGAAATAGCTTCAATGGATGATGGAGAGTGTGTTTGAAGAGGTTTCAGCTAAAACGCACGATAGGAATGGACTGGCCAAGTCAATCTGTAACAGGGACTCTGTTTTGCAGAAAAATGGTGTTTCTGTGGATGAGGGAATATTAGGGATGGTTTGCTCGTGTTTCAGGGTAGTTAGGGAGTCTCAAATGTGTGCACAAAGTTTGCTTGAGTTGGTTCTTGCAGGAAGTTGTGTTATGATACAAAATGCAAGTTTTCTTCTTATCTAAGCAAGCAAAATGCAAGTTGGATTATAGGCTCCTACATGCCCCTCAAGTATGCTGCATATTTTGTTCTTGATCAGTGTGATATATCCATAATCTTGTGCCCAAAAGATCTGGCTTGTACCACTTTGATTTGTGTTTTGACATAAAGTGCACCTTTTCAAAAATGGCTAAAATGCTTTTTCTATTTTAAGACTAATCCTTTGTGTAATGACTTAATGAACAAGATAATGCTAGGACACAAAGGTTTTGCATTAAATTTTTGAGTGTAAATGAGATTAGAGGCCTGTAATGTAGCTTGCATATGCTGAGTTCAAAAATGCCTAAGTGTATGAACATGAAAATTGACTATGAGCAAAGTGAGTTTTTCCCAACTTGCCAAATTCGATTCTCCCTAACCATGAGGTTGTTTGATGAGTTCCTGGACATTTTGGAAAGCTTGGAATGTGTACTACAATCCATCTTTGTAATGAAAATTGAAATTCCAAGTGGAAGCATGTGAAAAATAGCCATGAAGTTAGGAAAAAATCCTGCCAAAAATAGGTCAAAAATTTCTCTAATTTAAGAATGTTTTGCATCCTTGTTCCAAAAATCATAACTTGAGCTACAAGCTTCTTTTGAGGAAACTTTGTGAATCAAAGTTGTAGATTTTGCAATGGACTATAACTTTCATGTTTTGAATTTTGTTTGAATCCAAATGCATCTTGGTGAAAAAGTGGGACCAAGTTAGAAAAAAATTAGGGATTTTCATAACTTAGAAAAATTCTAAGTTATGAAAATTCTTCATTTCAAACCCTAATTTGTGATTTTTGATTTCTTGATGAACAAGTTTCATGTTTTGACATGTTTTGATTAACAATGAATCTTAACACTTGATTTTGACCAAAAAGTCAAAGTTTGACTTTTCAGTATACAGTCAAAGATTGAGCAATTGACTGGAAAATTCATCTGTCAATCTTGTGCATTTGGGATCTTTTGAATTTGTTGAACATGTCAAGACAATTCCATGGGGTCCTTGAGTCCATATATGAGCTTGGTTTGCCATTGGTTAGGTCAAACAGTCAAAAATTTCCTTTGTGCAGTCAAAACCCTAAAAATGACCATTTTGCCCTTTTGGTGATCTGATCAAATTTCTTGTGAAATTGTGATCCAAACTTGACCAAATGGTTCAAATGAATTCATAATGTTAATGTGGGTCAAAAATCATGAGGTTTGACTGTCAATTGACCACAGTTGACTTTTTCCCCAATACAACTGATTTCTAGGTCAACTGTCCAATTGACTGGGCAAAGTTTGGAATCAAGACTTGAAACTTGGTATGGATAAACTTGGGAGTCCAACATGAAGCATGAAAGTCATCTTAGGCATTTTAGGTCAAAACATCTTTGTGCAAATACAAACCCTAATTTGGGTCAACAGTGCAAGGAAGAGTCTTGAGCAGAGCAAACCCTAACTGGATCTTGAGCTCCAAGGGTCTTGTGATGAGAAAATGTTGAGGCAATGGGAGGGAAAATTTTGGGGTACAACAGTTGCCCCTGTTCAATCTTCTTGCACCTGAAGAGTTAGATTAGCAGGTTTGCCTTTCGTGTCTCGAAGGTAAAAGGAGATTGGACACTAGAGTGCCCTTAAATTTGCACTTATCAGAACAATGGATATGGGAATGGGATTAGAGATGCCATTTGGAGATGGGCTTACAGATGCCATCTGAAGGGTGACAGAATCTTGTCGGAGATGGGCTTAAAGATGCCATCTGGAAGGTTTGTTGAACTGTAGTGTGACGGGTCAGAAGAATGAGGATCAAAATTGGTATTCGTGTCTGGAATGTATTTGAACTGTATCTAAGGACTGAGTTTGTATGAGCAGAATAATGGCCTCCGTGTCTGGGGCGTATTTGAGTTGTAACTGTGTTTGAAGTGTAGAACGAATATCAGAATGACTGCCGTGTCTGGAGTGTATCTGTATTGTATCTGGGTAACAGAGAAACATCTGTATGGAGCAACTGCGTGCTGGGGACAAATTCTGAATGAGTGACAGAATGGCAACCATGTTTGGAGCGTATCCGGACTGTATCTGAAGTTGAAAGTTGTATGAGTAACATAATGACTTCCGTGTCTGGAGTGTATCTGAAACTGTAACTAGGATTGAGATCCGTATGAGTAATAGAATGACTTCTGTGTTTGAAGTGTATCTGAGGCTGTAACTGGGATCTAGATAAATGACAGAATGACTTCCGTGGCGAACGCACTGGAGAGAATCAAGCTGCTGTTGTAAGGGTCAGAATGGTATCCGTGTTTGGAATGCATTGAACCTTGAGATGGATAAATGAATCTGGGTGAGAGGTAGAACGGCTGCCGTGTCTGGAGCGTATCTAATCTGTATCTGATTGCTGTAGTCCGAATGAGTAGTAGAATAACCGTCGTGTCTGAGGTGTATCCATACTGTATCTGACTTGAGATTCTGAATGAGTAATAGAAAGATCGCCGTGTCTGGGGTGTATCTATACTGTATCTGAATAATTGTTAATGATAGCCTTTTAAACTTATCCTGAAAAGGGTGAAATGTTAGCTAAAACACAAAGTTATGTTGCATGATATGTATGATGCAAAATATGTTATATCAATGTTTATGATATGAATATAAATGAATGCGCATGTAAGCTGAAGAGCTGTCTTGCTGAGGATAGATGAATCCTGGAGATAAAGAATCTTGACTGCTTCTAGGGAAAGTGAATCCTTGACTGCTTCAGGGGAAGACAAGAGTTTTGATTGCTGAGGATGAAACATCCTTGTTGCCTACTGCTGGAGAATTAGGAGCTTTGGGTTGTATACCAATCTTCTGGGGATTCTTGTCTTGAGGAGATCTTCACTGGAGAACATCTGATTATCCCATGAGGCACTGAGAATGAGCCTTCACCCTGCTTGGGGAAATGCAAAATCTTCAATTGTTGAGGGATCTTAGGGCCACTGTCGGAGAACTGGCATTCCTTGGTAACTTGCAGGGAATGAGAATTCCTGAAGATCTCTACTGGGGGAGTTCAGAATCTGATAGACTCATGCTGGAGAGGCATGACTGAGAATTTTCAGTTTGGTGGTGGGTATCTCGGTGGGGAGAAGTTTTACTAGCCTGGTTCAGCCGGGGATTGATGGCTGGAATCTTAGCTCCGCTGGGGATTGGATTTTCAGATTTTTAAGGCTCCACTGGGGATTCTGAAACTTAACTCTGAGGGGAATCGAGTCCTGGAAGACCCTCTGGCTGGGGAATTTGGAGTATAACTCTGCTGAGGATTCCTTCTGAAAGGGCATCAAGATATCTATTTGTACCCTTAACCTATCATTAATCATCTTTCTTGATTCATAAGGAAATGATTATGTTCAAATGCATATGCCTATTTAACAAAACATTGGACGTTTTCTCAAATAAAACATAAGTGTAAAAGAAAAGAGAAAAGGAAAACAACGCAAATTTCTGTATTTGGAACAACATTTGTATTAACTTTTTATGAGTATATTTGTACAGAGGAGACAGTCATCCTAGTAAGAGGATGCCGTCGTAAAAATTGAAAAATTATACAAAAGAAAGATGGCTATGTGAAACAATTACATGGGATTCTATTCTGCTATAGCCTCCACAACTCTGAATATCTGTCCATTCAATGCTTCGTCTGCCGATGACTGGATTGATTAGAAGCTCGGAGCTGGTTGATGAAGAGATTGTCCTTAAAGTGATCTGACGAGACATAGTCATACGCTTTAATTCCCTAACTTTTGCCTGAATCGCCCTTTCGGGTTTTCGATCCACCGGGAAACCCCTTTTTTCCCAAGCTGCCCTTTCGGGTTTTCGACTTGCCGGGTGTACAGATTTTTTTTGTTTTATCCCTAATTTTTGCCTGAACCGCCCTTTCGGGTTTTCGGTCCACCAGGATGCCCATTTTTGCCCAAGCCGCCCTTTCGGGTTTTCGACTTGCCGGGTTATTTTATGCGTAGTATCTTTTGACTATGTCTGCGTTCGCAGGGTGCAGCAAATCGTCGCCGTCCATGGTGGTCAGAATCATTGCACCACCAGAAAATATGCTCTTGATCACAAATGGTCCTTCGTATGTAGAAGTCCATTTGCCCCTGGGATCACTTTTCCGCATGATAATCCGTTTGATAACGAGATCTCCGACTTAATATATTTGACGTCTGACATTCTTGTTGAAAGCCTTGATCATCCGCTTTTGATACGTTTGACCACGGCAGACAGCAGCGAGTCGCTTTTCGTTGATCAAATTGAGCTGATCAAGTCGAGTCTGAATCCAATCATCTTCACTCAAACCAGAGTCCTTCATAATCCTTAAAGAAGGAATCTGAACCTCCATGGGCAGGACAACTTCCATGCCATATACCAAAGAAAATGGGGTTGCCCCGGTTGAAGTACGTGCCGTCGTACGGTATCCATGCAGAGCAAACGGTGACATCTCATGCCAGTCCTTGTAAGTGACTGTCATTTTCTGAATGATCTTCTTAATGTTTTTGTTCGCAGCTTCAACAGCACCGTTCATCTTCGGCCGATAGGGAGATGAATTGTGATGATAAATCTTGAAATGTTCGCACAATGCGGTGATCATAGTATTATTCAGGTTTGTACCGTTGTCTGTGATGATTCTGTCTGGAACACCATACCGGCATATGAGGTTTTGCTTGATGAAGCGGGCAACCACATTTTTAGTGACAGAGGCGAAAGAAGCTGCTTCGACCCATTTGGTGAAGTAGTCAATGGAAACCAGGATGAAGCGATGTCCGTTGGAAGCCATGGGCTTGATCTCTCCAATCATGTCAATGCCCCACATTGCAAATGGCCAAGGAGCTGTCAGCACGTTGAGAGGAACCAGAGGAATATGAATCTTGTCAGCGTAGACTTGACACTTGTGGCAAGTACGGGAGTGCTGATGGCAATCTGCTTCCATGGTAGACCAGTAATAGCCTGCCCTTAGGATCTTTTTAGCCATAGTATGCCCGCTCAAATGGGTGCCAAATGTACCGATGTGCATCTCTGTCATGATTAACTCCGCTTCAGCTTTGTCAACACATCGAAGTAAAACACAATCATGGTTGCGCTTATAGAGGATGCCATTGCTCAGGAAGAACTTGGCAGCAAATTTCCTTAGGAACTTCTTGTCATTTATGGAAGCTCCTTCGGGATATTCTCTAGTCTGGAGATACCTTTTGATTTCGTGAAACCAAGGTTGTTCCACTACTTCTTCAGTATTAATCTCATGACAATGCGCAGGTTCATCCATTCGCTTGATGGTGATTTGGGGAGCCTCGTTATCCCAGTTGAGTTTAAACATAGAAGACATTGTTGCCAGAGCATCTACTAGCTGATTCTCTTCTCGCGGGAAATGCTCGAAGGTAATTTGCTCAAAATGAGGCAACAATGTTAGGACATGTTCTTTGTATGGGATAAGATTGGGATGTTTGGCATCCCACTCTCCTTTGATTTGACTGATAACCAAAGCCGAGTCCCCAAATACGATCAAAGATTTGATCCCCAAGTCTATAGCAGCCTTGAGACCAAAGATGCAAGCTTCATATTCCGCCATTATGTTTGTGCAGCTGAAGCAGAGTCGGGCCGTGAAAGGAGTGTGACAACCTTCCGGGGAAATGAGTACCGCACTGATACCGTTTCCAAGTGCATTTGAAGCACCATCAAAATACAGGGTCCATCGGGATCCCTTTTCGGGTCCGTCATACGGTCCGTTACCTTCAATGTTGTCCAAATTCATGATGTCCTCGTCCGAGAAGTCAAATCTCATGGATTGATAATCTTCGATAGCCTGATGAGCCAGATGATCAGCTAGTACACTCCCTTTTATAGCTTTTTGAGTGGTGTACTGGATGTCATACTCAGTTAGAATCATTTGCCATCTAGCTATTCTTCCAGATAAAGCCGGCTTCTCGAAGATATACTTGATAGGATCCATTTTGGAAATCAACAAGGTGGTATGAGTCAACATATACTGCCTTAGTCGGCGAGCAACCCATACCAAAGCGCAGCAAGTTTTCTCGAGCAGTGAGTAGCAAGTCTCACAGTCGGTAAACTTTTTGCTAAGGTAATAAATAGCATACTCTTGTCGACCAGACTCGTCATGCTGGCCCAAAACACACCCTATTGAGTTATCCAAGACGGTCAGATACATGATCAATGGTCTTCCTTCGACGGGAGGCATCAGAATAGGAGGTTCTAGCAAATACTCCTTGATCTTATCAAAACCAGCTTGGCAATCGTCGTTCCATTCGACTACCTGATCCTTCTTTAATAATTTGAAAATTGGCTCACAGGTAGAAGTCAGATGAGAGATGAATCTGGCAATATAGTTCAAGCGCCCCAAGAACCCTCTAACCTCCTTTTCAGTACGGGGAGCAGGCATCTCTTGTATTGCTTTCACTTTTGCTGGATCGACCTCAATGCCTTTATTGCTGACAATAAACCCTAGAAGCTTACCAGACCTAACTCCAAAAGTACACTTACTTGGATTCAGCCTGAGTTTGTACTCTTTCAACCGGGCAAACAGCTTTTCCAGGTGTTCAAGGTGTTCCTCCTCTGTTTGTGACCGAGCTATCATGTCTTCTATGTAAACTTCGATCTCATGATGTATCATATCATGAAACAAAGCTACCATGGCGCGTTGATAAGTTGCCCCTGCGTTCTTCAGTCCGAACGACATCACCTTGTAACAGAAAGTACCCCACTGTGTAACAAAGGTTGTTTTCTCCATGTCTTCGGGGGCCATTTTAATTTGATTGTAGCCCGAGAATCCATCCATGAAGGAAAACACTTTGTGCTGAGCTGTGTTGTCGATCAAAATGTCAATGTGCGGCAGCGAAAAATCATCTTTGGGGCTGGCCCTATTCAAATCCCGGTAGTCTACACACATCCTGACCTTGCCATCTTTTTTAGGAACTGGCACGATGTTAGCAACCCATTGTGGATAGGATGTAACATCCAGAAAGCCAGCGTTGAATTGTTTCATCACTTATGCCTTAATCTTCTCAGACATATCGGGCCTCATTCGGCGGACCTTTTGCTTTATCGGTGGACAATCCTCTCTTGTAGTGAGACGGTGAACCACGATGTCTGTGTCTAAACCCGACATGTCTTCGTAAGACCAAGCGAAGATTTCAACGTACTCATTTAACAGCTGTATCAAGCGCTCCTTGACACTTGGTTCCAGATTGGAACCCACTTGCACTTCCTTCCGGTCTTCCTCTGTTCCTAAGTTGACAGTTTCCAACGACTCTTCGCGAGGTAAGATGGCCCTTTCCTCTTGCTGTAGAAGTCTGGCTAATTCCCCTGGTACTTCACAACCTTCGTCATCTTCATACTCAGCCTGATTGACCAGATCTTCAGAGTTATTGAAGGACATAGCAGAATAGTCACCCATAGAATCCAGAGTGGATGGGTACCTGCATTTGTGAGTGTGGGTATGTGTAAGGGATAGCCATCCTTAAACAAGAAAAATGCAAAAAGGGAACGAAAATGAACACAGTAGTTTATCAATGAAAAACGTTCAATGAATCATTAAACATGGCATATGGATATGAAGATAATCAAAACCCTTACAAATGGACCTACGTGCCCCGGGCAAGGCATGAGGTGAAAAAGTAGTGTACGGATTGTTCAATAGAAATTATTACAGACCACAGGAAATGTTTGATAGATAATTACTGATTAGTAAAAGTAATGGGGACAAAGTCCTTTGCCTCCCAGTTGCGTAGTCCCCCTTCGATGGTTGGGTAGATCCAATCTTCAATGTTGGCCTCTTCGTCTTCACCTTCCAAAGCATTAATCCCATAAGGAGAGATCTTGATGGGTGCTCTTTCAATCTTTGAGCGACGCATAGCTTTCTGCCCCGGAGCAGTGAATCCTAAACCAAACTTGTCTGTTTTGTGAGGAATGTCCGGCAACTGCCCCCATGTTGAGCTCTTCCCTTCCTTCATTGCAGCCTTCGCGTCTTTTAGAGATGCCATCCTGGCCATCTGCCTTGGTACCTCAGCTACCACTTTTGCTACTTCTACTTCAGGAGAGACTTCCTCGAAGTGCTGGAATGGGGTCTCGATGAATTCACCTTCTACCTCTACATATCGGAAAGAGTTCAGGTGGCTGATCATATACTCCTCTTCACCGTGGACGGTTACGATCTTTCCCTTGATAGGGTATTTCAGCATTTGATGTAGGGAAGAGGTGACTGCCCCAGTACTGTGTATCCATGGTCTCCCCAATAAACAAGAGTATGACGGACGAATGTCCATCACATAGAAAGTTGAGGGGAAAACCTTTGTGCCAACCTTAATGGGAATGTCTACCTCCCCATGTACCATTCTCTTTGACCCGTCAAATGCCCTTACAATGATATTACTTGGCCTTAACTCCAAGCCTTCACAGTCTAAACGGTCGAGGGCCTTCTTAGGCAGCACGTTCAGAGAAGAACCAGTGTCGACCAGAACATGGGCCAGAGTAGTTCCTTGGCATTCTACTGACACATGTAATGCGTCGTTGTGTTTTCTTCCTTTTGAGGTTAGGTCAGCATTAGAGAAACCTAAACCGTTGTCTGCTGTAAGACTGGCTACACAGTTTTGGAATTGGTCGGTAGAGGTTTCCTGTGGCACATGGGCTGTCTTCAGGAATTTTATCAATGCTTTGGCGTGCGCCTCCGAACAAAGTAGCAATGCTAACATGGACATTTTTGAGGGGGTTTGCCCCAGTTTCTCTACCACGTCATAATCACTCTTTTTAATTATCTTCAGGATCTCCTCCATCTCTCTCTTAGAGGTTTCCGGGATGACCAAAGGTTGAGCCCTCGTCCTGACGAGCTCATCTTGGATCCCTTTACCCTTATCAGCAGAAGTTGGAGGGACAACAACAGGGACAGCAACATCTTCAATCAATGGTGTTCTAGCGGAAAGTTTTATTGGTGCAGGAATAACTTCGGTGGTAGATGAGGGTCCAAAGATTGCCTTTGGGGGGGCAATCTCTGGAGAAAATATTCTCCCACTTCGGGTGATCTTGCTTGTGCCGACAATGTTTCCAATGCTGGCATCTTCTTCATCAGAGCTTCCTTCGGTTATTTCAACTTGTTTAATACCATGGTAGTAGATTTCTCCACCGTAATTCCATGGTATTGACTTTTCAGAACTGTAGGGGACAGGCCCTGGCATAGTTATCTTCAGAGGAACAGATTTTGTAGCAGATGTAATCTTAACAGGCTTTCTGACGGCCTTGGAAAGATTGGCGTGAATGGTGATAATTGAAACATCTTCAGTAGGGGTTGGAATAGCAGAAACTTTTTCAAACAGAATTTGTTGACTGTCCATTAGGCCTTGGATGCCTTTCTTCAGTAACGGGCAGTCAATTGGCAGAGAGTAACAACAATAACAATCTTCTTTGCATCTCGGGAAAATCCCGGCCTTTAACAGATTTAACTTGATAGTTAACAGCGGAGTTATCAGGTCATTGACATCAGAAACATACAAATCTTCCTCAATTACATGGACATTTCGACCGTGCTTCGGCATCGGAGCAGATATCACGTTTGGTTTCTCTGGAGCATCGAACTCCACCTCTTTTGCATCTATCAAGTCTTGAATTTTATTTTTCAGTGCCCAACAATTATTTGTGTCATGTCCGACGCTATCGGAATGGTAGGCGCATTTGGCATTGGCATTGTAAGCTGGTGAGGTCGTATTCACATTTTTCGGCGCTTCTTTGATATTTGTGAGATTCAGCTTTAACAAGTCTGGAAGAACTTGCACGGGCGTCATATTAATGCGGGTGAACTGCCGTGGTGGCCGTTCTCCCCATTGCTGTTTAGGTCTGGACGGGTTATTGCGAGGCTGATCATTTGGTGTATTTTGGATCATTACGGCCCCCACAGTCGGCATGCGCTCACTTCTTCCTGCTCCCCTTTGAGAATACACAACAACCGTTTCTTTCTTCGCTAGAAATGATTTCTTAGCAATTGTAGATGCAGAGGCATCCTTCTGAATCTTCCCATTCTTGATACCGGCTTCTACCCGCTCGCCAGTCAGAATTAATTCAGTAAACCCCGAGGAAGAGCTACCGATCAGATGATTAAAGAATGGACCAGACAGGGTCCCAAGGAACATATCAACAAGTTCTCTATCAGAGAGAGGCGGCTGCACCCTTCCAGCCAGATCGCGCCACTTCTGGGCGTATTCCTTAAATCCTTCACCTGAGGCCATTCCCATACTCTGTAGCTGAGTACAAGTTGGTGCCAGGTCAGAATTATATTGATATTGGCAATAAAAAGCAGCTGCCAGATCCTCCCAACTACGTACTTCCGACCTTTCCAGCTTGTAAAACCAGTCTAGCTGAGTGCCAGACAGGCTATCTTGAAAGAAATGTACCCAAAGGTTTTTGTCAGATGTGTGAGGTTGGATTCTTCGGACATATGACCTTAGGTGCATTTTTGGGTAGGACAGCCCGTCATATCTTGCAAAAATAGGCACTTTGAACTTTGGGGGGATCACAACTCCAGCAATTAATCCCAAATCTTCGAAATCTAAGCCTGGAACTCTCTGCAGCTCCATAGCTGCTAATCTGTCCTCCAAACTCTTGTACTTGTCATCAGCCGGCGGGTATTGTTGTTTTGAGTAGTCTTCGTCTTCTTCAGCCTATTCTTCTTCAGCTTCAAATTCGGAAGGTACCGCAACCCCTTTTCCTTTACTGTTTTCTTCTTCGGATGCGGAAGGAAATTCAAGAACCCTTCTGGCTTCACCCTCAAACCTTCTCCCCAAGGTAGCCACCCCGACTCTCTTCTTCTTCTTTTTCACTTGGTCTTTGTTCCCAAGCAGGGTCTTCAGATCCTCCTGACCCTTAGCCAAGGTCATCAGGAGTTGTTGAAACTGTGCGTTCCGAGACTGCAAGTCCTTGACCGTCTGTTCGAGATCCATCTTACTGAAATAAACAGCAGAAAGATAAGGAAACCTGGTGTGGAGACCTGCTTATGCACATGATGAATGGTATGCTTATGTATGCAATGCATTCAAGGATTTAGAAAGTTCAAAATTGTTGTAAACAAAAAGAACGCACGTCATATTAATAAGAAGAAATTTGTCAGTACATAAATGCCTTATGGGCCAAATATTACAAAAACTTCTCAAGGTAAAAATACGTTGCGCATCCTCTTTGGTGCGATGTAGGTGTTGAGGGTCTCTTCCTCATGGAGTCGGCGGGTAAGCTCCAAAACCTTCTTCTCACTGGCGTAGAAGCTGGCTTCAAAAGTGTTCCGTTCCTCCTTGAGTTGGATCCAACTCTTCTGCATCTCCTCCCACGATGTAGGCATGTCAGGATATAGGATGGTGTAGGGAACCTCCCCTTCCGTGACGGGATCCTTAATCACAGGGAGAACATGAGGATAAGGCATCATTAGACTCTGGGCTCGGGTTCGTACCCACTTGAGATAGGGCTCAAGAGGGATGGAGTTCTTGTGCCCCAGTGTCTTGCTGTCAACCCTGTTAGGCATCCTCCAAGCTCTGATGAATCTTTGGCGAAGTCCTTGCGCATCGTTGTCGAAGTCAAAAACTAGGTCAGGAATCAACATGTTATGAGGGCCATCCCTCCGTGCATATCCAAATTGTCTCAAAGCTAGACAAGGGTTGTAGGTAATGCCTCCTCTAATGCCAAGTAATGGAACATTAGGGAATTCTCTACAACGATCGATGATGATGACATTTTCTCTGGACCGAGAACACCAATGTACATCAGAGTGAGTAAGGGTCATCAACCGTTGTGACCACCTTAGGCCTTGGTCATTCTTCAAGACAGATTGTGGAAGGTGCGAAATAAACCACCTTGCAAGGAGAGGAGTACAGCACATGAGAACACCCCTCTTTCTCATTGTTCGAGTGTAAAATGAGTGAAGAATGTCCCCAAGCAATGTTGGTATTGGATTTCTGGATAAGAAGATTTTGACGGCGTTGACATCTACAAGCTGGTCAGAATTTGGGAACAAAACCAAACCATAGATGAGGAGGGCCACAATTTCTTCAAAGGCTTGTAGGTCCAATGAATTCCAACACTCTTGTGCTTTCTCAAACAAGAATTTTGCTAAGAACCCTTTGACACCGCTTCTAGTTTCCCAATGCCCCTTGATGTCAGATGGTTGCAAGTGTAGGGCTTGAGCAACATCTTCAGGCTTTGGTTCCTTTTCCGTACCGTTGAAAGGTAGTTGATTAAGGATAGGAATTCTCAGGAGTTGAGAAAATTCCTCCAAAGTGGGTACCAACTGGTAGTCGGGGAAAGTGAAACAGTGGTGAAGGGGTTCAAAGAACTGAAACAACACCTTTACCATGTCCTCTTCAATGTTGGTGCTGACTAGGCTGAGCAGTCTACCATGTCTATCACTGAAGGGAGAGCTTTCCGGAATTCTGGATGTGAGCTCCTTGAGTTGAGGAGGAATTCTCACAAGGTTGACTTGGATAGTTTTCCTGCGAAGAATTTCCATGACCTACAAAACAAGAACAAAGATGAAGATCTAAACCCTTGAAATGGTTAGTGAATGCATATGATGTTTTATGATGTTTATGATGTATGCACAAAACATATGTACAAGCAAATCACACCAAACCCTAGTTTCAGGCTTGCATGGGGTTTCATAGGTAAGTACCCTCTTGAGTGTAGTTGGCTTAAAACCTGTCCTATAAATAGTAACCGGGTTCTAAAGAGCTCAATATCACTGGATTGTTTTCATTGTTCATTGTTTTGGTTTAGCCACTTAACTAGCGACCAAAATATTCCAAGAAAACAACCCTCAATGAGTGTAGTATCGAGTATCTACCAACTTCGGACTGCACCAAAGCCGGTCATCTCACTACCCCTAATGAAAGGCCAAGATGGTCAAGTAAGGTTCTAGGTCATTAGTGCTTAGTGACATCACTCAGCGGCCCCGTACTCTCCTTGATTAAACTCAAGGGTTACCGGTACTCACAAATATGTCGCACTAATATAACTATTGCTTCAACCGTGTCGGTATACCCCGCACAGTTTCCACAACGTATTGCTATATATGAATGTTTCCCCAAATCCGGGTGTAGGATTGCAAACCCAAACAAGAGAGCCAAGATGTAAAGCAATCAAAACAAACAATTAGTCATGCAAGAGGGTGATCTAAGCCCTAAGGTTACTCCACTTTTAAAATTTTCCCCAGCAGAGTCGCCAGTTCTGTGATACGGTGGGAGAACTGACTTGGGTTTTGCGTTTGTTTTCACAAATGTTTCGGTTGAGCAAGAGTCGCCACCGACTTTTTATTTTATCCTAAGGAAAGGTTAAAAAGCACAGCAAAAACCTTTGAGATGTTTTCTTGGGTTAGGGGAGTAGATTATAGAAAGGGAAGGTATTAGCACCCTTTCTATCCATGGTTATCCATGGGCTCTTAGTTACTTGCTTAGATCAACTTGCCTTGATTTTCAATTGTTTGAAATGGTGCTTTGTGTGTGGGTTTTGAAAATGTCTTGAAAAGAGGCCAATGTGGTGGCAACCTTTGTAATGATCCATGTTTGAATGTATACAAAGGGGTATGTCTTTTGAAAAAGTTTTCAATGTTTTTTTGAAAGTTGTTTTGAAAGTGTGTTGTGATGTGGTTTTGAAAAATAGGCAAGGGTTTTTGTTTTGCAAGTTGGCAAGTAACCAAGAGCTATCTACCCTAAATTTCTCAAAGATCTTTACTATGTTTTAACCCTTTTAACAATTTTGTTCCACCATTGTATTTGGTGGACAATCTTGTGTTAGGATGTTAACGGGACGGGCGCGGGTCATCGTTTAGACCATGATTGCAATGGTGCCAAGTATCTTTGGGCAACTTTTCCTTTAAGGGACTTGATCATTTTTAGGCAACTTTCGAAAGCGTCATCGAGGGACTATGATCATTTGATTGTTTTGTTTTTTTGCCAAAGATACCTAACATGCAATATGGCCCATTATTGAAGGCAACAAGTGGAGTACCCTAGGGGTGCAAGTGTGATTAGTGTTGTTCATTTTCATGCTTGTTTATCTTGAAATTAGGTCAAACTATTTTTGGTTAATTTCGCATACAAAACCCTAATTCTAACATGGCATAATTAGAAAGCTTTTAAATGCGAAAAATAAAAGGTCCTAAGTTATTACAACACAATATATGGGATGGGGGATACAAATGTTCAAATGGGGGATATTTAGCAAGAAATTTAAACCTAAACTATTACATCCAAATTGAAATTTTACAAGGTATTTAATTGTACAATAATAAAATAAAATAAAATAAATGTGCAAGATGCAAAAATGACTTTTATATGTATGTAAAAAGTATTTTTTATGTGTCAAATAAACAAAAATAAAAGGGTTAATTTTGGATATTTTTCAAGTTTAGGGTAAAACCCTAATTTTTGATAAATAAAATATATTAACTATTTATTATATGCAATAATTATTAATTATGTATAAGAAATAAATAAAAAGAAAGTATATTGTAAAAAAGTGATTTTTTAAGTCAAATATTAATAAAAAAAATGAAAATGTATTATTTTTATGTTTTTAACCTAAATATACTAATAAATATATAAGTATTTATATTATTTATTAAATATATATTAAATATGTACAAAAATAAATTATTTAATATTTACAAAAAAAGTATATTTGTTAAGAAAATATTTTCAAAAGATAAAATAAAATAAAATCAGGAAATAAAGTGTATTTGTATTATTTTAAGTATTTTAAGTAAAAAGTGAAATTCTGGCTGCAGATACTCAATGTCACGTTTAATGTTATGACACCGTATCTGACTTTCTATAAGACAGTAAATACAAAAACAGTAAAGAACACAGTCAATTGTTTACCCAGTTCAGTGTGCAATAACACCTACTCTGGGGGCTACCAAGCCAGGGAGGAAATCCACTATAAGAGATGTTAATTCAGGAATAAACCAACCAGTTTATCTCCTTCACTTAAGACCTACCCAATGCAATTTCAATCTAAGTACAACTTAAACCTGAGTTCCTACTCACTCCCCCTCAATCACAGCAGTGATACATAAAACAATTTGACTAATGAATTGATGAAGACACTCTTCAAAAACATACACTTGATTAAGCTTCACAGCTTTTTAATCAAGCAACACAACCACTCTTGCTTCACAACTTTGAGTGATACACACACCTAACTTGACTCTGCTTCACAGCTTTAGTCAAGAAACATTCAAACACTCTTGCTTCAAAGCTTTGAGTGCTACACAACCCTTACAATTAAAAACCTATTCCAAGTCACTTATCACAATGATAATTGCTTGAAGTACAATAATTAAACCTATACAGTTTACAAATGATCTTCTGATCAAAAAGGGATTACTTGCAAAACAGCAGCTCTGTTGAATATATAGCAGCTGCATCTTCAGTTAGGGTTTCCACAAAAAACTAGGGTTAATTCCATTTGACCTTAAGACTTGGTCACAGGACTTTATCAACCAGGTTAGGGTTGAGCTAGGTTAACCCAAAGAAAATGCAGGATGCTGTTCTAGAAAGACTGAGTCATTTTCCTGAAAAAACTCAGAATTAACCAAACTGCAAACCTGTTAGTTCAGAACAGGATGTCTTAACATCTGTTATGACATCTGAAAAAACCTGTCTACTGATTTAGGAAAATGTGATCATTTTGCAAAATGCTCAGATACACACTTATAAACATCAGTACCTGAATGACAATATTTTTCTGCAAAGGCACCTAATGAATCAGTACAAACTAAACTAGAATGTTATGACATCAGTCATGACATTCACACATACACTTGGGTTTTACCAAAAATGCAAGCCAATAACTAAACAACTACAAACTCCCCCTTTGGCAGATTTTTGGCTAAAGACCCTAAGTAATCAGAGATAGATAGCAGCAGAAAGAAATGACTGCAGAAAAATAGAATTTCTAATTAAGCAAGTACCAAAATATTCTCCCCCTCTTTAGCCACAAATGGGCCAAAGATACAGTTATCCAGAAATTATACAGTTATCCAGAAAAAGTAATAAGAGCAGCAGCAGAAAAAAAAACTGAACACACTTCCAAACTCCACCAGGTACCAACACTAACCAGCAACACCACCAAACAACAACCAACCTTTAAGCACTGTCATCAGACTCAGAGGATTCGGGCTTCTTCCTTTTCTTGTGAGCAATGTCAGCATTCTTCTCTTTGTCTGATGTCTCAACATCCTTAGAGACATCAGCATTTGAACTTTCTTGATTCAAAGGAACAGAAATGCCAGGAACTGAGTGGTTCTCGTTCAGAATTCTTGAAACAATTTTAGCTATTGCTTGACTAACATAGGCTGATCCTTCCCTATTTGCAATTTCAGGGGGAACTGAAGAAGAAGGATGAGATGGATTACCAGAGGCAGAAGCTTGGGACTTTCCTGCATGTCTTGTTCTCAACTCTTTGACCTTGGTGGGGTTAGTTCCCACTTTTCTACGAGAAGATATCTCCAGGACTTCAGAGTCCATACAAGAAGAGATTGTCCTAGAATCTTGATCAGAGGAAGAGGTTGAAATAGTCGTATTGGATGATGATGGTGTTTGAGACATTTTGACAGTCTTAGAGGACCAACAGCAACTGAAGAGAAAATTCTGATTGAGAGACTGGGTTTTGATGAGGAGACGAGAGGGGAAGGAAGAAAAGGAGTGTCTATTCAACTTCTTAAAAGAATTGAGGGAAATGGGAAAATATAATTTTAACCCAATCAGAACAAGCATAACTCCTTTAATTCTTATTTTAAGAAAAATTAATTGCTACAATTCCTCATGTTGGCAAATACCCAACTTACCCCTTAAGTTTTCAAATTGATTTGCATCAAGAGCCTTGGTAAAAATGTCATCCAGCTGTAGCTCAGTGGCAACATGTTCCAATTTGATTGTCTTCTCTTCTACAAGGTCTCTGATAAAGTGATGTCGTATGTCAATATGTTTGGTCCTACTATGCTGAATGGGATTCTTGGAAATGTTGATTGTAATCAGATTGTCACAGTACAATGTCATAACATCTTGTGTGACATTATACTCAGTAAGCATCTGTTTCATCCAGATCATTTGAGAGCAGCTACTACCAGCTGCAATGTATTCAGCTTCAGCAGTAGAAAGAGACACACAATTCTGTTTCTTGCTGAACCAGGAAACCAGATTATTTCCCAAGAAGAAACATCCTCCAGAGGTGCTTTTTCTATCATCAGCACTACCAGCCCAATCAGCATCACAGTAGCCAGTCAGAGCTGGTTCACAGCCATGAGAATACATCAACCCATAGTTGTAAGTTCCACTCACATACTTCAAAATTCTCTTCACTTGATTGATATGACTGACTTTGGGATCAACTTGGTATCTTGCACAAACTCCAACTGCAAAGGCAATATCAGGTCTGCTGGAAGTTAAGTACAACAAGCTTCCTATCATGCTTCTGTACAGACTTTGATCCACCTTAACCCCACTTGAATCTTTGGAAAGCTTTAGATGAGTAGGAGCAGGAGTCCTTTTGTGACTTGCATTCTCCATACCAAACTTCTTTACAATGTTCTTAGC
The DNA here is from genome assembly GCA_948472305.1 of Vicia faba. Lineage (NCBI taxonomy): Eukaryota > Viridiplantae > Streptophyta > Magnoliopsida > Fabales > Fabaceae > Vicia > Vicia faba. The sequence goes on along the minus strand of CATIWC010000826.1, from coordinate 49,511 downwards.
ATACTTGCTTTGAGATAAGAAGATTGAGTCCTCCATCTGTGAGACTTGCAGTCCAAGAAAATAAGTTAGTTCTCCCATGAGACTCATTTCGAATTCAGCCTGCATTTGGTCAGCAAAGTGTTTAACCATATGTTCTGACATTCCTCCAAACACTATGTCATCAACATATATTTGGGCAACCATCAACTTCCCTCCTTCAGTTTTGACAAAGAGAGTTTTGTCCAAGCCTCCTTTTCTGTAGCCTTTGTCTGAGAGAAACTTTGTTAACCTGTCATACCATGCTCTAGGAGCTTGTTTCAGGCCATATAGAGCTTTTCTCAATTTGTAGACATGATCAGGGTGGGTTGGATCCACAAAGCCTTTAGGTTGTTCCACATAAGCTTCCTCATTTAAGTACCCATTTAGAAAGGCACTTTTCACATCCATCTGAAATAACTTGAACTTCAGAAGACAAGCAATTGACAATAGGAGTCTGATTGATTCCAGTCTGGCTACAGGTGCAAAGGTTTCATCAAAATCAACCCCTTCAACCTGGGTGTATCCTTGAGCAACAAGTCTTGCCTTATTTCTGGTGACAGCTCCTTCAGCATCTGACTTGTTCTTGAAAATCCATTTTGTCCCAATGATGTTAGTTCCTTCAGGTCTAGGGACCAGTTCCCAAACTTCATGTTGCTTGAATTGGTTCAGTTCATCTTGCATTGCACCAATCCAGTATTCATCAGTTAAAGCTTCCTTGACATTTCTTGGTTCCATTTTGGACACAAAACAAGAGTTTGAGATGATTTCTCTAGATCTTGTCATGACTCCACTGTTGGGATCTCCTATGATGAGCTCTTTTGGATGATCCTTCTGAATTCTGATGGAAGGGATCTTGCTAGCTTCCTTTGAATCAGATTCTGTTGTGGTGGAGTTGGGTAGATCATTCTGTTGGGTTGAAGTCTCAAAGAATGTCTCAACAGTACAAGGAACATCTATTTCTTCATGATAATCATCAATTATAACATTTATTGATTCCATCATGGCTTTGGTTCTGGAATTGAATACTCTATAAGCTCTGCTGTTTGAGGAGTATCCTAGAAATATGCCTTCATCACTTTTAGGGTCCAGTTTTCTTCTTTGTTCACGATCAGCCAGAATATAGCATTTGCTGCCAAACACATGGAAGTACTTCACAGTTGGTTTTCTTCCTTTCCAGAGTTCATATATGGTGGATGAGGTTCCCTTTCTCAAGGTGACCTTGTTATGAACATAGCAGGCTGTATTCATAGCTTCAGCCCAAAAATACATAGGAAGTCTTTTGGCATGTAACATTGCTCTGGCAGATTCCTGTATGGTCCTGTTTTTTCTTTCCACAACTCCATTTTGCTGAGGTGTTATAGGAGAAGAAAATTCATGACTAATTCCTTCTGAAGAACAGAAATCATCAAACTTGCTGTTTTCAAATTCCTTGCCATGATCACTTCTGATTCTGACAATACACCCTTCCTTTTCTCTTTGAATTCTTTTGCACAATTCTTTAAAAACTTCAAATACATCAGATTTTTCCCTAATGAAATTAATCCAGGTGAATCTGGAAAAATCGTCCACAACCACATAGGCATATATTTTTCCACCAAGACTCTCTACTTGCATTGGTCCCATCAGATCCATATGAAGAAGTTCTAGAACCTTAGAGGTGGTCAGATGTCTTGACTTTGGATGTGACATCCTAGTCTGCTTACCAACCTGACATTCACCACAAACTCTTTCTTCATCAATTTGCAGTCTTGGAATCCCTCTGACTGCCTCCAAGGAGATAATCCTCTTCATACCTCTTAGATGAAGATGGCCAAGTTTTTGGTGCCACAGTTTCACCTCTTTTTCTTCTTTTGCAATGGAACACACAGATGAGAAATTAGTGTTCTCAGGCTCCCACAAGTAACAGTTCTCTTTAGATCTGACTCCTTTCATTACTATTTCTTGTTTGTCATTGATTACAAGACATTCAGATTTTGAGAAATTGACCTTGAATCCTAAATCACACAATTGACTGATACTAATGAGATTAGCAGTCAGCCCTTTTACCAGCAGTACTTCATTCAGACTTGGAACTCCAGGGCAGTCCAAATCACCAACTCCTTTGATTTCACCTTTAGCACCATCTCCAAAGGTCACAAAACTGGTGGTGTGAGGCTTAACATTATTGAGGAGGTTCTTGATTCCAGTCATGTGTCTGGAACATCCACTGTCAAAGTACCAGTCTTCCTTTGCAGAGACCCTCAGGGAAGTGTGGGCTATCAGGGCAGTAGCCTTTTTCTTCCATTTAGGAGCATGTGGTACCTTTTTAGACTTAGGTTTGACACCTGAGTTCTGATTAGGGTATCCATGCAATCTGAAGCAGAAGGGCTTTATATGGACATATCTCCCACAATGATGACATCTCCATCTTTGGTACCTTTTCTTCATATGTCTTTGTTCCTGATGATGAGAGTTGTGTTGAGACATCTGTTTTGACATTTGCTTATCAGTACCAGATTTCTTTGCTTCCATAAATCCTAGTCCAGATTTATTTCCCACATTTTGTCCAATCTGAAGGATCTCCTCCAATTTGTCAGTTCCATTTGTCAGCATCTTGACAGATTTGGTCATTTGATTCAGTTGTGAGTTCAGCAATTGAACTTCTCCTTCTAGATGACTTATAGTTTCAAGGTTTGCCCTTTTTCCAGCCTTCAGCTTTATGATGAGTTTTGATTGTTTCTCATTCTGCACACAGATTTCAGTACTTCTGATACACAATTTCTTGTAAGTATCAGCCAGTTCTTCAAAAGTCACCTCTTCATCACTGATGTCACTTTCAGAGGTACAAGTAACCGTCATTCCTTTCTGAATCACAGTCAGACCAAGTAACCGTCATTCCTTTCTTTTGTTTCTTAAGAAAGGTAGGACATTCAGCTCGAATATGCCCATATCCTTCACAACCATGGCATTGAATTCCTCTGCCTTGATTTCCCTTCTCTTCTTAAGAAAGTATATTTTTGTTTATTTATGTGTACAAACTTAAATAAAACAAATAAAATTCAAATAAAATGCAAAAAGGTTAAAAAAAATGTTCTTTAATATTTTTATATTTTTGGCAAAAAATAATAAATCAGAAACAAAAAGAAAAAGTCAAAAAATAATAAAAATAAACACAATGGGCCAAGGGGGTATATGTGTGAAAATGTGGTGCAAAAAGGAAAATATCTCAGGCCCAGCCCAAGGATGGTTGTCTTCAACCTCCAGCACCTTCAAACACAAAAATGCGCGCGTTTTGCCTTGTCCCTGCTATCTCCTGATTCTTTGAGTTTTAGCACAAACTTAAAACATGAAACCTGTAGAGCTTGAAGCCACGATTCTAGACATATAAAGAAGTTAACCTAACTCTCATAAATGAGAGAGAATTTCTTCTCCCCCAATTCCTGACCTAGCTTTTTTCCAATGTTCAGTTCTTAAATTCTATCAGCACATGCAATATAAATGGAAAGTGAGGATATGGGTGGATTCAGGGCCATGAGTAGGACATAACTTCTTCACAAACCTAAGCCTAGATATGCCTGGATCAAGAGATAGGAGTTCAACCTTTTACCTGTTCAGCTTGATTCGTGTATGACAATGGAGGCACTTTCAAGACAATGTGAGGACTTGTACAGCTTGCTTGAAGTCTAAGGATGCTATTCCAATGCTTGGTATGTCTCGAATCCTTCTGAATCACTCCATGGAAGTCAACCTGCACAGATGAAAAATGAAAATGGCACACTTGGCAATGGTTGTTACAGTTCCAGTTCAATGCTTGGAATAGCTTCAATGGATGATGGAGAGTGTGTTTGAAGAGGTTTCAGCTAAAACGCACGATAGGAATGGACTGGCCAAGTCAATCTGCAACAGGGACTCTGTTTTGCAGAAAAATGGTGTTTCTGTGGATGAGGGAATATTAGGGATGGTTTTCTCGTGTTTCAGGGTAGTTAGGGAGTCTCAAATGTGTGCACAAAGTTTGCTTGAGTTGGTTCTTGCAGGAAGTTGTGTTATGATACAAAATGCAAGTTTTCTTCTTATCTAAGCAAGCAAAATGCAAGTTGGATTATAGGCTCCTACAGGCCCCTCAAGTATGCTGCATATTTTGTTCTTGATCAGTGTGATATGTCCATAATCTTGTGCCCAAAAGATCTGGCTTGTACCACTTTGATTTGTGTTTTGACATAAAGTGCACCTTTTCAAAAATGGCTAAAATGCTTTTTCTATTTTAAGACTAATCCTTTGTTTAATGACTTAATGAACAAGATAATGCTAGGACACAAAGGTTTTGCATTAAATTTTTGAGTGTAAATGAGATTAGAGGCCTGTAATGTAGCTTGCATATGCTGAGTTCAAAAATGCCTAAGTGTATGAACATGAAAATTGACTATGAGCAAAGTGAGTTTTTCCCAACTTGCCAAATTCGATTCTCCCTAACCATGAGGTTGTTTGATGAGTTCTTGGACATTTTGGAAAGCTTGGAATGTGTACTACAATCCATCTTTGTAATGCAAATTGAAATTCCAAGTGGAAGCATGTGAAAAATAGACATGAAGTTAGGCAAAAATCCTGCCTAAAATAGGTCAAACATTTCTCTAAGTTAAGATTGTTTTGCACCCTTGTTCCAAAAATCATAACTTGAGCTACAAGCTTCTTTTGAGGAAACTTTGTGAATAAAAGTTGTAGATTTTGCAATGGACTATAACTTTCATGTTTTGACTTTTGTTTGAATCCAAATGCATCTTGGTGAAAAAGTGGGACCAAGTTAGAAAAAAATTAGGGATTTTCATAACTTAGAAAAATTCTAAGTTATGAAAATTCTTCATTTCAAACTCTAATTTGTGATTTTTGATTTCTTGATGAACAAGTTTCATGTTTTAACATGTTTTGATGAAAAATGAATCTTGACACTTGATTTTGACCAAAAAGTCAAAGTTTGACTTTTCAGTATACAGTCAAAGATTGGGCAATTGACTGGAAAATTCATCTGTCAATCTTGTGCATTTGGGATCTTTTGAATTTGTTGAACATGTCAAGACAATTCCATGGGGTCCTTGAGTCCATATATGAGCTTCGTTTGCCATTGGTTAGGTCAAACAGTCAAAAATTGCCTTTGTGCAGTCAAAACCCTAAAAATGACCATTTTGCCCTTTTGGTGATCTGATCAAATTTCTTGTGGAATTGTGATCCAAACTTGACCAAATGGTTCAAATGAATTCATAATGTTGATGTGGGTCAAAAATCATGAGGTTTGACTGTCAATTGACCACAGTTGACTTTTTCCCCAATACAGCTGATTTCTAGGTCAACTGTCCAATTGATTGGGCAAAGTTTGGAATCAAGACTTGAAACTTGGTATGGATAAACTTGGGAGTCCAACATGAAGCATGAAAGTCATCTTAGGCATTTTAGGTCAAAACATCTTTGTGCAAATACAAACCCTAATTTGGGTCAACAGTGCAAGGAAGAGTCTTGAGCAGAGCAAACCCTAACTGGATCTTGAGCTCCAAGGGTCTTGTGATGAGAAAATGTTGAGGCAATGGGAGGGAAAATTTTGGGGTACAACAGTATGCTTTTGGACTAACCCATGCTTCAGTTAGGACTTTTGAAGGGTTGTAACGTGGCTTGGTTCACGGTTTAAGAAACAAAGGATAAAGGCTCAAAGTATATTTGTACCCATCCGCTCTTCGTGATGTTCTTCAATCCTAAACTCAGTTAATTGTGCATTTGAACTCCAAATGAGTCTGGAACGACGTTTTTGGTGATGGTTCACACAAGTTGAATTTTTGAAGGCAGTCATTTTTGCAACATTTTTCATGTTGTTGAGGATTTTTAGCGACCTCGTTCTTTTGATTTGTTATCCCTAACTTTTGCCTGACTGTTCCTGTTTTCGAGATTACAGTCAGCGGGATGCCCCAACTTTCTTAAGCTTCCTTTATAGGTTTTGGCTCAGTGGGCTTTTTTTTTGTTGAGAGATTGACTGCCTATGAGACAAGGAACCACCACTATCTTTTGATTCCAGAGGAAATGCTCTTGATGTCGTTCGTTGTATTATGAACTGAGAGTTTTGCGACTTCAATGCACATTTTTTTTGAATTAACTGAGAGACTACCCTGCCCCATGTTTAAATCAAAGGTTTCAATTTGTGTTTAAAACAGAAAACTCCTACTTCTTTGGCTCGAAGGGGTTGACTAGGGATTATCTTCCTTATAACTCTAGTGTTTAGGATTTGAAAGAAATGCTTGTACATCGTCAGCAAGGTCTGTCCAAAAGCATACTGTATGAGATTATGGCATTGTTTCGTCATCCTCCCTCTAAAGGCTTGTAACTTTTAGCAAGATTTGAATGTCATAAAGCGAGTAAAAATCATAGTTTAAATGTGATTAAAATAATTGGATCCAATCAAGACAAACATATGCAATGCATTAATGAAACAGAGTTTGACATTAATAGATAATTGTTTGAATAACAAAGAGATTACAACTTGAAAATTCAAATGAAACAAAGACATTCTCAATGATTTGGCATAAGAGCAGTGATTATGTTTGGAGTCTCTGAAAGGTCAAACTTGATCTCTTTGGCATCAATCATGTCTTGGATCTTGTTCTTCAGAGCCCAACAATTGTTTGTGTCATGTCCCGGACTGTCAGAGTGGTATGCACACCTTTCATTGGGATGATAGGTAGGAGCAGAAGTATTTAGGTTCCGGAGAGGAGCCCTTAATGTAATCAGCTCTGCCTCCGACAGGCGTTGTAGCGCTTGACCCAGTGACATGTTAATCCTAGTGAATTGTCTTTTAGGCGCGACCTCCTTACGCTGATGCCCCTGTCTTTGTTGAGCAGGCGTAGGATTAGAGATCAAGATTTCTCCTACGTATTGGTCATGACGACCCTTTTGACCATACACAGCATTGGATTCTTTCTTACCATTGTAGGGCTTTTTCTGAACATCAGAAGGTGTTTCTTATTGAATCTTACCACTATGGATGCCAGCTTCGACCCTTTCGCCGGTCAGTATTAGCTCGGTGAATCCGGTTGAAGAGCTTCCGATCAAGTGTTTGAAATAGGGACCAGACAAAGTACCAAGAAACATGTCCACCAACTCCCTATCAGACAGAGGGGGTTGGACTCTTCTGGCAAGATCTCTCCACTTCTGAGCGTAGTCCTTAAAGCCTTCGCCTGTACCCATAGACATACCCTGAAGCTGAGTACGCATGGGAGCAAGGTCGGCATTATACTGGTACTGCTTGTAAAAAGCAGCAGCAAGATCCTCCCAGTTGCGGATGCTAGCTCCTTCCAGTTGACAGAACCATTCAAGTTGAGTCCCTGAGAGACTGTCTTGAAAGAAATGGATCCACAAGTTCTTATCAGCAGTGTAAGGTTGGATCTTCCTCACATATGACCGGAGGTGAAACTTTGGACAGGAAGCTCCGTCATACTTGGCAAAGGCAAGTACCTTGAATTTATAGGGAATCACCACCCCAGAGGATAGACCTAGATCTCCGAAGTCCAGACCGGGCACCTTCTGTATCTCCATAGCGTTCAAGCGGTCTTCCAGCTATTTGTACTTATCCTCAGCAGGAGGATACTGTTCTTCATCATAGTCCGTCTCGTTGTCGGAGACCAAAGGGCTAGGAGCCCTCCTTTCTTGTGGACTATCTTTCCCTTCAAATGGGGTGGTCAGGTCAATTTCATTCTGCATCCCGTTCCCAAACCTGCGTCCAGTGTTGAACAGGATGATCCTCTTTTTCTTCTTCTTCCTCTCTTTCAGAATCAGGGTCTTCAGGTCCTGCTGACCCTTAGCTAGGCTCATGACCAACTCTTGGAATTGGGCATTCTGGGCCTGGAGGGCCTTGATAGCTTGTTCAGTGGAAGGTTCAGCAGACATGATGATTGCTGAAATAAACAGCGAAGAAGATAAGAGACCTATACTGGAAGACCTGTTATGCAATGATATGTATGATATATGTATGCAATGTTTTCAAGGATGTCGCGGGGTAAACAAGAAACTGTTAGAATCTGAGTCTGGTAGCTTGATTGAAGGAACTTCATGTTGCTGAGAGTCCTTCTTTTAGAGTCAAGCTCACCATATCAAGTGGGTCATAGCCCCTGACTCAAGTTATCATGTTTTGATCTCTAGACGGCATTGGCTAGAGGAAAATAAATCCCCTTGCCCCTTGCTAGACATTTGATTTACCATAACCTGCATCACAGACCCTTGAGATCCTTGAAATGGTTAAGGAAATGTTAAGGTATGATGTTATGATGTATATGCTATGCGTTTAAGCAAAAATGTGAGGGGGTGTAAGTAAACCCTGCAATAAGTCCAAATTATTGGATAAGGACTGTAAACAAAACCTGCAAGGAACTCATGTTGTCAGATAATAAGAATGTGCAAGTAGTTCAAGTTGGAAAGCACACAAGTCACACAAAAGAGCCCTTAGAATTCAGGCTGGCATGAAGCTCAGGTACTACCCTCTTTCAGTTTCAATTGGTTAAGACCTGTCCTAAAAAATAGTAATCGGGTTCTAGAGGATCTCAATATCACTGACTACCCTCAATCGGTCATAATTCCTGCTTAGCAACCTTTTCTTGCGGCCGGAACCATCGCGAGAGTTTAGTCTCAATGAGTGTAGCATACTACTACTGTTCTATGGCCAAGTTGGTCAATTTAAGGTGCTAAGGTCAGTTGGTGCTTAATGACTCCTTAGAAGACCCATATTCTCCTCGTTTCAACACAAGGGATATCGGTACAGACTAAGGTGCCACACCAACGTACCTACTGCTTCATCTGTGTCGGTCTATGCCGGACAGATCCCTCACAGTTTACTGCTACTTACCTAAAAAGGGTACCCCAGATCCGGGTTAGGATCTATAGAACTCCGATACAAGCCCACAAAATTTAAAGCATACAAAGCATACAATTGAAAACACAAGTGATCTAATCCTAAGGTACACCTCACTTATAATGATTTCCCCAGCAGAGTCGTCAGTTCTGTGATCAGTGGGAACGGGAACTGACTGTTTTTGGAATGCTGGTTCGCGTTTGTGTTTGTTTTCGCAAAGTGTCGCGGTAAGCAAGAGTCGCCACTGTCTTTTATTTTATCCAACAAGGGAAAGGACAAAAGCACATAAAAAATTCCTTTTCGAGATTGTTTCTCGGGTTCGGGAGGTATATTATAGAAAGGGAAGGTGTTAGCACCCTTTCTATCCGTGGTTATCCACGGGCTCTTAGGTACTTGCTCACTATGTTTTCAAAAGGTTTTCTTTTCTTTGTGATTGTGGGTTTTGAAAAGAGTTTTGTTTGAAACTTCATTTTAACTCTTGCTTCTGTCCTCAAGAGTGTATGAAGTGTTTTTGAAAACTTTGTTCGAAAAGTGTAAGTGTGAAAAGTTTTGTTTTATTTTTAAAATGAGCAAGTACTTAAGAACCTCTACCTACTCAAAAAGGAATTAAACTGTGAAAATGTCCTTTAGACAGTGCTATCCCACTATTGAGGAGTAGGTAGCACCGTCGTTGGAGTTTTCGGGTCAATTCGATTTAAGGGACGTGTGGTCACTAAAGCAATGTTAGGACGCTTTAGCGGTAACCCTAATGTCTTAGATCATTTTTCCGAGGCAACCATTTTGAGGCAACTTTGATCTTTAGACAGTTTATGTTATCTTTGTACATGTTATGGTGAGCTATTGTTGATTTTAAGTTAAGATAGATCTTGTCATGCAATCCTAGTTAGCATACATCTAAACAGTTAATATATGTACAGGAATTTAAAGTGCGGGAATTGTAAATCCTACGCTATTACAAAGCTTCGGGGAGGGGGATTATTTACATGTCCAAAATTGGGGGAATAAAGCAGTAAAGCGTAAAAGGTATCAGCTAAGCTATTACAAACCAGTAGGCAATTACAATAAAATAAACACGCACAAATCTGGAAATAAACTCTAAAAAATTCTAAGAATAAAATCTTTTTGTTGTTTTATTTTATTTTGGGAAAATAATCTAAATCTATTTAATTTTAGTTTTTTGGAAAAATGTTAAGATAATTAAAGGTTAATTTACAAAGTTAATTTAATAGAAAAAGAACTAGCCTAATGTTTTTGTGTTTTTTGATTTTAATGTTAGTTAAAAGATAAAAAGAAGTTTATGGAAACAAAAATAAAATTCAAGGAGAATCCTTCGATCCAAGGAGAAAGCGGGAGTTTCGACCCAGGGAGAGAAATGGTCCTTTCGATTGGGCCAGACAGTAAGGCGTGAGTAGCCTTCGATCCAGGGAAGAGGATTGTCTTTCGATCATGGAGGTCATGGGTTTCGATCCAGGAATGAGATGCCTCCTTCGATCCAGCATGCTAATGGGTTCGATCCAGAGAAGGTGTCTCCTTCGATCTGGGCTGTTATACCTGAAAAAGTATGTGAGCGAAATAAAATGCAGGGGCCTGGGTATTGAACCCCAGGCCCTTCGATCCTGCACTTGTTGGGGTCTCTTTAGGCTATGTCTGCAGCAAATGTTAGCACACGAAAAAGATGACATGGGTGCCAAACCCAGGCCTTTCGATCCTATCTAGGATGGCAAATCGAAAGTAACAACCAGTATGGATGTATTATGCAAATATGAGGTTAGATAATTTACCCTCTCTTACCAGTAGATTGGAACTTCAATTTGGGTACTGGCTGGATGAATACCTTCGATCTGGGATTTCTGGGCGTGGAGGTGTTCGCTGGGTGGCAGCTTTGGCTTGTGCAAGGATTGGGTATGGCTTCCTGGAAGTGCTGATGACTTTTGGCAGCGTAACTCCAATACTTTTTGTTCTCCTGTTGAGTTTTATGTGTATAATTTTCGTGTGTGATTTTTCGTCCTGTGTTTGTATGTTGGCCTCTGTATTTATAGGGGTGTGAGAGTGCAGTAATGGCAGGAGACAGCCATTAAACAGGCCATTAAATGTCATGAGACAAGAAACAGACACATTAAAAGTTTTCCTCTTTTGAAACATTTGTGTCTCTTGAATGAACCTGGACGCTTTTTGACTTGAGTGCCCTCTTGATGACCTCCTTCGAATGGTCCCTTTCGAAGGGGCTGATGGCCTCATTCGAATGCTTTTCGAAAGCTTCTTCGAATGGACCCTTTGAATGCTTCTTCGAATGGACCTTTTTGGAATTCCAATCAAAGGACACTGTTATAATGCCAATCGAAAGGCTCCTTCATAATGCCAATCGAAGTGCTCCTTTAGAACACCAATCGAAGTGTCTTTCGGGATGTAAATCGAAATGCTTTTCCAGAATGCCAATCGAAGTGCTTCTTTAGAACACCAATCGAAGTGTCTTTTAGGATGTAAATCGAAAGGTACTTAAAGTACCAACCAAAAATTTTCTTTTTCCTTAGGCAAGGGTTTGTGATCAACCATGCAGGGGGAAGACTTTGGAAAACATGAGAGGGCAAATTTTGGGGTACAACACCTACGTCCTTGGCTTGGTAGATAGGATTTTAAAAGTCATAAGTGGCAATAGCAGAATCATTATCAACGAGATCCAGAGTGGATGTGGATTGCAATGTATTGTGTGGGTGTGTGTAAGAACACATAGCTATTTGAAAGTGGTAAAAGTAAAAGAAAGCCAGAGAGCACAAAATTTGAATGCAAAATGTCCAATGCTTTATTGTATTCAAATCTCCCATGGACACTTCCTCTTTGTGTTGACATATACGTTAAGGCTTTGTTCTTTGTGTAATCATTTCGTCAGCTCCAGTACTTTCTTTTCACTAGCATAAAACTGAGCTTCGAAGGTATCTCTTTCTTCCTTTAGTTGAATCTAGGACTTCTATAGTTCTTCAAGGTCGATAGGCATATCAGGATGAAGAACAGTATGAGAAACATCCCCTTCAACAACAGGCTCCACGATCACTGGTAGGATAGCAGGATATGGCATTCTAAGATTCTGAGTACGAGACCGCACCCATCTGAGATAAGGCTCTAGAGGAATACACTTCTTGTGTCCCAAAGTCTTGCTATCAATCTTGTTGACCATGCCCTAAGCACATATAAATATTTGATGGTAATTCTGAGGATCGTTCTCATAGTCGAATATAATACCCTGGATGAGCATATCATGAGGACTGTCCCTTAGAGCATAGTCAAACTAACGCAGAGCTAGAGAAGGGTTGTAAGTGATTCCCCCTCTTATTCCAAGGAGTGGTACATTAGGGAATTCCCCACAACAATCAATAATAGTGACATCTGCCTAGGATCGAGAACACCAATGGATATCTGCATGAGTGAGCGGCATCAACCTTTGAGACCACCTCAAACCTTGTTCATTCTTCATCACTGATCGGAGAAGGTGCAAAATAAACCACCTAGACAGTAGAGGTATGCGACACATAAGAGTTCCTCGCTTCTTCATAGTACGAGTGTGGAGGGAATGCAGGACATCTCCGAGCAAAGTAGGTACCAGATCATAAGTGATAAATATTTTGATGGCATTCACATTTATGAATTGGTCTGGATTAGGGAATAGTACCAACCCATAGATCAGCAAAGCCAATATGTCTTCAAAAGCACGAAGGTTCATGGCATCTAGAAATCCCAGAGCCTTCTCTATCATAAATTTAGGAGAGAAACCCTTGACTTCGTTCCTTGTTTCCAAATTAGATACAATATCCGGTTGTTTCTGATGTAAGGCTGCTGCAACGTCTTTAGGTTTCAGAACTTGCTCTAAACTGGTGAAAGGTATCTGATCAAGAATAGGAACTTCGAGCAATTTTGAGAATTCTTCCATTGTGGGCAACAATTGATAATCCGAGAATGTAAAATAGTGATGCTTCGGATAAAAGAACTGGAAAAGGACGCTCATCATGTCTTTCTGAAAGGTAGTAGTAACCAAACTGAGTAGGTGACTATGTTTCTTGGTGAATTTAGAATTGTCAGGAACCTTTGAGACTAATTCCTCGAGCTTGGAAGGCATCCTTACGAAGTTGATTAAGATAGTATTCCTACGCCTGAAAGCCATGACCCTGTAACATATAACAAAGATAAATCCCATAGATCCTTGAAATGGTTAGTCATGATATGATGTTATGGTGTTATGATGTCATGATATCATGTTCAAATAGATAATAAAACACAAGCAAAACACGCAAAAGACTTAGGTTTAGGATTGCATGGAGTTTGTAGGTAAGTACCCTCTTGAAGTTTAGTTGGATCAACCTGTTCTAAATAAGTAAACAGGTTCTAGGGATCTCAATATCACTGATTTTTCCCACAAGCTTCGTCTAGCAAGACAACTGACTTGGTACCAAACAAAAATCGAGAACCAAATCTCAATGAGTGTAGTATCGAGTATCAACCAACTTTGGACTGCACCAAAGTCGGCTATCTCGCTACCTTCTGATGGCTAAGTTGGGTCAATTAAGGTTCTAAGGTCAGTTAGTGATTATGACACCACGCGACATCCTAGTATGCTCCCCGACTAACTCGAGGGATACCAGTATAAACCAATGTTTCACACTAACATAGCCATCACTTTAACCATATCGGTATACATTGTATAATTTTCATGATCTACTGCTACTTACCGAAAATGTTCCCCAGATCCGGGTATAGGATCTTTGCAAGAAATAAAATCCAAACACCCTTTAAAAATAAAGCAGATAAATCAAACAAGGAAAGCGTTTAAAAGTGATCTAACTCTAAGGTAACCCCACTTTTAGTTCTCCCCAACAGAGTCGCCAGTTCTGTAATACGGTGAGAGAACTGACTTGGTTTTGCATTTTATCACAAATGTTACGGATAACAAGAGTTGCCACCGACTTTTCTTTTATCCAATAAGGAAAGGGTGAAAATAATAGGAAAGACCTTCAAGATTTATTGAGTTCGGGGGGTAGGTTATGAAAAGGGAAGGTGTTAGCACCCTTTTTATCCGTAGTTATCTACGGGCTCTTAATCGCTAGCTCACTTTCTTTGAAAATGCTTTGTGTTGTGTTTGTTTGAAAATATTTTTAAAAAATGCCTAAGTGCGGCAACTTTATAATGATTCTTGTATAAGTTAAGAACGCATACAAATTGTTTGTTTTTGAAAATATTTCAGATAAAAATGTTTATGAAAAAGATGTTTTAAAATGTTTGCGAGCAAGCGATTAAGAACTATCTACCTACTCAAAAGTCTTTCGCGTTATTTTCCTCCTTTCCTTTAGATGGTGTTATCCTACCATTAGTTAGTAGGAAGCCCCGTCAATTGAATGTGAAGGGACAGACGCGGTTCATTGTACAGTCGTAAAGGCAACCTGTAGGGGCGCTTTAGCAATTTTATCGTAAGGGACTAAGATCATCTACCGAAGGCAGCATCGAAGGGTCATCGAGGGAATACGGTCTTTTTAACCGAGGGTCTTTGCTAAAGCATCCCCACGTTCGAGGGACATGACTGTTTTTATTCGAAGGCAATAAGTGGGGTTACCTTAGAGGTGAGTGTGTGAAAAGTGATTCAATTCAGTTATTTATCTTGTATTTAGGGTTGTTATCTATGTTCGTTTTCATGTCTTTCCATACATGCCTAGTTACTATACAGTAATAAGGAAAACGATAAATTGCGGAAAGTAAAGGTCTTACGCTTTTACAAAGCTTCAGGGAGGGGAATACAAAACCATAAAATTGGGGAAAAGAAAGTAAACTCTAATTAAAACTATTATAAACCGTAGCAGTTACATAATCGGGAAAAATAATGTGACAATTATAAAGTATGCGACGTGGTAAAAAGGAAAAGAAACCGAAAAATTGTTTTGGTGATTGTTTTGATGATTAATCTAGAAAAACTAATTGATTTTAACTTAAGAAAGAAAAGTTAAGTAATTAAACAAAAGAAACCCTAAAATCTAAGTCGATTTAATTTAATTAGGAAAACCTAACAAAAATTAAATTAGGGTTAATTAAATAAAATCTAAAATTGATTAAAAACCTAAAATTAAGCTAAAACCTAAAATTAAATTAGAAATCTAAAATTAGATTAAAAAAACATAAAAATAAAATTAGGGTTTGTTTAAAAAAGGTCTTGAAAAAAAGGTTTGTAAAAGAGTGAGAAACCTAGAATTGGAAAAAGGAATAACCAAATGAGTAGGGGTGGGTATTGAACCCATGCCCTTGAGCAGTTTCAGCAGCAAGCATACCACCAGGCCAATGCGCTGGTTGTGCCAAGGTAACAAGTCCAACGTGTCATATGATAAACCTGCAAAGATAATGGAAGTATGAAAAAAAAGGCAAAATTGGGGATCGAACCCGTGACCTGAGAGAAGAGTGACTTAGCGCACGCGTTTCTACCACTGCGGTGGCTATACATCCGTTTATATAAATCAAACAATTAATATATCAAATAAACACTTAGGAGTCAAACCATCACCTCCGGTGGTCAACTCCTTCTTCTTCGGCTAGGCCATTTGCAAAACATGCAAAATCAAAGTAATGTAAGAATAAAAAACATCCTTGTCCACTAATTGAGGCCTCACGAATCTAATGGCGACGTTTGTTTTGACTGAAACAACCTGTAACTAGGGTGTCAAGAATTCACGAGCTCGATGCCCTAACAATGGCACTTGGTCATTCTGGAATTAGATCTCACATGTTATGCATCCAATCTGTTCTAATGATGGATATAAACACATTCAAACACACCAAGTTAATTAACAATGCATAAATCATAAGTTTTAGATTTTAAAAATTATACCAAACCGGTGAGGATGGAATATGGCCTTTCTGCGTGCTTTTGGCTTCAAAGAGGGTATGAATCGTCTCCTAGGAACTTCAGGAACACATTTGGATGCTTGGCTTGAACCACAAATGCTTGGAACTTGCAATGCAACTTTGGCCTAATCTTGAAAATTTCGTGACAAAACCCTTATTTCTTGAGGCAACTTTCACGTGTATTTTTGGTCTGGTCTTGTTAGATATATATAGGGGAAGAGATTAGGTCAATTTTGCGGTACAAATCTTTATGGTTTATGATGAAAAGATATGATTTGCAATTATGTGAGAACTTGCTATTTTTGATCACTATTGCACCAATCACTCTTGCACAAATTTTCCAGCCTGTATATGCAATCTTGGGCCTCCAATATGATTGAAACAAAAGCCTTGCACGCTTAACTCATTAACCTTGCATATTTTATTTGATTTTATTTTGAATTTAAATGAATAAAAATCAAAATAAAAGAAATAAAATTCACAAAAATTCATGAATGTATTTAGAGGTCCTTATATATGTCATGAACATATTTGAACCTAAGAAGTTAGGCCCAATAGCCGAAAATCACATATTTGCTCAATTGAGATTTCATGCATTTGCTCAAAATTTCCCATATTGCAATGGTCATAACTCACTCAATTTTCATCTTTTGAAAGTGATATTGGACTTTTTGAAAATCTCAAGATGTCCTTTAAAACCTCTATGTTGATCATTTTTTCCTTTGAAGATTTTATCTTGATGTAAGTTTCCTTGACAAAAAGTGTCTTATTGCTGACCTTTGAAATGACCTGTAATGTATTGGCTTATATCTCTCAAATGATGCATTTTTTGGACTTGATATTAGAGATACAAAGATGTAGAGAATTTAATTTCCTTCAAAATGGGTTTTGGTTGGGGAAAAGCTGATGAAACATGTGAAAGTTATGCTTGATCAAAGTTCAGTTGACTTCTCCTAAGAAAACCCTAATTTGGCAACTTTTGACTTTTGATGATTTGAAGGATTTTCTTGAGGAATCATGATAAAACTTTGATCACATGATGAATATCACTACAAAATGTTGATGTTTACCAAAAATATTGAAGTTTGACTGTATGTTGACCATAATTGACTTTTTACCCAATATAGTTGATTTTAGTCATCTGAGCAATTGACTGAGCAAACTTATAATGCAAGGCTTGAAACTTGACACGAGCATTCTTGGAGACCTATGGAGTCATGAAAACAAATTGAGGCCTTTGAAACCCAAACTTCCTTGTGAAACACAAAACCCTAGTTATAAGTCTATTGCTTAGGAGAAGAAATTGTCTGATCAATTCTTGAGCAACCTTGAGCATTTGAGAACCCTAGGAGAATGTATTGAAGAAAAAAGGAAGGAAAATTTTGGGGTATAACAATGTCCTGACATATTTACTGAAGAATGACTCCATGTTGTTGTGCTGCTGTGCTTAGTAGTTTATGAGGACTAGTGTTGGTGGATGTTTTTGTTTATTGCTGTAATTTAGGTTGTAATGTTAATTTATTTATTTTAGCCAAAATTTACCAAAAGGGGAGACTGTAAGTTCTCTATTTTTAATATTGAAATTAATTTTAGTAAAACAAGTATAGCAACAATATGTTAAATAGGATGTGATTACCTGCTAAGAAGAACATGTTAAATAAGAAGTCTTATTTTATGTTGGGGTATGTTGAGTTGAAGTGTTTCAATATCTAGAGCAACATGTCAGATAAGATGTCCTATGCAGGGTCATATGACATTGCGCCTGAGCTGAACTGTTATATTCTGTTAAGTCACAAAGACAAAATATACTTTGAGGATATTATATTATCCTACGTGGCGTAGTTTTATAGGTCAAGAAGAATCAAGAAGAATATTGAAGAATATTGACTTTCTAAATATGGAGATAATTTAGGAAGATTTGATTGAAGACCTATTTTATAGTAGAATCTTTTGTAGATTTGTAACAGCCAAAGAGTTGTGTTTTGAAGCCCAAATCCAGTTGGGAGATAGATTATAAATAGAATAATTGTAACCTATGATTAGTTACCCATCCTAGAACAAGAAATATGTAATCATTAGGGCTGAGTATGTATGCCACTCTCTAGGACAGTTGGTATGTGTGATCCACTTGACATGTGAATTGGATTTTGTTTCTTAATCTGTAAGGTTTTGTTCTCACTCAAAAGCTGTGAAGTAACAATTTGAGTATTATTCTTGGCGGAAGCTTGTAAGACACTCCAAGTTGTGTTCATAGTTAAAATTCTTGGGTAGGTATTGTCATGGAAATGTGTCTTATATTTTACTATCATGGAAATTTGTCTTCCTGTTTGTTCAATCGTTGTCTGTGATTGAAGAGGGATTAAGGAGCGCCTCATATCTAGGTGAGTCTTAGATATAAAGTATAGCACGGGTAGTGATTAAGTGAGTAGGCCGTAAACTAATATGTTTTATGTAGGCTCTATGAATTGATACTATTATAATGGACTTTATCCCTAGCTTGGTATGCCACCAGAGTAGGAGAGTTGCTCCGAACTGAGTTAACAATTATTATGTGTTGTTTATGCTTTTAAGTATTATTTTTATAATGTTTATACCTTGTCTATTTGTTAAAGTCAGATCAGATGTCTCAACATGTCATAGGACATCTGTGTTCTGTCATACCAGAATTTCATGCTTGTTTTACGTTATTAACTCGACGCCTCTACTGTGCATACATAGAAACTTCCTCTCGTCACCCGATGCTTTTCTTCAACGCGCAACCAAAAACAAATTTCCTAACAAGCACTTGAACAAACATTACGAAAAAAAGATAATTCACAACAACACTTGAACATATACATGACAACATATATATACACACACTTGAACCACTTGAGAAACACAAACATAACAAGTGTGGAAGAACAAACACAAACCATGTATATATACAAATAAGTATGCATTATACACAAGTATGAGAAACATGTACAAATATACAATATAGACATATTTATGAAACTTAAAAAGCAAAACTATTGCAATGTAGTTAATGTTAACACCAATTACCTGACAACAACGCCATTTTGCTAAAGTGGTAAAGCGACAAGCAAAAGTTAGTAAGTATTTAGTTTTATTGAAATCGTCTCCATATGGATTAGTGTGAGAGAAAAACCACCGTTCAACAGTATCAATCTCTCTAAGTTTAGTTCTGGATTTGCAAGAAGGTAAAATGCAAGAATTTAAATAAAGAAAATAAACAATCATCTGTAGCCTAAGAGAATTCATTCTGGAATTACGATTCATTCTATCCGTCAAATACTTAAGCTTGTTGATCAATCAAACTCAACCTATAATACACATCAAAATCATCTAGCATTGCTTGAGTCACACGACAACAAAGGTTATGTCTAACACAAAGTCACATATAATTATATCACCAGCGTCAGCGATTTCGTGCGCGACACAAACAACACAGAGACATTAAGATCCAACACCCACATAGATTGTTAGCTCTAAATCTATCTCTAGAATCTAGAAACTAATAGAAACACATCCTTAGTTAAGACCTGTAAGGCATATCTCTATGGCAAATTGAATCCAAGCATAAAGCAAAAAGATCAAGGACAACATCGATAATGATTTGTAAAGCAAGCATATATACAATCCAATGATCAACAAATGTACATACAATAAGAGTAAAATATACATACAACACCCACCATTTGAATGAAACATAGGGAAGAAGGAGAACAAGCCGAAACTACTCACAGTGTCGACGCGATCAGAGACAACTTGTGGCCAAATAACGAGATGTAGCACCCAATGGTGTTGCTTGAACTTGTAAACTACCAAGAATCGGATCAGAGCTCCTCCATGGAGAGAAGAGGTGATAAAAAACCTGAAAAATTTGTTCTGAACTATTTATACACTAACTGAAAATTGCAGATCGCACTAAGCGCCAAAATTACGCTAAGCGCGCTGTCACTTATTGAACAAACCGCCTTAAAGCGCGCTAAGCGCCGAATATCAGGCTTAGCGCCAAACTCACTGCATATGCTCCATAATCCGCGCTAAGAGCACGACCGAAGCATATTTATATCTTGATTTCATCCAAAAATTCATATTCAGAGCCGTGCCTTTGATATCTTATTCCTCGATGCTTCAAATATGCGACAATACTAACAAAAAGACATTAAAACTATCAAACAATATATAAATGACTCAAAAACGGAATAATATGCAAAATATACATATTTAGAAACAAAGTGGGGATTTATTCAACAAATAACAACAAAAGAATAGATAAGTGCCATAAAACTTATATACAAAATAATGGCATTTTGGCACTTATCAAATAGTCAATTGCCTTTTGATCCCTTGCAACCTACATGATTAATTAAAGGCATTTGATGTGAATTCCCCCTCTGCCAGATCTAAGGCACTGCATCAAACAGCTAGATTCCTTTTCAAATAATGATTTAAATCTTTTAAAGACACCAAAGGCACTATAATTTTCTTTCAAAAAATAGACCCCAGTTTTCTACTGAAATCATCAATGAAAGTAATGAAGTACATGTTTCCTCTAGTGATTAAGGCTTGATGGGTCCCATATATGAGAGTGAACAAGTTCCAGCTTTGCACTTTGTGATACGGTGGGAGAACTGACTTGAGGTTTTGCGTTTTGTGTTCGCAAATGTTTCGGTTTAGCAAGAGTCGCCACCGACTTTTTATTTTATCCTAAGGAAAGGTCAAAAAGCACAGGAAAGACCTTTGAGATGTTTTCTTGGGTTTGGGGAGTAGATTATGAAAAGGGAAGGTGCAAGCACCCTTTTCATCCATGGTTATCCATGGGCTCTTAGTTACTTGTTTAGATCACTTGCTTTTGCTTTTCAATTGTTTGAAATTGTGCTTTGTGTGTGGTTTTAAAAGATGTTTTTGAAAAGAGGCCATCGTTGTGGAAACCTTTGTAATGATTCTTGTTTGAATGTATACAAAGGTGTTTTTGTCTTTTGAAAAGATTTCAATGTTTGAAAGTTTATTTTGAGAAATGTTTTGAAATTGTGTTGTGAGGTGTGTTTGAAAATAGCAAGGATGTTTTGCAAGCTTTTGATCAAGTAACTAAGAGTGATCTACCTTATTTTACTCAAATATCTTTCCTATATGTTTTTAACCCTTTTGACAGTGTTATTTCACCATTGCATTTGGTGAACAACCTTGTATTAGGATGTTAAACGGGACAGGCGCGGGTCATCGTATAGACCATGATAGCAATTGTGTCAAGTATTTTTGGCAAATTTTTGAGGGACTTGATCATTTTTGTATAGGCAACCAAGATAGCATCATCGAGGGACTATGATCTTTTGTTTTGTTTTTGTTTTGCCAAAGTACTTAACATGCATAACATGGCCCATTTTTAAGGCAACAAGTGGATTTTAACCCTAGGGGTGCAAGTGTGTATTGTGTTTGATTTTCATGCCTTTTTGTCTTTGATTAGGTCAAGCTACTTGTTAACTTTGGATTTTTGCATACAAACCCTAATTCTCTAATCATGGCATAATTGAAAGCGTAAAGTGCGAGAATTAAAAGTCTAAGCTATTACAATATGATTATGGGGACGGGGGTACACTTTTTGAATGGGGGTGTATTTGACAAGAAATATAAACCCTAGTTTACTATTACATCCAAATTGAATTCCAAGGCATAAATATTAAATGGACAATATTTAAATAAAAAGAATAAATAAATATATCAAATAATATGAATTATGCAAAATTGTTTTTGTTTATTTATGTGTGTAAAAATCTTTTAAAGAAAAATAAAAAGAATTATAGTTTTTATTAAGGGTAAACCCTAATTTTTCTTTAAGAAAATAAATACATTATATTATTTATATACAATGAAATATATTAATATATACCAAAATAAAATATATTTAGAAAAAAGTGTTTTTTAAGTATATTTAATAATAAAAATAAAAGAGTAATTTTTTATATTTTTATTCTAAAGAATATCTAATAAACAACTTGTCTTAACTCTCAAAGACCAGAGAGAATTTCTCTGGCCCTAAAATCTGACCTAGTTTTTTCAGTATGTTCATGGATGAAATTCTCTTAGCATGCTTAATATAAATGAAAACTGAGCATATGTACAACTTCATGGCAATGAATACTACATTTTTTATTCACAAACCTAAGGCTAAATGTTCCTAAATAGAGAGATAGGAAGTTGAAAAAAACCTGTTTCAGCTGACTTCGTGTAGGGCAATGTGGAGCTTTTTAACAAGGCTTGAGATGTCTTGGAGCTTGCTTGGACTTCACTTGACCTTCTCCAATACCTAGCTTGCCTTGAATGTCCTTGAATCAGCCTATAGAACTCAACCTGCACAAGCTCAAAATGAAAATGGCAAACTCTGTAAATGGAGTTACAGTTGGTGTTTGAGGTTTGGGATAGCTTGGATGAGTTGAATGGAAAGTGTTTGAAGCAACTTGGGGTAAAACACACGAGCCAATTGAGCTATGGAACTCAAGTTGCAGGTTCTGCCCTGTTTTACCAATGGAATGTGATTTATGGCTATGGGGTGTTTAGAGGCTCAAGCAATCGTGTTTCTGGCTCAAAGGGGTGTGAGAAAGATGTTCAAACTGTTTGCATAAGTTTATCTTGGCTGATGTTCAAGTTCTAAGGTTTTAGAGAAGTTTCTTGTTTTTGAAGCAAAATGTGGAAGTGATTGAAACCAGGCCTGTACAGGCTATCTGTAACACCCCTTCTAAATAACACGCGAATATATTAATTAAATCAGAGTAACATTGAAAACAGGGATGTCACAATTTAGGATAAATATAAAAACCTCAAATCTACAGTTATCATGCTTTACTGAAGGAATTATTAATATAAATATTTAAATCAATATCATGTTCTACACAGCGGAAATGTCTCAAAACCAGAATAACTTCACTTCATAAGTATTCCCAACATAAATTAAACAATAGAGTATAAAATAAAACTCATCATTCAAACGTTCCCCCAGTGTTACAACCTATCAGAGCATGACACTGACACGCGGACTTAAAGTAACATAGCTCTAGAGCCATCCTCACCAACTCCTGAGCTGCTAACTTTAATCTGAAATCATTAAAGTAAGGGTGAGATTTCTCATAATTAACATGCATTATAAGCTTCTCAATCAACATTATATCTTAAGCATATTATTTCACCCATTTTAGCATAAATTCAGATTCAACACACAGTTCCAATCATACAAGTCATTATGCACAAATCAATAATCAACCAAAGAATTGTAACACTGGAAGACATCCTAACATGTTACAATCCCATGCAAACACAAATGCAGACACAATGCATGTGGTACCAATCACGTGACCAATTCACCCAACAATGATCCATCATCAACCAGATACAGTAACCATCGATTCGTCCATAACACTCGGACACGAATCCAGCCGAAGCAATCATCGATTCATCCATAACACTCGGACACGAATCCAGCCTAACCACCCATCATCACCCGGGTATCGGTTAACGACAATACAAGTCAAATTCCACACAATGGGAATTAACTTCACCAAAACAATGCATATGCATGCACATCACCAGCATGCAACATCAAATCAGTCTATGAAATACATCCATTTATCATAACTGAACCAAAACCAAAAGAAACATGATATCATTATCTATCAGACACACATCAAACAGCATAACATGCACTTCATCCACAAGGACCTGATACAATCAATTATCATGGATACACCATTGCATATACACCAAATATGCACATAATAACAAACCGCATAATCGGAAAGTCAACATCAAATCAACGGAATATGATCACAACATAATTCCAAATAATGCCAAACCAATATATCACATGATCACATCTCAATCATAATGGATAGAAGACACAATACATAAGTATCAGTTCTCATTCACCAAATCAGAACAATTTACAAACAATTCTACATCATTCTCAAAATACCAAAGTTTACAAAAATCGGGAATTCGACTCTTTTTAAAATAATTTTCATAAAATAATATTTTTATTATTTTATAAGATATTATTTTTAATTTAAGAAATACTGCCGAAAACGGCACTCAAATCGGACTTACGGTTTGAAAGTTATGAATTTTCAAAGTTTAATATTTTTCAAAAAGTTACGTTTCTGGAAAATGTACTGGAACCCGGTTCCTACCTATACAGGAACCGGTTCCTGCGACCAATTTTGCCAGTTTTTGTACGTTTACACAGTGGAACCCGGTTCCTCCCCACTGGGAACCGGTTCCCACGACCTGCAGAGTCAAAATCTGCTATTTTGACAGCATTATTCATTCCAATCCCATCCAATTCATACCCATACGAATTATAATATTTGGAACACCAAAATGTAACCAATACACATCAATACAACATCATAAATCATGTTTCCATCACTCCTATTAATTATTCATCACATTAATGGTTCCAATTCCTATACTCTGACACAATTAGGGATAATCCCACAAACCTAGAATTCTAAAATCGAGATTCCTAACATGCTTAATCAATTCTATTGATCTCAAAATCTATAAGGCATATTAAATAATTGAAATCACCCCTTACCTCGCGACGATCCTTCGAATTCACAGCGTTTGGCTTTTTCCTCTCTTTTCTTCTCTTCTCCAATTTCACGTACAATGACTTTCTCCCAATAACCTTCTTTTTATTTTCCTTTTATTATTTTCCAAATAATAGAAATAAATTTAGTAATTATTTAGTAGAGCTTTTTACTTCACACACCTCCAATTCAACCTTACACCCCCCGGTCTTCCTTTTTAATTCCATGATTAATTCATCCATTTAATCCAAAATATTATTAATTAAGCCTTTAATTAATTTAATAATTAAATTCCTAATTATTTAACACATGAATTAATTTGGGGTGTCACAACTCTCCCCTACTAAAAGAGTTTTCGTCCTCGAAAACATACCTTAGACGAACAGTTCGGGATACGAGTCCTTCATCTGACTCTCCAGCTCCCAAGTGACATTTCCATCTGCTGGTCCTCCCCAAGCCACTCTTACCAACGCGATCTCCTTGCCTCGCAACTGTTTCAACTTCCGATCCTCAATTCTCGCAGGTACCGCTTCCACAGTCAAATTCTCTCGTACCTGTATATCGTCTACCCGAATCTCATGAAACGGATCAGCAATGTACTTCCTTAGCTGAGATACATGAAAAACATCATGCAAATTTGCAAGTGACGGCGGCAAAGAAATCTGATAAGCAACTTTCCCAACTCTCTTGGTAATCTGAAACGGACCAATAAAACATGGAGTCAACTTCTTTGACTTCAAAGCTCGACCAATACCAGTCATCGGAGTAACTCGCATAAAAACATGTTCTCCTTCGCTAAACTCAAGATCTTTCCTCCTCTTATCATGATAACTTTTCTGACGACTCTGAGAAGTCCTCATCTTCTCCTGAATCATCTTAATCTTTTCCGAAGTCTGTTGGACAATTTTCGGTCCAATCACAACACTCTCTCCAGATTCATACCAACACAACGGTGTCCGACACCTCCTACCATACAATGCCTCAAACGGAGCCATACCAATGCTCGAATGAAAATTATTGTTGTAGGTAAACTCAATCAATGGTAGATAACTATCCCAAGCTCCACCTTTCTCCAACACACAAGCTCTTAACAAATCTTCCAACGACTGAATCGTTCTCTCCGTCTGACCATCTGTCTGTGGATGATAAGCGGAACTCAAACGCAACTTAGTACCCAAAGCTTCTTGCAATCCCGTCCAGAATTTAGATGTAAACCTCGGATCTCGATCCAAAACAATACTAGAAGGAATAACGTTCAAACTCACAATCTTCTCAACATACAATTCTGCCAACCTTTCCATCGGATAATCCATTCTTATCGGAATAAAGTGAGCAGATTTCGTCAACCTATCAACAATAACCCAGATAGAATCACAATTCTTCGATGTCCTTGGCAAACCAGACACAAAATCCATAGAGATTCCATCCCATTTCCATTCCAGAACAAACAACGGTTCCATCAATCCTGACGGTTTCTGATGCTCAATCTTCGACTTCTGACAAACCAAACAAGCATACACAAACTCAGCAATTTCCTTTTTCATTCCCGGCCACCAAAACAACTTCTTCAAATCATGGGACATTTTAGTAGCACCAGGATGAATACTCAATCCACTACGATGTCCTTCTTCCAAAATACTCTTCCTAATCTCTGCAACATCCGGAACACACACCCTATTACCAAATCTCATAACACCATTCTCATCAATCCGGAACTAGCCTCCTTGACCTTGGTTGATCAATGTCAATTTATCAACTAACCCAACATCGGACTTCTGTCCATTCCGAATTTCTTCCAGAATACCACTAGTCAGTTTCAACATACCCAATTTCACACTATTCGGAGTAGTTTCACATACCAAACTTAAATCTCTGAACTGCTCAACCAAATCTAACTCACGGACCATTAACATCGACATATGCAAGGACTTCCTACTCAAGTCATCCGCAACAACGTTTGCCTTACCAGGATGGTAATTCAAACCGAAATCATAATCCTTTAGAAATTCTAACCATCTCCTCTGCCTCATATTCAACTCTTTCTGATCAAAGAGATACCTCAGACTTTTGTGATCACTGAACACCTCAAACCGAGAACCATATAAATAATGCCTCCACAACTTCAAAACAAACACAACAGCTGCCAACTCCAAATCATGAGTTGGATAATTCCTTTCATGTACTTTCAATTGTCTCGAAGCATAAGCCACCACCTGCTTATCTTGCATCAACACACCACCTAATCCCATTAATGATGCGTCACAATACACAACAAAAGACTTAGTCGGATTTGGAAAAATCAAGATCGGAGCACTTGTCAACCTCCTCTCCAGCTCTTGAAATCCTTTCTCACATTCAACATCCCAAACAAACATCTGACCCTTCCTGGTCAACTTAGTCAACGGTAATGCTAATTTGGAAAATCCTTCTATAAACTTCCTGTAATAACCTGCAAGACCCAGAAAACTACGGATCTCAGAAGCATTCTTCGGCGCTTCCCACTGAGATACTGCTTCTACCTTCGCAGGATCCACAACAATTCCATTCTTGGAAATTACATGGCCAAGAAAACTTACTTCACTTAACCAGAATTCACACTTGGACAACTTCGCATAAAGCTTCTTCTCTTTCAACAATTCCAACACAACTCTGAGATGTTCTGCATGCTCTTCATCGCTCTTCGAATAAATTAGAATATCATCAATGAACACCACCACAAACTTATCAAGATACGGATGAAATATCCTGTTCATATACTCCATGAAAACACCAGGTGCATTAGTAACTCCAAACGGCATAACAGAATACTCGTAATGTCCATACCTCGTTCTAAATGCAGTTTTCTGAATATCTTCCGACTTCACACGAATCTGATGA
Organism: Vicia faba; assembly: GCA_948472305.1. Lineage (NCBI taxonomy): Eukaryota > Viridiplantae > Streptophyta > Magnoliopsida > Fabales > Fabaceae > Vicia > Vicia faba. Next base: position 22,298 of record CATIWC010000826.1, on the reverse strand, counting down.
TATCCAGATCTCAGATCAATCTTACTAAATACACAAGCTCCAACTAGTTGATCCATCAAATCATCGATCCTCGGCAAAGGATACCGATTCTTGATTGTAACTTTATTCAGCTGTCTGTAATCAACACATAATCTCATTGAACCTTCTTTCTTCTTAACCAACAACACCGGAGCACCCCACGACGAAACACTCGGACGAATAAACTTCTTCTCAAACAAATTCTCAAGTTGACTCTTCAACTTTCTCAATCTAGAAGCAGACCTCTTATAGGCATCCTCGAATTCGAACTAGTTCTAGTAACAAAACCCATTAAGACTTCACCTTGCACTCTCACACCGTTCCACTTACTTCATCACAGAACACTTCATAAAAAAAATTACATCCAATAGGTCACATGCCTTTTTCTTGCTCTCGCCGAGATCTAAATCTCTCGTTACGCAAACCATAACGCTTCTCTTCTTGCTGACTCAACTAATTTCACACACTGTAAAGCTGGCACAATAAGTACATCCCATCCAACGCGATCCCGACTACTATCAACAAGAGATTAAGGGTGATCAGTTCCTCAATTTGTTAATAGATAGTCAACAATCATGAGGTGGCATCAACCATCGTTACCAAACCACAACAGCATCTTCAATCTTACCCTTCAAGCTACTTAAACATAACCATGATTGAAGCATCAATTGCTCGACAATACTTACATCTTACAATCGGCGGTATACTGAACCAACCTCTTGCACAAAACTTCAGAGAAGAAACTTCTCCCCCACTTATTTCACACGTACCTCTGCAGACAACGAAAAGGAAACAATCAAGTACCGACAGTGTTTCACACATGTGTCGCATACCAAAAGGGAGTAAACACATAAACAACCTGGTCGATAGACCGACCTGCTCTGATACCACTATTGTAACACCCCTTCTAAATAACCCGCGAATATATTAATTAAATCAGAGTAACATTGAAAACAGGGATGTCACAATTCAGGATAAATATAAAAACCTCAAATCTACAGTTATCATGCTTTACTGAAGGAATTATTAATATAAATATTTAAATCAATATCATGTTCTACACAGCGGAAATGTCTCAAAACCAGAATAACTTCACTTCATAAGTATTCCCAACATAAATTAAACAATAGAGTATAAAATAAAACTCATCATTCAAACGTTCCCCCAGTGTTACAACCTATCAGAGCATGACACTGACACGCGGACTTAAAGTAACATAGCTCTAGAGCCATCCTCACCAACTCCTGAGCTGCTAACTTTAATCTGAAATCATTAAAGTAAGGGTGAGATTTCTCATAATTAACATGCACTATAAGCTTCTCAATCAACATTATATCACAAGCATATTATTTCACCCATTTTAGCATAAATTCAGATTCAACACACAGTTCCAATCATACAAGTCATTATGCACAAATCAATAATCAACCAAAGAATTGTAACACTGAAAGACATACTAACATGTTACAATCCCATGCAAACACAAATGCAGACACAATGCATGTGGTACCAATCACGTGACCAAGTCACCCAACACTGATCCATCATCAACCGGATACAGTAACCATCGATTCGTCCATAACACTCGGACACGAATCCAGCCGAAGCAATCATCAATTCGTCCATAACACTCGGACACGAATCCAGCCTAACCACCCATCATCACCCGGGTATCAGTTAACGGCAATACAAGTCAAATTCCACACAATGGGAATTAACTTCACCAAAACAATGCATATGCATGCACATCACCAGCATGCAACATCAAATCAGTCTATGAAATACATCCATTTATCATAACTGAACCAAAACCAAAAGAAACATGATATCATTATCTATCAGACACACATCAAACAGCATAACATGCACTTCATCCACAAGGACCTGATACAATCAATTATCATGGATACACCATTGCATATACACCAAATATGCACATAATAACAAACCGCATAATCGGAAAGTCAACATCAAATTAACGGAATATGATCACAACATAATTCCAAATAATGCCAAACCAATATATCACATGATCACATCTCAATCATAATGGATAGCAGGCACAACACATAAGTATCAGTTCTCATTCACCAAATCAGAACAATTTACAAACAATTCTACATCATTCTCAAAATACCAAAGTTTACAAAAATCGGGAATTCGACTCTTTTTAAAATAATTTTCATAAAATAATATTTTTCTTATTTTATAAGATAGTATTTTTAATTTAAGAAATACTGCCGAAAACGACACTCAAATCGGACTTACGGTTTGAAAGTTATGAATTTTCAAAGTTTAATATTTTTCAAAAAGTTACGTTTCTGGAAAATGTACTGGAACCCGGTTCCTACCTATACAGGAACCGGTTCCTGCGACCAATTTTGCCATTTTTTGTACGTTTACACAGTGGAACCCGGTTCCTCCCCACTGGGAACTGGTTCCCACGACCTGCAGAGTCAAAATCTGCTATTTTGACAGCATTATTCATTCCAATCCCATCCAATTCATACCCATACGAATTATAACATTTGGAACACTAAAATGCAACCAATACACATCAATACAACATCATAAATCATGTTTCCATTACTCCTATTAATTATTCATCACATTAATGGTTCCAATTCCTATACTCTGACACAATTAGGGATAATCCCATAAACTTAGAATTCCAAAATCGAGATTCCTAACATGCTCAATCAATTCTATTGATCTCAAAATCTATAAGGCATATTAAATAATTGAAATCACCCCTTACCTCGCGATGATCCTTCGAATTCATAGCGTTTGGCTTTTTCCTCTCTTCTCTTCTCTTCTCCAATTTCACGTACAATGACTTTCTCCCAATAACCTTCTTTTTCTTTTCCTTTTATTATTTTCCAAATAATAGAAATAAATTTAGTAATTATTTAGTAGAGCTTGTTACTTCACACACCTCCAATTCAACCTTACACCCCCCGGTCTTCCTTTTTAATTCCATGATTAATTCATCCATTTAATCCAAAATATTATTAATTAAGCCTTTAATTAATTTAATAATTAAATTCCTAATTATTTAACACATGAATTAATTTGGGGTGTCACACTATCCTTATGCTTGAATACATTGCCCTTGGCCCCTCCAACTTGTGGATTTGATTAGCTGCATAAGATTTGGACCAATGCTCAAGAAATCAGTTTTGACATAAAGCATGATTTAAGCAAAAATGGAAATTTGCCTTTTTCTACTTAGGGCTTAATTTTGTGTACAATGTCCAAATGACAAAAACAATGGCTTAGACTGATGGATTTGCATTTAATTATTGAGTGTGAAGTGGTTTAGAGGCCTGTAAACTAGTGTAAGACATGCTGACTTGAAATTGCAACTTGTATGAACATGAATATACCATGGATGAAAAGTGAGTTTTTGCCAACTTCAAGCCTTCGATTCTCCCTAACCACAAATGTGTTTGAGGAGTTCTTGGACATTTTGGAAAGCTTGCAACATGCTCTACAATACATATTTGAAATGAAACTTGATATTCCAAGTGGAACTATGTGAAAAATGGCCATGAAGATAGGTCAAAATCCTGCCTAAACTAGGGCAAAATTTCACTAAGTTAAAAGTTTTAGGGACCCTTGTTCCAAAAATCATAACTTGAGATCCAAACTTCTTTTGAGAAAACTTTGTGAATCAAAGTTGTATACTTTGTTTAGGACTACAACTTTCATGTTGGAGGTTTTGTTTGAATCCAAATACATCATGGTGAAAATGTTGGGCAAAGTTAGGAAAAATTAAGAAAATTTCATAACTTAGAAAAATTCTAAGTTATGAAAATTTTCAACTTTAAACCCTAATTTGCAATTTTGGGTTTCCTGATGAACAAGTTTCATATCTTGACACATCTTGATGAAAAATGACCCTTGACACTTGATTTTGACCAAAAAGTCAAAGTTTGACTTTTCAGTGTACAGTCAAATTTTGATCAGTTGACTGAAAAATTCATCTGTCAATCCAATGCAGTTGAGATCTTTTTAACTTGTTGAATAGATCAAGATGATGCCATTGAGTACTTGAGTCCATGGTTGAGCCTAATTTGCCATTTGCTAGGTAAAAAAGTCAGAAATTACCTTTGTACAGTCAAAACCCTAAAAATGACCATTTCACCCTTTTGGTGATCTGATCAAATTTCTTGTGGAGTTGTGTTCCAAACTTGATCAAATGGTTCATATGAGTTCATAATGTTGATGTGGGTCAAAATTCATGAGGTTTGACTGTAAATTGGCCACAATTGACTTTTTCCCCAATACAGCTGATTTCTAGGTCAACTGTCCAATTGACTGGGCAAAAATTTGATTCAAGGCTTGAAACTTGGTATGGACAAACTTATGAGTCCAATATGAAGTATGAAAGTCACTTTGAGCATTGAAGGTCCAAAAATACCTGTGCAAACTCAAACCCTAATTTAGGTCATCAGTGCAAGGAGATGTCTTGAGCAGTGCAAACCCTAATCCAGTCTGGAGTTCAAGGAGCCTTGTGAGGGGAAATGTTGATAAAATGAGAGGGAAAATTTTGGGGTACAACAGCTGCCCCTATTCAATCTTCTTGAACCTGAAGAGTTAGATTGGCGAGTTTGCCTTTCAGGACTCAAAGGTAAAAGAGGATTGAACACTAGAGTGCCTGTAAATTTGCACTTGTCAAAATGTAGCTGAGGGAATGGGCTTAAAGATGCCATTTAGAGATGATAGAATCTTTCTGGAGATAGGCTTAGAGATGCCATCAAGAATGTTTGTTGAAAATCAAGAGAATGAACATCAGAATGTTATCCGTATCTGGAACGTATCTGAGTTATATCTGGAGATTGGATCTGTATGAGCAAGGGAATAACATCCGTGTCTGCAGCGTATCCAAGATGTAACTGTATTTGACTCTTGAATGAATATTATAATGACTTCCGTGTCTGGAGGGTATTTGTATTGTATCTAAAATCTGAAACTTAAATAAGTAACAGAAAGACATCCGCATCTGGAGTATCTCTGGGCTGGGGGAATAGGTTTGAATGAGCGACAACATGGCAACCGTGTCTGGTGCGTATCTGGACTGTATCCTGATTTTGTGATCTGTATGAGTAGCAGAATGACTTTCGTGTCTGGAGTGTATTCGTACTGTAACTGGGATCTGAATAAGTGACAGAATGACTTCCTTGTCTGGAGTGTATCTGAACTTGAAGTTGATAGTTGAATATGAATGAGAGATAGAATGGCTTCCGTGTCCGGAGCGTATCTAGTCTGTATCTGATTGCTAAAGTCTGAATGAGTAATAGAATTACCGCCGTGTCTGGGGTGTATCCATACTGTATCTGAAATCTTTGAATAATTGTTAATGATAACTTTTAATCTTATCCTGAAAAGGGTAAAAATGTTAGCCAAAACAACAAATTTATATTGCATGATGTGACTGGTGGAAATAGAACTGACTGTTTTTAAGCTGGTTTCGCGAAATGTCGCGGTAAGCAAGAGTCGCCACCGTCTTTTATGTTCTCCAACATGGAAAGGACAAAAGCACAACAAAATTCCTTATGAGAATGTTTCTCGGTTCGGGAGGTAGATTTATAGAAAGGGAAGGTGTTAGCACCCTTTCTATCCGTGGTTATCCACGGGCTCTTAGGTACTTGCTCTTTTGTTTTCAAAAATTATTTGCTTTTCAAGTGTGTGTGGGTTTTGAAAAAAAGTTTGTTTGAAAACTTCTAGGTACCTCTTGTATCAGTCCTCAAGAGTGTATGAAGTATTGTTTGAAAACTTTTTGAAAGTGTAAGGTGTGAAAAGTATTTTGTTTGTTTTGAAAAGAGCAAGTATCCATGAGTCATCTACCTACCCTAAGGAATTAAGCTGTGTAAGTGTCCTTTAGGTAGTGCCATCCCACCATTGAGAGGTAGGTAGCACCACCGTTGGAGGTGTTCGGGTCAATTCGATTGTAGGGACAGTGTGGTCACCGAAGCAACAATTAGGACACCTTATAAGTAACCCTAATGTCCTAGATCCTTTTTAATCCGAGGCAACCGTTTCGAGGCAACTGTTTCGAGGCAACTGTTTCGAGGCAACCGGATCTTTAGACAAAGGGTGACCTCTAAGACGTCCTATACTTGATGACCACGTTTCGAGGCAACGGGTGAAGCGTACCCTAGGAGTGGCATGTGCTTTGTGTGTTGTATTCAGTTAATGTTTGTCTTGGTAATTAGTGAGCTACGAGTTGTTTTTATTTACATACATTCTTTCATGCAAGTTTAGCAGTTAGGGGGTACGGAAAGTAAATTGCGGAAACATAAATCATACGCTATTACAAGGCGCGGGTCTATACATCGCCAAAAATACAAAGACCCGTTTTTAGTAAATAAGTACGGAAAGTAAATTGAAAGCAGTAAACCTAATTAACTATTACATGTCTTGGAAGCAATTACATAATAATAAACTATGCGCGAATAAAAATTAAATCGGAATGTTCTAAGGGTGTTGACCCTTTTAAGAAAAGAAATTGATTTTTTTGTCTTTTTTATAATTAAAGTGAAATTAAAACTAACTAATGGCTAATTAATTAATTTAATTAAAAGAAAATATTTTTTTTGTTTTTATGTTTTTATGAAATAAAATAAAAGAAATAAAATTAAAAGTTAATTTTTTCCTAATTCTAGATCTATTTTAATTATTAAGAAAAGGAATTGAAATTGCCTAATTAAACTAATTCAATTATTGTTTATTTACAAAATAAAATAATAATAATAATGATGTTAATTCTTTTTTTGATTTTTTTAAATGAAAAATATTGGTTAATTATGTTAATGGTTAATTAAAGAGAAAAATAAAATAAAGCAAGTAAATAAAAAAAAGAAAATGTCAAAACAAAAAATAAAAAGAAGAATAAAACCCAAGGGGGGTGTGGCTGGAATTTGAAGGTGTTGAATTGAGAATTGTGGCCCATTTGAACAAGGCCTGTATGACTTTTTTTGGTTGCCTACGCGTGCGTTGACTCCAGAGTACCATAGTCCTCGTGCTTGGCCCTTGGATCTGCATCTGTGGACACTTGGCTGCTTGGATCCATGAAGTTTATGGTGAGTCTTCCTTGGAGTGCTGCACAGGAAAGCAATTGAAAAAATAATATGGAAATTATAAGGGGACCTGGGAATCGAACCCAGGTCCCAGAGATTACCAAACATATGCCCAGCCACTGAACCAAACGCATTTCTTTGTAAATATAATATGAACAAAAGAATATATGACACAAGTGCCCCATGTGCTGAAACGCGCGCGCGAATTCGAACGGACCACTCCCTGCTTGCCACGCCATCTTCTTCAAGCTTTTCCTGTGAACATAAAACATATAGCGGGGGTTTTAAACCCCCACAAAATACAGGCATATTGAAAATAGCGATTAGCAATTGGGACAACATAAAAAATGCGCAACACGTCCATTCAATCCGTCTTGAGCTTTTGAGTTTGACCATGCCTGTTTTGAGGTTCAATTTTACAGTATATAAAAAAGCCCAATTCTAAAGCTCTGAAAACCTAGAAATTACTAATGGTAACTGTGATCGGTGGATCTGGAACTGACTGTTTAACGCTGGTTCGCGAAGATGTCGCGGAAGCAAGAGTCGCCACCGTCTTTTATTTTCTCCAAATGGAAAGGACAAAAGCACAGAAAAATTCCTTATAGAGATTGCTCTCGGTTCGGGAGGTAGATTATAGAAAGGGAAGGTGTTAGCACCCTTTCTATCCATGGTTATCCATGGGCTCTTAGATACTTGCTCATTGTGTTTTCAAAAAATGGTTTGTTTGCTTTTCAACTGTGGGTTTTAAAAAGTTTCTTTGAAAATTCCAGTTCGACTCTTGTATCGGTCCTCAAGAGTGTTTGAAAAGTTGCTTTCGAAAGCTTTTTGAAAAGGTGTCGGTGTGAAAAGTATTTTTGAATTTGTTTTGAAATTAGAGCAAGTATCTAGAGTTGTCTACCTACCCTAAGGAATTCGTCTGTGTAGATGTCCTTTAAAGTAGTGCCATCCCACCATTGAGAGGTAGGTAGCACCACCGTTGGAGGTGTTCGGGTCAATTCGAGGTTCGGGACATAGTGATCACCAGAGCAATGGGAAGACACCTTAGAAGCTACCCTCATGCCAGGTTCCCGGATCATGAGGACTTACTAAGACATCCTCTACTCAACGATCACCTTTCGAGGCAAGGCAACAGTGAGGCGTACCCTAGGGGTGGTGTGTGCGATTCGTGTGTCGTTTTCATTTGTATTTATCTTGTCATGTTATTGGTGTTCTACGCTTGTTTTTATTTTGTCCATACATTCTTTCATGCTATTTGTTAACAGTTAAAAAGTTGCGAGAAAAGTAAATTCTAAACTATTATAAATGGCGCGGGTCCACATCGCCAAAAGTTTCTCGAACCCGTTTTGACAGAAAATAAATAAACAAAGTAAATAAAGAATTAAAAGTGCGAGTAATTAAATACATGGCTTCGGGAGAGATACATGAATATTTAAACGAAATAAAAGAAATATGCGAATTAATAATTAAATCGAAACGAGGGTGTTGGACCCTTTTGCAAAATTAAAATTACATGGCATTAATTAATTAAAAAAAGAAAAGGAATCATTTTTTGGTATTTTTAGTATTTTTAGGATTTAATATGAAAAAATTAATTGAAATTAAATGCTAACCCTAATTCTATTTTATTTTAATTTATTAAGAAAACATTAGAATTTAACCTAAATTAACCCTAATTTTTTTTATGTACAATTTTAATTACAAAAATAAGTAAAATAAATAATATTAACTATTTGATTATCATGAAAGAAAAATAAAAGGAATAAAAAGATGAAAATTAATTAATTAAACCTAATTCTATGTTTTTTTAGATTTTTGTCATGAAAAGTATTAAAATTAAAAACTAAATTTAATTACATACATTTATTTAGGAAAATACTAAAAATAAAATATTTGTTGTTTTTTCTCTTTTCCTGATTTTTTTGATGTTTTTTTATATCTTGTGAAAATAATAAATTAACTAAATACAAGAATTAAAATAAAAAATAGAATTAATGTAAAAGAAAATATTTAAACAAAGCAAACCTAGGGGGGTGTCAGTCCCCAATGTGGAGGTGAATTGTAAGCATTTTAAGCCCATTAAGGATTTGGCCTTATTGACTTTCCAGGTAGTGTGCTGCAGCGTTGACCTATGCCTATGGTGTTCCTCAATCCATGGCCTTTGATTTGATGAGGCTGGACGCGTGGCATACTGGATTTGGAAGTATATGGTGGTCTCCAGCATAGGCGCTACATATGAACGTCAGTTGAAAAAAATCAAATGGAAAGGGTGAAGACCTGGGATCGAACCCAGGTCATTAACATTACCAGTCTTATGCCTTGCCAGTGGAGCCAACTCACGCGTTTGATTAATAAGCAACTAACAAATATTATAAAAAGAAAACAACAGGTTAGTGGGTCTGCGCGCGAATTTTCAAAAGAGCCAATCATGGCCAGCCACGAGTTCATCTTCTCCATTGTTTTCGTTTTCCTGAAAATACAATAAACATGGCAACGGTTTTTTACGCGTTCTCTTAGGCATCTTTAGGGAAAATAGCGATTAGCCCTCAGACACTCATAAATTGAGCGCGAGGGTGGGTTTAAGATCGCCTGAGTGTGCTGAAGCGAATGGTCTAATTCACATGCTCCAATTTTTCCTTGTTTTGAAATCCCTAATTTGGAATCCTGAAAACCCTAAAAATTGACAATGGCGAAATTGTACACAATGCATAATAATTCAATCAAATACATGGGTTAGCTTCAGAATAGCATAAGGAACATGAATCCAACATTAAAAAAAGCTAAATGCGCATGAATCGGGATGCACGATTGTGAAAAAAAAGCAAGAAAAGTCAGTTTCTGTACAATGATTCTTTGAGTTTTGATGGATGTTTTTGATTGGAACACGTTCAGTAATCTTCAAGGAAGCTAATGGAATGGAAATCGTGGCTTGAAAGCACCTGCAAGTTAGTTTTTCAGAATTGAGTTTTTTAGAAAAAAATTCAAATTTGATTAATGGCTTCTGCACAGCTTCAATGGTTAGCATGATTAGGTTTGTGTTTTGGCTTTTGTATTGAGTCAATTAGGTCAACAATTCTGAGCAAAATCTCTTTTATTGATGGTTTTGAAGATTTGATTTTCAAGCTTTTTAACCAAATATTTTCCATGTGCTTTTGTACCAATTAAGATCAATTCAATCCAAATCTTTCTATATTGAGCTAGGCACGAAATATTGAAGATATAATGTGCACAAAAAGATTGAAAAAATTAGGTTAAGCATTTTTCATATATTTATTTTAATTTAAATGAATTATTATTAATAAAAATCCAAATAAATAAATAAAAAATGAATAAAAACTTCCCTTTGGGCCAAGTGGTCGTGCACATGCCATGGATGATGAATTATGGAAGAAAAATGGGCCCATTAGCAATTTTAGGTCATTTGAACCAATGTTGACTTTTCAAAATATCCAAAAATTTCCCAACTTCCACAAGGCATAACTTGCTCAATGTTTAAGATTTTCTCATGTTCTTGGACATTTTGGAAAGGTCTTTGAGTCCTATAACCAATGTCTTTGGTCCCATGTCATTTTGATTTACCAATCTCAAGTTATGGCCTTTTACTTAAAGTCCCTTTTTGTTGACTTTTGAAAATGACCTATAATGTTGAAATTGATAACTTTTTGTGAGAGCATTTCTTGGACTTGAAGTATGAAGATGAGTTGTAGGAAATGTCTTTCTCTTCAAAATGAGCTTTGGATGGAATTTTTCTGATAATCCATGTGAAAGTTATGCCCTGGTCAATTTACAGTTGACTTTTTCAGCTGTCCAAATAAGGAAACTTTTGCATCTTGATGATTTTTGAGCCAAACTTTGAGAATCATGATCAAGCATTGATCAAATGATGTTTGTGGCTTCAAAATGATATGTTGACCAAAAATTTGAACTTTTGACTGTCAAATGACCATTTTGCCCCTGCAGTTGACTGTAGTGCAATTAGGGTTTTGACTGTGCAATTTTGAGCTGAATGTCTTGAAACTTGATATGAGGATACTTGACCACATTTGTAGGCATGTGAGACTTGATTGGGCCTTTGAAAACTTCATTTTCTTGATCAGAACACAAACCCTAATCTTGACTGTATAGGAGACCCTTGACTGTGCAACCCTTGGGGAATTTTGAAGCTTTGACTTGGCAATTTCTTGAAGAATATGGGAGGGCAAATTTTGGGGTACAACAGTTGCCCCTGTTCAATCTTCTTAGACCTGAGGATGCAGATTGGCTGACGTGCCTTTCGTAATCCGAGGGTAGAAGATGATTGAACACTAGAGTGCCCAGAAATTTGCGCTCACATAGTAGCAGTGTGATGGAAATGGGTTTATAGATGCCATTTATAGGTTGATGAATAGGATGATGGGCTTATAGATGCCATCTGGATGTTGATCGCATAAGAGATTCCTTAGCGAGAACCTGCATACCTGCAAAAGAAAAATGAGTACCTGACACGTTGCAGGAGCTGGTTTTAAGATGCTTGGTATAGATGTGTCCTGACTGGTTACAGGAATTGGACCTGGAGCTTCTTATTTCGTTTTATTTGTAAGCAGTGATTATATTCAAATGCATATGCTCATTTAACAAATCATTGGACGTTTTCAAATAAAACATAAGTGTAAAAAGAAAAGGAAAGGAAAGTAAATTTCTACACTTTGAAGTATCTTTGTATTAACTTTGTGTAAGTATTTTGTACCAAGGAGACAATCATCCTAGTAAGAGAATGTTGTCGTAAAATTGAGAAAAAATTTTATACAAAGAAAGATGGCTATGTGTAATAATTCCATGGGGTTCCCATTCTGCTATAGCCTTCATAACTCTGAGTATCTTGTCCATCCGTTGCTTCGTCCACAGTTGATTGGATTGATCAAAAGCCCGGAGCTTGTCCGTGAAGAGATTGTCCTTAAAGTGATCCGACGAGACATAGTCATACGCTTTAATTCCCTAACTTTTGCCTGGACCGCCCTTTCAGGTTTTCAGCCCACCGAGAAACCCTTTTTTGCCCAAGTCGCCCTTTCGGTTTTCAACTTGCCGGGTGTACAGATTTTTTTATTTATCCCTAACTTTTGCCTGAACCGCCCTTTCGGGTTTTCGATTCACCGGGATGCCCATTTTTACCCAAGTCGCCCTTTCGGGTTTTCAACTTGTCGGGTCATTTTATGCGTAGTATCTTTTGACTATGTCTGTGTTCGCAGGGTGCGGAAGGTCATCACCGTCCATGGTGGTCAGAATCATTGCCCCACCAGAAAAGATGTTTTTGATCACAAACGGTCCTTCATAAGTAGGAGTCCATTTTCCCCTGGGATCACTTTGCGGCAAGATGATCCGCTTGATTACAAGGTCCCGAACTTGATATATTTGTCTCTTGACTTTTTTGTTGAAGGCCTTGATCATGCGTTTTTGATACGCCTGACCATGGTAAACAACAGTAAGTCGTTTTTCGTCAATCAAGTTAAGTTGATCAAGTCGAGTCTGAATCCAATCGTCTTCATTCAAACCAGCATCCTTCATAATTCTCAAGGAGGGAATCTGAACCTCGATAGGTAAAATAGCTTATATGTCGTATATCAAAGAATAGGGGGTTGCCCTAGTAGAAGTGCGTTCCGTGGTACGGTACCCGTGCAGAGCAAACGGTAACATCTCATGCCAGTCCTTGTAAGTGACTGTCATTTTTTGAATGATCTTCTTGATATTTTTGTTCGCAGCTTCAACAACACCGTTCATCTTTGGCCGATAGGGAGATGAATTGTGATGTTGAATCTTGAACTGCTCGCACATAGCGGTGATCATAGTATTGTTCAAATTTGTACTGTTGTTAGTGATAATCCTGTCAGGGATACCATACCGGCATATGAGGTTCAGCTTGATGAAGCGGGCAACCACATTCTTTGTAACGGAGGCGAAGGAAGCTGCTTCGACCCACTTGGTAAAGTAATCAATGGCCACCAGAATGAAACGGTGTCCATTGGATGTTGTAAGCTTGATCTCTCCAATCATGTTGATTCCCCACATTGCGAATGACCAAGGAGCTGTTAAGACATTGAGAGGAACTGGAGGAATATGTACCTTGTCAGCATAGATTTGGCATTTGTGACAAGTACGAGAATGTTGATGACAATCAGCTTCCATGGTAGACCAGTAGTAGCCTGCCCTTAGAATCTTCTTAGCCATCGTATGACCGCTCGAGTGGGTGCCAAAGGTGCCATTATGCAGTTCAACCATAATCTGCTCAGCTTCAATCTTGTCCCCACAACGGAGTAGGACACAATCAAGATTGCACTTGTATAGGATGCCATTTCTCAGAAAGAACTTGGCTGCAAACCTCCTTAAGAACTTTTTGTCATTGACTGAAGCTCCTTCAGGGTATTCTTGTGCTTCGAGATACCTTTTGACGTCGTGAAACCAGGGTCGGTCCACCATTTCTTCGGTATTAATCTCGTGACAATGTGCTGGTTCGTCCATTCGTTCAATGGTGATTTGAGGTGCCTCATTATCCCAGTTAAGTTTAAACATGGAAGACATTGTAGTGAGAGCATCCGCTAGTTGATTTTCTTCTCGCGGGAAGTGCTCGAAAGTAATCCGCTCGAAATGAGGCAACAATGTCAAGACATGTTCTTTGTATGGGATAAGATTAGGATGTTTAGTGTCCCACTCTCCTTTGATTTGACTGATAACCAAAGCTGAGTCCCCAAATACCATCAAAGATTTGATTCCCAAGTCAATAGCAGCCTTGAGACCAAAGATACAAGCTTCATACTCGGCCATGTTGTTGGTGCAGCTGAAGCAGAGTCTAGCAGTGAAAGGTGTATGGCAACCTTATGGAGAGATAAGTACCACGCCGATACCGTTGCCAAGTGCATTTGAAGCACCATCAAAGTACAGGGTCCATCGGGATCCTTGTTCAGGTCCGTCATACGATCCATTACCTTTAATGTTGTCCAATGTCATAATATCCTCGTCAGGGAAGTCGAACCTCATAGATTGATAATCTTCGACGGCTTGATGAGCTAGATGGTCAGCTAGTACACTCCCCTTTATAGCTTTTTGGGTTGTGTACTGGATATCATACTCAATCAGGATCATCTTCCATCTAGCGATTCTTCCAGATAAAGCGGGCTTCTCGAAGATGTAATTGATCGGATCCATTTTGGAAATCAGCAAAGTGGTATGTGTCAACATATACTGCCTTAGCCGGCGAGCAACCCATACCAAAGCGCAGCAAGTTTTCTCGAGCAGTGAGTAGCGAGTCTCACAGTCGGTAAACTTTTTGCTAAGGTAATAAATGGCATGCTCTTTTTGGCCAGACTCGTCATGTTGGCCCAGTACGCACCCCATTGAATTATCCAAAACAGTCAGATACATGATTAAAGGTCTTCCTTCGACGGTTGGCATCAAGATAAGAGGCTCCAACAAATACTCCTTGATCTTATCAAAAGCAACTTGACAATCATTGTTCCATTCAACCACCTGATCTTTCTTCAACAGCTTGAAGATTGGCTCACAGGTAGATGTTAGGTGAGAGATGAACCTTACAATGTAGTTTAAGCGTCCTAAGAAACCTCTGACCTCCTTTTCAGTGCGGGGGGCAGGCATCTCTTGTATAGCTTTGACTTTGGCAGGATCAACCTCGATGCCTTTGTTACTGACGATAAATCCCAAAAGTTTACCAGACCTGACTCCGAAGGTGCACTTGCTAGGATTCAGCTTGAGCTTATATTCCTTTAACCTGACAAACAGCTTTCGCAAATGGTCGAGGTGTTCTTCTTCTGTTTGTGAACGGGCTATCATGTCGTCTACGTATACTTCAATCTCATGATGTATCATGTCATGAAACAAAGCTTCCATGGCTCGTTGATAGGTTGCCCCGACATTCTTCAGTCCGAATGGCATCACTTTATAGCAGAAGGTACCCCACTGCGTAACAAAAGTAGTCTTCTCCATGTCTTCAGGGGCCATTTTGATCTGGTTGTATCCCGAGAATCCATTCATGAAGGAAAATAACTTGTGTTGAGCTGTGTTGTCAACCAAGATATCAATGTATGGTAGTGGAAAATCATCTTTAGGGCTAGCCCTATTTAAGTCTCTATAGTCCATACACATTCTGACTTTGCCGTCCTTCTTAGGCACGAGCACAATGTTAGCGACCCATTGTGGATAGCAAGTAACAACCAGAAAGCCAGCATTGAACTTTTTCATCACTTCAGCTTTGATCTTCTCAGACATATCGGGCCTTATTCGGCAGACTTTCTGTTTGATTGGTGGACAGTCTTCTCTTGTAGGGAGACGGTGAACCATAATATCTGTATCTAGTCTCGACATGTCTTCATAGGACCAGGCAAAGATCTCAACATATTCATTCAACAGCTGAACTAAGCACTCTTTGACACTTGGCTCCATGTTGGCACCCACTTTAACCTCTTTCTTGTCTTCCTCTGTTCCCAAATTGATAGTCTCTAACAACTCTTCATGGGGCAGAATAACCCTTTCTTCTTGTTGCAAAAGTCTAGCTAACTCTCCAGGCACTTCACAGTCCTCATCACCTTCGTACTCGGCATGATTGACCAAATCTTCAGAGTCACTGAAGGCCAAAGCAGAATAGTCACCCATGGAATCCGGAGTGGATGGGTACCTGCATTTTGTGAGTGTGGGTGTGTGTAAGGGATAGCCATCCTTTAAACAAAACAAAATGTAAAAGGAAAGAAAATGAACACAAAAATTTATAGATGAAAACGTCCATGATTCATTAAAAATGGCATATGAAAATGAAGAATCAAAACTCTTACAAATGGACATATATGCCCCGGGTAAGGCATAAGGCGAAAAGAGTGTACGAATTGTTTAAAGTTATTACAGACCAACATAAATGTTCAAAAGATAAATTACTGATTGATGAAAGTAATGGGAACAAAGTCTTTCGCCTCCCAGTTGTTCAGTCCCCCTTCAATGGTTGGAAAGATCCAATCTTCAAAGTTGCCTTCTTCATCATCATCCTCCAAAGCATGAACTCCATGGTGAGTGATTTTTAGGGGTGGTCCTCCAGCCCGGGAGCGACGCACATCTTTCTGGCTAGCAACAGTGAAACCCAATCCGAACTTGTCTGTCTTGTGAGAAAAATCAGGCAGTTGACCCCACACCGTACTTCCTCCTTCCTTGATTACAGCCTCTGCATCCTTAAGGGATGACATCCTGGATACAGGCTTAGTAATGATAGGCACATCAGTCATTGTCTTTGCTACCGCGACCTCAGGAGAAACCTCTTCAAAGTGTTGGAAAGGTGTTTCTATGAATTCACCATCTAACTCCACGTAGCGGAAAGAGTTAAGGTGGATTATCATATACTCCTCCTCACCATGAACTGTTATGATCTTACCCTGTACTGGGTACTTAAGCATCTGGTGTAGAGAAGAAGTGACTGCCCCAGCATTGTGGATCCACGACCTTCCCAACAAGCATGAATACGAAGGACGGATGTCCATCACATAAAAAGTAGAGTTGAAAATTTCTGTACCCACTTTGATTGGGATGTCCACCTCTCCGTGAACCATCCGCTTAGAACCGTCGAAGGCTCTAACAACGATATTACTGGGCTTTAGGGTCAAACCTTCACAGTCCAATCTGTCCAACGCTTTCTTTGGTAAAACATTTAAAGATGAACCGGTATCAACCAGAACATGAGTAAGTGTGGTCCCTCTGCACTCTACCAAGACATGCATGGAATCATTATGCTTTCTTTTCCTTAGCGGTCAAATCAGCATCAGAAAAACCAATACCATTATTGGCTGTAAGGCTAGCCACGCACTCTTGAAACTTGTCCGCAGAATTTTCTTGAGGCACGTGTGCCGTCTTCAGAAATTTGATCAAGGCTTTGGCATGAGCCTCGGAGCAGAGTAACAGAGCCAACATAGAGATTTTGGAAGGGGTTTGCCCTAGCTGCTCTACGACATCATAGTCGCTCTTCTTAATTATCTTTAAGATTTCCTCCATCTCCTTTTGTGTGGTCTCGGGGATAACCAAAGTCTGAGCCTTCATCTTGACAGACGCTTCTTGGATCCCCTTGCCTTTATTGGTGGTAACAGCAGAGGGTTCAATTTCGGGAGTAGCAATCTCTTCAATAACCGGACTTTGCACAGATGTCTTGACAGGCACAAAAGCTCTTGAGGGTCCGAAGACTGCCCGTGGAGGAGCAATCTCCAGAGAGAAGATTCTTTCACTACGAGTTATCTTACTCGTCCCCACAATATTCCCTATGTCAGGAGTTTCTTCATCGGAATTCTCTTCGACTGATTCGATCTGCTTGACACCATGGTAGAAGATTTCTCCTCCATAATTCCATGGTATCGTCTTGTTGGACTTATATGGGATAGGCCCCGACATGGTAATCTTCAGCGGTACAAGCTTTGGATCAGGCGTAATCTTAACAGGCCTTTTGCAGGTCTTGGAAAGATTGTCGGAAATGGTGATTATAGCAATGTCATTGATTAGAGTAACAAAGGTAACAGGAGTAACATGAGTGATAGTAGCAACAAGGGTTTTCTGAAAGAGGATCTCTTGAGTATCCATCAGGCGTTGGATGCCTGATTTCAACAGTGGGCAGTCAGATTGCAAAGTTGAACAGAAGTAACAGTCTTTTCCACATCCTTGGAAAATCCCGTCTTTCAACAGATTCACTTTAATCATTGGCAACAGAGTCATTAATTCATCAACAGCGATAACATGAAGATCTTCCACAATTGCATGGACATTATGACCATGTTTTGGCATAGGAGCGGATATCACATTAGGTTTTTCGGGCGCATCAAACTCTACTTCCTTGGCATCTATCAAACCTTGGATCTTGTTTTTAAGAGCCCAACAATTATTGGTATCATGCCCTACACTGTCCGAGTGGTATGCACACTTTGCATTTGAATGATAATAGGGAGAAGAGGTATTTGGGTTTTTCGGCGCTTCTTTCAAGTTGGTAAGGTTTAACTTTAACAGATGAGGGAGGACCTGAGCCGGTGTCATATTGATCCGTGTGAATTGCCGTTGTGGACTTTCTACCCTTTGCTGGTTAGTTCTAGGTTGATTGCTTCGTGGTTGATCGTTGAGGAATTCTGGATCATCACAACCCCCACCGCGGGTCGGCGCTCCATTCTCCCTTGATTTCTCTGGGTATGAATAGCAGAAACTTCCTTCTTGGCTGGGAAGGTCTTCTTGATAGCAGTGGAAGCGGAGGTATCCTTCTGAATTTTACCACTCTTAATGCCAGCTTCGACCCTTTCACCGGTCAGAATTAATTCGGTGAACCCTGCAGATGAGCTCCTGATCAAGTGATTGAAGAACGGACCTGACAGGGTCCCTAAAAACATGTCAACCAGCTCTCTATCCGACAATGGTGGCTGCACCATTCCATCCAAATCCCGCCACTTCTGGGCATACTCCTTAAATCCCTCATTAGAGGCCATACCCATACTCTGTAGTTGAGTACGAGTAGGCGCTAAATCTGCGTTGTATTGGTATTGTCGGTAGAAAGCAGCAGCTAAATCTTCCCAGTTATGAACATCAGATCTCTCAAGTTGATAGAACCAGTCCAATTGCGTACCTGACAAACTATCTTGAAAAAAGTGGACCCAAAGATCCTTATCAGAAGAGTGAGGTTGGATCTTCCTGACGTAGGATCTCAGATGCATCTTCGGACAAGATAAACCATCGTATTTAGCAAATGTGGGTATTTTGAACTTGGGAGGAATGACGATGCCAACAACCAAACCTAGTTCCTCGAAATATAGCCCAAGTACCCTTTGCAACTCCATGGCTGCCAACCGATCCTCAAGATTCTTATACTTATCATCCGCCAGAGGGTATTGTTGTTCGGAGTAATCTTCATCCTCTTCCTCTTCTTCTTCTTCAGCTTCAGATTCAGAGGGAATTGCAACTCCTTTTCCTTTACCAACCCCTTCGTCAGACGTCTAGGGGAACTCCAGAACTCTCCTAGCCTGATGCTCAAATATTCTTCCCATAGTGGCCACACCAATTCTTTTCTTTTTCTTCTTTTCTGGTTCCTTCTATCTCTCTAACAGTGCTTTAAGATCCTCTTGACCCTTTGCTAAGGTCATGAGGAGTTGTTGGAATTGCGAATTCTGTGCTTGCGGATCTTTAACCGTCTGCTCTATATCCATCTTGCTGAAATAAACAGCAGAAAGATAAGGAAACCTGGTGTGAAGACCTGTTTATGCACATGATGAATGATATGTTATTCATGTAATGCATTCAAGGATTTAGAAATTCAAATTTGTTGCAAACAAAAAGAACACACGTCATATTAATAAGAAGAAATTTGTTAGTACATAAATGCCCCATGGGCAAAATATTACAAAGCTTCTTAATGTAAAAAGACGTTGCGCATCCTCTTTGGCGCGATGTAAGTGTTAAGAGTCTCCTCTTCATGAAGTCGGCGGGTAAGTTCCAAAACCTTCTTCTCACTGGCATAGAAGCTGGCTTCAAAAGTGTTCCTCTCTTCCTTGAGCTGTATCCAACTCTTTTGCAATTCTTCCAGTGATGTTGGTATGTCTGGATGTAGGAGGGTGTATGGAACCTCTCCTTCCATAACAGGCTCTTTGATCACGGGGAGAATGTGAGGATATGGCATCATAAGATTCTGGACGCGGGTTCATACCCACTTGAGGTAAGGCTCAAGGGGGATGGGATTCTTGTGCCCCAGTGTCTTACTATCCACTTTGTTGGGCATCCTCCAAGCTCGGATAAACCTTTGTCGAAGTCCTTGCGCATAGTTGTCGAAGTCAAAAACCAAGTAAGGAATTAGCATATCATGAGGGCCACCCCTTCGGGCATACCCAAATTGTCTCAGAGCTAAACAGGGGTTATAGGTAATGCCTCCCCTAATGCCAAGTAGTGGGACATTAGGGAATTCCCCACAACGATCAATGATGACATTTTCTCTGGACCGAGAACACCAATGAACATCAGAATGTGTGAGGGTCATCAACCGTTGTGACCACCTTAAACCCTGCTCATTCTTCAAAACTGATTGGGGAAGGTGAGAAATAAACCACCTTGCTAGAAGAGGAGCACAACACATGAGAACACCTCTTTTCCTCATTGTTCGTGTGTGAAATGAGTGTAAGATGTCCCCAAGCAATGTAGGTATAGGATTCCGAGACAAAATTTTTGACAGCATTCACATCTATAAGCTGATCAAGGTTTGGGAACAAGACCAAACCATAGATAAGAAGTGCCACAATCTCTTCAAAAGCTTGTAGATCTAGAGAATTCCAGCAGTCTTGTGCCTTCTCAAACAGAAACTTTGCCAAGAAACCCTTGACACCACTTCTGGTTTCCCAATGACCTTTGATATCAGATGGTTGCAAGTGTAAGGCTTGAGCAACATCTTCAGGCTTTGGTTCTCTTTCCGTACCGTTGTAGGGTAGTTGATGAAGAATAGGAATCCCCAGGAGTTGAGAAAATTCCTCCAAAGTAGGTACTAGTTGGTAATCAGGGAATGTGAAACAGTGGTGTAGGGGGTCAAAGAACTGGAAGAGAACTTTTACCATGTCTTCTTCAATGTTGGAGTTGACCAAGTTGAGAAGTCTACAATGTCTTTCACTGAAGAGAGAATTCTTTGGAATCTTGGAAGTAAGCTCCTTGAGTTGAGGAGGGATTCTCACAAGGTTGACTTGAATTGTTTTCCTGTGAAGAGATTCCATGACCTACAAAACAAGAACAAAGATGAAGATCCAAACCCTTGAAATGGTTAGTGGATGCATATGATGCTTTATGATGTTCATGATGTATACACAAGCATATGTACAAACAAGTCACACAAGATCCTAGTTTCAGGCTTGCATGGGGTTTCATAGGTAAGTACCCTCTTGAAGTTGGTTGGCTCAACCTGTCATATAAATAGTAACCGGGTTCTAAAGAGCTCAATATCACTGGATTATTTTCTGTGTTCATTGTTTCAGTTTAGCCACTTAACTGGCGATCAAAATATTCCAAGAAAATAACCCTCAATGAGTGTAGTATCGAGTATCTACCAACTTCGGACTGCACCAAAGCCGGTCATCTCACTACCCCTAATAAGGCCAAGATGGTCAAGTAAGGTTCTAAGAGTTCATTAGTGCTTCATGACATTACTCAGCGGCCCCGTATTCTCTTTGATTGACTCAAAGGCTACCGATACCCACAAATATGTCGCACTAACATAGCTATTGCTTCAACCATGTCGGTATACCCCGCACAGTTTCCACAATATATTACTATTTACCTATGAAAGTTCCCCAAATCCGGGTAGAGGATTTCAAGCCCAAACAATAGAACCAAATGTAAAGCAATCAAAACAAACAAGATAAGCATGCAAAAGGTGATATAAACCCTAAGATTACTCCACTTTTAGGGGTTTCCCCAACAGATTCGCCAGTTCTGTGATACGGTGGGAGAACTGACTTGAGGTTTTGCGTTTTGTGTTCGCAAATGTTTCGGTTTAGCAAGAGTCGCCACCGACTTTTTATTTTATCCTAAGGAAAGGTCAAAAAGCACAGGAAAGACCTTTGAGATGTTTTCTTGGGTCCAGGGAGTAGATTATGAAAAGGGAAGGTGCAAGCACCCCTTTTCATCCATGGTTATCCATGGGCTCTTAGTTACTTGTTTAGATCACTTGCTTTTGCTTTTCAATTGTTTAAAATGGTGCTTTGTGTGTGGTTTTGAAAGATGTTTTTGAAAAGAGGCTATCATTGTGGCAACCTTTGTAATGATTCTTGTTTGAATGTATACAAAGGTGTTTTTGTCTTTCGAAAAGATTTCAATGTTTGAAAGTTTGTTTTGAGAAATGTTTTGAAATTGTGTTGTGAGATGTGTTTGAAAATAACAAGGATGTTTTACAAGCTTTTGATCAAGTAACTAAGAGTGATCTACCCTATTTTACTCAAAGATATTTCCTATATGTTTTTAACCCTTTTGACAGTGTTATTTCATCATTGCATTTGGTGAACAACCTTGTATTAGGATGTTAAACAGGACAGACGCGGGTCATCGTATAGACCATGATAGCAATTGTGTCAAGTATTTTTGGCAAATTTTTGAGGGACTTTATCATTTTTTGTATAGGCAACCAAGATAGCGTCATCGAGGGACTATGATCTTTTGTTTTGTTTTTGTTTTGCCAAAGTACTT